>JAXCMG010000031.1:18364091-18381981 GCA_034642415.1 Podarcis siculus | reverse complement strand
ATTATTATTATTATTATTATTATTATTATTATTATTATTATTATTATTTATTATAAACCTGGGGGAAGCCAGCAAACAGAACCTGAGCACTGGACCTTGTGCTTTTCCGTGAAATGTATGGTCAAATGATATGTATGGTCAAATCATTCTAGTCCACCCTCTTCACAGTTTACGCTAGAAGTGCCAAGCAAAGAGACTCAAGTCCATAGAGAAACTGTTGGGAAGATCCATATAAGAGAGTTTGCAAAAACACATTGCAAAAGTGAATACATTAGTTATTTGCTTGCAGCACAGATTGTAATGCTCTAAGTGCCTCTAAGGGATATTTAAAACAAAAACAAAAAGAAACAGGAATGTCAGTATATATTTATACTATTGTTCCTAAAACCTTCAACTGAGTGGCTTATCTTTCAAGGAAAGTTGTTAAGATGGCAGCTCCATTATTTAAATGTTTATTTATTAGCTTTAAAAACCCTGCTTAAGACAGAACACTCTTCATGTTTTTAATCCTTGAAATATTACTTGTATGTTGTTTAAAATGTGCAGCCGCTTTCCCCTCCACCTCCCAAATTAACTGGAGTGATGTAAAATGGTTGCTTTCAGTGCTGATGATAGAGTGGCAAACTGCACCTGGTGAACAGGGCAGAGTAAAATGCTTCCTTCCTGTCAGGATTGGCCCCAGTTTGACCCGGGAGCGACTAGTTTGCACTATTTGTGTCATGGCTGCAAAGTGGAGGGCAAAAGAAACAGCATTATTCCCTTTAGTTTCCAGCATGGCTTTGCTAAGGAAACTGCAAGGTGTCAACAAATGTTTTCTGTCAAATGTGAGTGGGGGGGGATGACACAAACAGGGAGGAAATGTTATTTTTAGCAGTCTGAAGTGTAACTTGTAAACTGTGATGGATCCAATAGACATCTGGGTCTAAGGGGCTCCAATTTTAAGCACTTTTTTCTCTTTTTTTAAGTGCCATTTTATTTCTTTATTTTGTTAGGTCAGGGACGAGGCCACTTTACCTTATCGGAAACCTTCCAGAAGTCACATGCCGGTGGTAAGCTGGACCACAGGCGAAAGTGGATGGAGCAATAAATGTAAATTTTACCTTTGCACAGTAGGTTAGTTTCTTCACCCATCCCTTTCTATCCTCCATCCAAGCAAGCAAAATGCATTGTTGGAGTTCAAGGATACATTCCAGCCAGGCAAACAGGCAGCAGAGAAAAGGTTGCAAAGCAGAACCAGTGACGGGAATGGTCTCTAGGCAGAATGTGTGCAGTGGGGGAAGTCACAAGGGCCATACGGAGAGGCTGGGAGAGCCACATTTTGTCCTCAAGACTGAGGTTCCTTACCATTGGTTTAAGGAGACATACTTACCTCCCCGAAAAAACCTGTTAAATCATTAACTGTTGTTTCCATTCTTCCATTGTCTCCCAATACGTTTCTGAGCACAATTCAAAGTGTTGGTGCTGACATTTAAAGTCCTAAACCAGTGATGGCCAAACTTGGCCCTCCAGCTGTTTTGGGACTACAATTCCCATCATCCCTGATCACTCGTCCTGCTAGCTAGGGATGATGGGAGTTGTAGTCCCAAAACAGCTGGAGGGCCAAGTTTGGGCATCATTTCCCTAATCAGCCTCAGCCCAGTATATCTGAAGGCGCTGAGGGCCTTCTAGCAGTTCCCTCCCTGCAAGAAGTAAGGTTTACAGGGAACCAGGCAGAAGGCCTTCTCAGTAATGGCACCTGCCCTATGGAACACCCTCCCATCAGATATCAAAGAAATAAACAACTATCTGATGTATAGAAGACATCTGAAGGCAGCCCTGTTTAGGGAAGTTTTTAATGACTGATGTTTTAGTGTATTTTTAATCTTTTGTTGGAAACTGCCCAGAGTGGCTGGGGAAACCCAGCCAGATGGGCGGGGTATAAATAATAAATTTTTATAATATTATTATTATTATCCAAAGGTAAAGTCTGGTACACACATGCAGGTTCGCCACTTGATAATGCTCCTTCCTTCTCCTTCAAATTGCACATTTTGGGGTGGGGTGGAGGGGTGAGGCAGCACTGCATCTAGTCTTGAGGAAGGCAAGGCAAGTCTACAATCTCAACTGCTGAACACATGCTCCATGTGGCACTAGCCAATGCAAGGATATAATAGTTCCACACACAGAATGATTGACAAATGGGGCAATGCTCCATTCATACAAATAACATTGTTTTTTGTAACAACTAGAAATTTGTGGTGTTTTTGGTTCTACCCCCCCTTCATTATAAAACAAATTGGCATCCCTAGTAAAAAACAACAATGTCAAATAGTGTTTGTCATCCACCTTGACTACAGTTACACGAGTCTACATCCAGCTGTGCAGTCCAATATTTGTGATATTCCGTACCAAGCCTGGAACTCACTTTATATTTTAGCTTGCAGAACAAATGCACTTTTATCAAGCTTTTACAGATAGGGTACCCTTACAGCTGTGACAAACAGATCAAAACAGTTGCTCCCTGCAAGACAAAAGGGAGCTTCAGAAGGAATTCAGCATGACATAGCCAATCTTAATTTCCCAAATGAGTGATGCACCCATTGAATTTCATCTTTGATGCCTGCCTTCAAAACTCTGCAAAATATATATTGCCGTAAGCAAAGTTTACACTCTGGTGTCAGGGGAAACCGAGGGAAGGGAAGAAGTGGGAGGGAGTAGATATGTTACATGTCAAGTGCTGAGTTGAAATGGTTTCTATCTATACCACGAAAGCAAAGAAAATTTTCTTCAGGCTCTATTTTTTTGGTGGTGTTTGTTGGCTTCATTGTACTGCTGGTAAAATAATTTTTTATGTGTGAAGCATTAGATAATGGTACAGGTGTGAGACAATTTAAAATGCCATGTTCACTTAACAATGCCATCTTTGAAGGTCAAAAAGAAGAATTATCTCTGAAAAGCAGCAAATCTAACAAATACTCATTTGCACCTGACTGAAACTATGTTTGTTAGGCCCCAGGTCCTAATGATACTTGAAAGTCATATTTGTGATCTTTGAAAAAATACTTGGGCCTGCTGCACCATATACGTCTTTTTGAGCCTGCTTCAGATTGAATCAGACTGAGTTACTTCCGACACAATTGGAAATAACTTGTTTATTTTCTGACCTTTATGGACAATTGAGGTCTGGAGAGTTATGAACTCTTCTTTAGCTCAGATTTTAATATGAGTCCAATACTTTCTGAGCTCATGTCTCATATTAGGCATGCTTGCAAGAGCCCCTAAGTTTACCTCAGAACCTGGTTTGTGCCCCACCCTGAGGTGGCGATTCCACATGTTACCAAGCCCATACATGTTCCTGATCACACATTGCACCTTGACATGTGCTAGGAACAAATCTCTGGGCATAAATAACAGCCTACTTCTCAATGTTTTCCAACTGTGTTTTGACCAAGGAGCTCTGCATGTAGTGGAAAAGAGGCAATATATGTATTTGTGCTCCTTGAGTCCCTGGCTATCCTGAATAAAACAACAAACATGGAGAGAAGGCAAGCGGATGAGATGGAATGGACAATGAGTAGAGCTAGCTAGGGTTGAAGGAACTTATCCCAGTGCATCAATGGAGGTGAGGCAGTGATTTAAGCAACTTGAACAATGCAGGAACAAAAAAACTTAAAGGCTTGGCTTTCTGAGGAAAGGGGTTACCTGAGTCTCAGACACTGGCTGCATTCAGACAGCACTCCATTTTGTTTTCACACTGTTTCCATACATGGTAATCTCCAAATTTTATGTGATGTTTCTCATAATGTAAAAGCCACTTCTGAAAAACTAGAAGAATCTAGCACATGTTTAGTGTTCATTTCCATGATACTTGTTTCCGGAATAGAAAAATGTTTGCAACCCATTTCACACTGAAAATTGCAGGTTTTAAGTGATCGTTTGGGGTGTGTGGGGGTAAATCTATCATGCAATTCTTTCACACCTTTAAGATTTTAGTGCAACGTAGCAGTATATGAAGGGACGCGGGTGGAGCTGTGGGTTAAACCACAGAGCCTAGGACTTGCCGATCAGAAGGTCGGCGGTTCGAATCCCCATGACGGGGTGAGCTCCTGTTGCTCTGTCCCTGCTCCTGCCAACCTAGCAGTTTGAAAGCACGTCGAAGTGCAAGTAGATAAATAGTTCCGGTGGGAAGGTAAACGGCATTTCTGAATGCACCCTCTGGATGCTCAACCCTCCAAAATGTACAGTAAGAATAGATGGCACGTTCAGATCCAGAGAACATTTTCCTCATCACTGAGTAGTTCTAGAGAGCTCAGGGAATGGGGGGAAAGGGCTTAAAGCTAAGGATATGTTGTTTTCTGACATAACTGGACCCGAGCAGCTATTGTTACAGGATTAAGCTCTGAGTGGAGAGGATTTTAATAAAACTCTTTCCACATTTTTGTATTTCAAACCTGGAAGGTGTACATGTACATATTGTACAGGGTGAGTCCTTTAAAAGAGGCCCCATGGATACAGAGTACATACTGTATGTTCCACAGAGCCTCTTTTAAAAGACTCACCCTGTAGTTGTTGTTTTTGGTTGTCTAGAACATCATCTATAATTAAAGTCTCGTGCACTGAGCTGGGTGTGTTCTACACTAAAGAATTAACATTTGTTGCAAAATAGACTGCTAAGAGGGTCTGATTTTCTTAGGCATCTTTTGAAGAGTTTCAACAGTCCTTTTCAGTTGGGTCAATTTTACGTGTTTGGCCAGTTAAGCAGGCTTCGCCCACATACTTTTGGTCCTATATTTGTTGCTATAAGATGTCGAAATTTGCTGCTTTTTATTTATTCTTTCATTTTAAATTTATTTTATTCTACCATACACAAGATATAAACACAAACAAGAGCAACAAGAATACAAACATTACACCCCCCAAAAAAACAACAACACACACACCAGAAATGACAAAGGGGACCACAGAAGATGTGAGGAAACCCTGTTAGTAGAAACATTAAGATGTCTGTATTCTCAACACTAGTAGTGCCAATGAGTCCTGAGTGTTAGTCCCAGAGGAAATTTGACGTTTTAAGCAGGGGGAAATAAAAGCTGAAGTTCTCAAGAAAATAGTACATTCTGTGCTTCTTATGTGCTCCCATAATATAATGACATTCACACTACCCGACTAATATAAATTCTATGCCAGGGAGAGTTTCCTTTGTTTAATTATGGATACACTTGGATAGACCTCAGATTTAGAATCGTGGATAATTTTGGGACTCTGGGGTTCAGAACATTGTTGTTATTCACACCTGTCTCTGCATATCTCCCCAAGTTGCTTGGCAGTGCTTCATACTTTGAGAAATGCACCTCTACACTGCCTGCCCCAGTCCTACGTACTGCCTGTCTGGGACTGTAGGAAGAAGGCATTCAATCACCTATCACACCAATGAGCTGCAATATGCATGAACTTCAGTTTTCCCTGAAGTTTCCCCTGTGACCAGGGGGCACAGAAAAGCACGTCACACAAACACACCTCTAACTTCTCTTTTTCCGATTTGTAAGGCCAGTAGTGATGTATGGAAGTGAGAGCTGGACCATAAAGAAGGCTGATCGCCAAAGAATTGATGCTTTTGAATTGTGGTGGTGGAGGAGACTCGAGAGGCCCATGGACTGCAAGAAGATCAAACCTATCCATTCTGAAGGAAATCAGCCCTGAGTGCTCACTGGAAGGACAGATCCTGAAGCTGAGACTCCAATACTTTGGCCACCTCATGAGAAGAGAAGACTCCCTGGAAAAGACCCTGATGTTGGGAAAGATTGAGGGCACAATGAGAAGGGGACGACAGAGGACGAGATGGTTGGACAGTGTTCTCGAAGCTATGAACATGCGTTTGACTAAACTGCGGGAGGCAATGGAAGACAGGAGTGCCTAGTGTGCTGTGATCCATGGGGTCACAAAGACTTGGACACGACTAAACGACTAAACAACTACAACATGGCCATTGCTTCTCTGATTTGCTGCTGCCTGCGGTGGTGATGTGAAAGGCAAAAGTGAACACCTTCCTGTTTCAGAAGCAAATGGAGGGGAACATTGTTCCCTCTTCATCCAACGTATTTGCCACTGCATCCTCCAAGGGCTGCAAAAGTGGGATGGGCTTGAAATGGGGAGGTGAAAATATCCCAGGTTGGCTCAGCACTAATTGGTTCACTTTCCTTCATCGCCTACATCACACAGTCATTTTGTGCTATGTCAGGTTCCTGGGTCCATGTTAAGTGGTTTCCCAGGGACAGTCAAAAGTTATTTTCAAATATAATGAGGGCATCCTTTCACTGGTGGCCTCTCCTCCCACAAATACTCCCATTTATTTACCAACAATAGTAAATATTTTACAGCCATCCATCTTGCTTCCCCCCTACACCATTACAGTGATTATGATTTCTTGCAGTTTTCATCATCCCTGAAAGCAATCATGAAAACAAAATGCAGGATAAACACTTCCACAAGGAGGCACATCCACTGCTAGTAAAGGATTTGGGAATATTTCATTAATTCAGACCTTTCATTAAAAAAAATGAAATATTGGCATACTGCTAGGGCTGTGCTTTCTTATTTGAAAAATAAAAATGAATGTTTCATAGTGCAAAGGTTTTGTAGATGACTTCTTTAAGAAATGTATCACAGAAACTGTACTTAGAAAAGATGCTATTGATTAAAAACAGCAAAGGTCAGGAGTTGTTATTCCTTATATTGAGAGAACACACAGCACACCAATGCCCACCATTTTAGAAAAGAGCAGAGTGTCTTTTAAACATCAATGAGTGTTACTTTAACAAAAAACAAACAAACCTTATTTATTAAGCTATTTAAAGAATTGAAGTTCAAATTTGGTGCAGAAGTGCAAACTTTGTGGCGTTCACTACTGTCTGCCCTTATATCAATAGCAGATGGCATGGGGGAAAACCATAATTTGTCTGACCTCCTGGCAGCTGAGTTTTTGCTGCTTGTCAAGAAGGAGGGGACAGGTAGCGGAAGGTCAGTGTAACCTACAGAGCCAATCTGGTGCTCCTTTCAGAGTGTCTGCACTGTGCTGAGCTACCCACCACCTTGAGCTCTCCTTCCTGGTAATCAGCAGCAGCTCTACTGTTGGGAAGTCACCTGGACACCACCACCCCACCATGGTGTCTACTACTACCAGGTTCTTCTACCATTAACTACTGCATGGGAACCTGTGTTAAAACATGGTCGAGATTAGGGGGGTATAGCAGGAATGGGGAACCCATTCCCCTCCAGATGTTTCCCCTATCATCCCTGACTATAGGCCATGTTAGAAGTTGGAGTCCAACAGCAGAGAGTAACTGGTTCTCCATCTCTGAAACAGAGACAGGTTGGAATAGCAGGTGCCCATCTGAAATGTTTGGTTTTTGTTCTCTCCTCTGAAGCAAGAGCTGGCAGAACAGCTCTCTGTATGGAAGAAAACAGAACAGGTCCTTTTGTAAATGGATGCTGAACTCCAAGATTTAAAGAATGTATGTTAAAAGAGATAGGGCTAGTGGAGAGGGAACAATTAAGGGAGGGATCTAGAAGAAATTACTTTGAGAAGATCTGGAGAAGCCAAATGGAAGTAGGTGATGGTTGTTTGTCTCCAGCTGACAAAACGGAGACTTCCGAAGACGTTGCACCATAAGAGGTCCTGACGCCATTTGCTGTGTATATTCAGGTTATTGGGTGACCTAGGAGGCATTTTGGGAACTCCTTTCCCCAGAAATGTATGGTTCTGAACTGGAGGGAAAGAGCTCAACACATCTCTGGAGGTGTTATGATTGCTGGGTCTCTTGGAGTGTTTCGATCTTACTGGAAGAGCAGCTGTTGTTGGGATGGGTTGTGTGTGTCTCTCTCCATGGTGCTGAACTGGAATTCTAAAAAGATCGCATTCTATCAATTGGGTCAGCATAGAAGTAGCTTTGGCTTGTTTGTGCGCACATGCACATGAACTACTCAAGTTGATTACTTAGCACTTGTCTGTGACTCACACAGCTGCCTATATGGACTGACTCCCTTAAAAAAGCATTGCCTCTGAAGTCATTTGAATGTGCTGCTGATCAGTGGTGATTTATTCACTCCCGCAAATCACCACTTGACACTGCAGTTAGGAGCCGCAGGTGTCATCTGGGCAGCCAAGGACCTCCATACACACTGCCCAGACTTGTGCCCCAGAGAGGTCACTTCAGTGCTGCTAACATGGCAAAAACAATGCAAGAGTTACCGGTCTCTGTAGCCACAGTGGGGGTGGTGATTCTCCAGCGGTTTGACTTCTCTCCCAGAGGCACACTCCATTGTTTTACAAGACAGATGTTCGCCAACAACAACAACTGCGAAGGCAGTGTCTCAGTCAGAACCTTAGGGGCCTTTCTCATTTTTTGTAGCATTTTACCTACCTTGGTTCTCTATGAGACTGAAGAGGAAGCCACATAGACTTGGCAGCATTGTCTTTTTGTTAGCAGAGGAATCAAGGTAACCTTGGACAGAAGGTGATCTGCTGAAGGTGGCAATGAGGAATGCCAAAAGAGAAAATGTGGAAAGCCAAACCCTCTCCGTAGCTGAATATTTCATCCCACTATTAAAATAGATGGTGCTCGGTTATTTTTCTTCTGGGTGGTTGAAATTCTGTATTAAGTTGGTCTCTCTCTGTCTGGTTTTCATTTGGGCTGTTATAACTTCTGAGCAACACCTCCCACTTTCAAATGAATGGGGAAATGTACTTTTGCTCAGCAAGTTTTGTAAAAAAATGTGTGGTAATGGGGAGATATCAACAAGTTATGAGAGGTACTTTTAAATGGCTGTACAGCTTCCACCATCCAAAGGCAGTGGCACCTGTTGTTTGTGAAAAAACTGTTGGAGATAGATGAATATTTGCACCATAGAAGTGTCCTAAATTAACCGGCCTCTGTTGCTCTCCTTTACTAATTGGTTCTTGGGAGTATAGCAATGTTGACTCTCTTTATAAACAGAAGGGAGGAATATGATCCAAAGGTCTCTTAATCATCCCTCTTTTTTTAAGTCTCCTGCATAGTCCTGGGGTTGCTTGGATGGGTTGAGATATAGGTACATAAATGCTGGCATGGAGAGAAAAGAGTCTGAATTTATTATCCTGTTAGTGTTTATAAGCCATCGGAATTACATTCTGCCATTATTTGATCTTATTCTTCCCCCCCCCCCATCCCACCCCAAAATCCCACCCTTGGAATCCTGTGTTGATTTGGTCTTTTTCCATGGTCCTGAGGATCTGTACAATAAATGCCACCACTTGGAATAAACAACAACAACTGCAGTTATAAGGTGTTGAAGAGGCATGTATGTGAACTAACTCAGGGATGTGGAGTTGGAATGCCAGCTAACATCTTTAATTCATCCCAGTCTACAGATCTTGTTGCATTCTACAATCACAGCACACTGATTGAAAGTTATGTGTGTTTCCCAGAAGGCAGGGTAAGTTTAGAAAGGGCACTGAAGTTTAAAACTTTTGAGAAACATTAGCTCGTGGAGAAGAAGGTAGATTATATCTATAATGAACAGATCAGGTCACCTGAGCATTCAGGAAGCAACTACTCTAGACAGCTTACTTACCAATATTCCAACTTTCTGCTGTAATATAAGGAGCCAAACAATCAACAAGCTAAACAATAAACAACTTCAGTGCAAGTTCTAGAATATGATGTTTCCACTCCTGATCGTTAAGGAACAGGTGTCAGTAAATTTAGCCATATAGCTTTGTCACACATTTCTTAAATATACTTTTTTACCATATGTTCAGCGCTAAATTGTCTCCTACCTGATGGTTTCTTCCTCACTGAATTCATCATGCTTCTCTGCTAAAAATAATAATAAGAAGAAACCTCCCCTCATAGATTTAACTCACATTAGAATACCATTGCTACATTTTTCATACTCCATACCCCTTCTCAAAAATGCATTTTGCTAAATCCTTTGTAGCTGGGTTTGTCAGCTGAACAGAGTAAAATCTGCTGTTCTGTTTCTGGGCCTTGATCAGCAGCTTGATCTGAAATATGATGGCCAGCATTAGCATCTGCTAAATGTCTGCAGATCAAGTACAGGAACAAATGATTTTTTAAAAGTTGACAGCTCTGGATCAAACTGTTTGATTTCAACAACGTCCTGCAGCACCGTAAAGCCTAACAAATCCATAACCTTAATTTCCTAGTTATAAAACCCACTCTCCCCTTACATCTTTTAAAGACTGCATATTCTTCAGAAAGCCACCCCCTTGTGTGTCTCCTTCCCACTATCCTCCCTCTCCCTCTTGAAATAAATGAACATTATTGTTCCCCACAGACCCCCTAAATGACATCCTCTGTGTATAACTGTAGCTGCATTCTGCAAAAGTTCCACCTCCTCCTCTTCTTCCCCTGCTGGGTTGCAGCCTTAGTTCAGTTCAAGTGTGTTTTTCATGTTAATAATTCCTTGAAACTGCTTTTTTCCTCATTAAGAATGATGAGGTGACAATAGCTCCTGTGGCTTCCCCTTTTCAAGGGATGAATATCAAGAGTTTTTCATATAAATACATGGCTGATGCCGCCTTTTTGTGTTATTTTTAAAGGGCTACGTTTTTGTGTGCGTGTGCAGCGATGGTAAAAGGACACCCATAATGCAAACCTTCAGGTGGTCCCAATATGTAAGTAGCATGTCGCTGAGAGAATTACAAAGCATAATTCATTTCTGTGGCACAAAGCAGCCAACAGCTCAGCAGAGATTTTCCTAACCAGCAGCCTTGGGTACCTTCTTTAAAGGCAAACTAAATAATACAGGCCATTGAATTAAAACTTATTATTCCTTTGAATTTGGAAAGGGGGAGGGGGGAGAGAAAGAAAAGAACTGGTAATAAACAACAAGAAAGAAACGAGTTACAGGAAATAATTGAGGGTCTCTCCATAGCTTCCTGAAGTCCCCCCCTCTCCTCAAAGAGTCTTCTTGTTTAGACGGAGAATCTAATTACATGTTGCATTAATGAAGTGATTAGCAATCATGCTGTGGGCGTTTAAACTTTCAATATCAGTTGTTGGGGGGAAGATGTCATTGAAACTGTGGTGTATGAGCATGTTTAAACTTTTCATTCACAGCCAAAATCTTGGTAAAATGTTGCCTCCTTTCCTGGCAATGGGAAGGTTTTTCCCCCTATGCTAATGGTTGCATGTAGTATGGACACTGAGTTTACACCTGGGGATGGAAGGCTTAAAGTTCTCCTCTCCACGCACTGTGGTGATACCACCTCCCCCATTCATCAGTTATTTCATTTTAAAACTAAAATAGTATTAATTAATTAATTAAAACCAACCTTTTTCCCTGACAGAACTCAAGGCGGCTTGCTGATAAAAACAAGAACTGCAAAAAACATAGAAGAAGAGAGAGAAAAAAACATTCCTTAAAATAGAATTAAACATTGATAGAATTAAAACTATATGCATATATAAATTTTGTTTAAAAACAAACCAATAATTACAATAAAAACAGTGTGGTACCAGTCCTTTAATTAAAAGCAATGAGTTCCTAAAGCCCTGTTGGAACAAGAAAATATTCACCTGCCGACAGAAGCACAGCAAAGAAGAAGTAAGTCCATCTTCTCTGGGGAGGGAATTCCAAAGTCTGTGAGTAGCTACCTGAGAGAAGACTCTCTCCCATCTTCCAGCCAAGTGGGCCTGCAAGTGTGGTGGGACCAGAATAAGGGCTTCCTCTGAAGATCTCAAAACCTGGGAAGGTTAGTATTTCACATAGCTTGGACCTAAGCCATGTAGAACCTAAGTCCTTGACATCCAGCCACCTCATTAACTTACTTACTTACAAGTTTTCTTACATGCCTTTCACCATAAGGGCCTAGGGAGGGTGATTACAATACAACAATGCAGTGATAGAAACAAGTAAAGTCATTCTAACAAAAACAGAACATTATAGATTCAACAAAAATCGTGGACCCCACAATGCAAGATACCGTCGGTTGTATGCAGCATAGCACTAAGTTGGTCACTTTCATCAGCACAAGGACTTATCCTTGCACAGCGGGAAATCCATCTCTCATGCACTCCCTAAATCTGTTTCGGGTTCCCCTCAACCCTCTGGAGCAGATTTGGGAATGACACAGGAGAGGAGTTGGGACGGGGGGAGTCTACTGAGCTAGTGCTTATCATTGGGCTATTTAGTTGCGCAGCACCTCTTAACAGCCAGGGTATTTTCAAAATATGGCAGAAGCTGTACACAGGAGACATCACAAATACCACTGTTGGGAGAGAGTTCCACAATTTTCCCCACTGCTAAAAACCACAGGAAAGGAGAATGTTCTAGTGCTCGAATCATGCTTGTGGGTTTCCCACAGGTATCTGGTTTGCCTTTGCAAAAACAGGTTGCTGGATTAGATGGGGCACTGGCCTTATCCTGCAGGCTCTTCATATGTTCTTATTTAGGGGCTGCCCCAGAGAAATCTGTCTCCCAGAAAACTGCTCCTCTCACTTTTGAGGTTGGCAGAACTACCAAGAACTTTCCTCAACTTTTCAACCCAAGACTATGACTAAACCTTTGATGGTGAAAAAGGCCAATCCTACTTCATTCCTCCAATGGACTAGAAAATTGTTTTGCTTATTATAATTTGTTGATGCTAATCACAAAATAGTTTCCTTAACACGTAGACAGATTATGACTATGGTGGTGGTGATAAGCTCTTCATAATCCTGACATAGAAAAGAGAACATATAGTTGTGTTTTAGCTTAAAAATTATTATTCCAAAGGGTTATAAGCAAAAAGACCATCTCTCAATAAACCTGTCAGCTTGATTTATAAAACGACTCCTCAAAAAATAAATCAACTTTGTTCACAAGGCAAGAGGCAAAAACAACTGAGGGATTTTGAGTGATCTTTGCAGGGTGAGGGTGAAGGATCCATTGCACATCCCAAGTCATATTTCAGATTCCTTCTTGTCCTTTGATTCAATTTCTCATTAAGAATGACATACTGCAGGGCAAACAAAGAAAAACTTGCAAGCTTAAAAACAAGCAAGCACCTAGAACATTATTATTTATAAGCTAGTACTGCAAAAATGCAGATTTTTGTGTGAAAGAAAGCCACACTTAAAATTCATCTCTTCCTTCTGCTGAGGCTGACTGGTTTCCTCCTATTATCAATCAAAAAGGACTACACTGGAGGGTGGAGCGATTTGAGGACAATGGATTGTTTTTGTTTGTTTATCATTCTTGAGCTAAAAATTAAATCACTGCCATGAGCATAGGATGGGCTCCGCTCCAAAACGAATGTGTCCCCTGCCGTCTTACTTGGTTCAGCCCTAGCCAACAAGCTTCTTTTTAGCAATTTGCCCAAGAAATTTGCTTCCTGGTGGTGCTCACTCGATGTGGATGGCCGAGCATGAAAGAGAGTTCAAAGATTTCAAGTATGCACGGATAGCACTGTGAGTGTTGCAATCCTTTGACCCGTTGAAAGAGATCAAGCTCTTTGCGGTTGATTCAGAAACAGGGCTCAAAGCTGTGTTGCTACAAAGAACAATAACTGAAGGACTGTCTTATGCTGCATGAGCTGCTAAGATGGTACATAATAAGCAGGACACCACCATATTTAACAGAGGTGGATTTTACAATGCTTCAGATAAAGCACAGGTGGCTCAGTGATATAAAGCCGTTTTCTAACTTTGAGTCCCCACATGTTGCACCAATCCCAGCCAGCTTAGCATCTGAGGCAAAACATGAGCTCATACTGCTGTTAAGAAAGGAACGAACCAGTTTTTCTCCCTCAATATTCACATGGTGAAATTTTGTCATGGAAAGTTTCTATGTGATAGGTGATCTTCCACCAAGGTGAGCAAAACTCCAAGAGGAAGATGAATTGCCTATATCTAGGCACATTTATAGGTTGTTAAAGGTGAGTACATATCTGCATGTTCATGTCAAGGGATGATGCATGTGTGAATGAGCCACCAGGGATTTCTGTTTCATATCACCACAAACAATACATTTTTAGTGGAAGCATTTCGAATATGCAGCTGAAATTAATATGTTACAAAATTACGAAACACTGGGTAATAATTGCAGATGCATTCATCAGCCTTAAGGCTAATAGATTAACTATGGTATATCCATTTCATGTGGGGAACATATCATTGACATGCGTGATGAATGGGAGCTGGTAATTCTTCAAAATTTTGAATTTTGGGAAATTTGTTTCAATTCCCATGTAATTGAACAGACAAGTGGGTGGATAGGATGTATTATACATTTTGCATTTGTCTATTTGTTCCTATAAAGCATTTTTGGTAGCAAACATTCATGCTTTGGCATATTATTTCCTAGAGCCAAAATGTCTCCTTTGTTTCCCTCAAAGGGCTGCTTCCTCCTATTATATGTCACTAGAAAGCAATAATGCTGTTTCCTATTGGCTAATTATCAGATGCCATTGTATAATCATTAATGCAACCATTTCCAGAATAAGGAAAGTAGTGATCAAAAGTTAGCAGTGGAGAATGCATTTGTCCCAATAATGTGGTATTTGCAGTAATCCCACAGAGCAAAATGTCATTGCATATTTCAAGAAACTGCTTTATTACAGCAAAAGCACATTAAAAGCTCCATGTCCTACATTGTCCTATAGGTAGAAAATATGAAGCAGCAGGCTTACATATCATTGTGCCTTATTAGCTGAGTAATGTACATCTTTAAGATATATCAGCATTATGTTACTTTAGTAAACTGCTCCTTTAGATAAGCTTCAGATGCCTTTAGTTCCTTCCTAATCAGATAATTGCCTCAAAGATCTAAAAAGCCTATATCAAATTGTATCACATTTTTGTTTGTCTGATAAAAGCTGTGGTCTCTATTGGTATCCATTTTGCGCAAAAATATAGAAATGTGTAATTGCCAGAGGTGCTGGCTGAAAGGTATGATGCATGCTCCTTTATCACAGATATTTCTGCTTTTCCAGACCCTGGGACCTCATGTTGAAGACACATGTGCAAGAGCAGATACGAAATTTAAGTTTTTTTTGCACTTTGCATGGGTTATTTTCTGCAATACTACATCTTGTTGCCCTTTCAAAAGCAAATACAGTAGTACAGATCTGAATCACTACTGGATGTCATATGTATTATTGGCTTAATTGTGCATAATGTTCCCTTTTCATTTGCACAGGAAGCATGGGATGACGGCAGAGGGGGACTCAACTTGAGCAAACATTATGGTTACCAGATTTTTTTCAATGAATCCGGGGACACTTTTTTTTTTTTGAATCTGAGTAGCAACAGGGAGTCAGTAGTAGGGATGGTGAGGCAAAAGACCCTGGCCCCAAGCACACATGCATATTGTATAAAGGTGCAAGGCCCTTCTTTCACACCCTGTGAAACATAAATGCACAGAGTTTTTTAAAAACTGGGCAATAGCTGCCCACCTACGGCTCCCAAGCCTCCCCTGATCTGTCAAAACAAAGGGGAAAGGTAGCAGAAGATCTGTACTGCCGGACGTCCCTGGTTCCCCTTCGGCAGTGGCAGTCAGCAGCCCGGAGCCAGCCAGAGCCAATTGCGCTACCAAGCTGGCTCCAGGCTGCTGAGGCTGCCACTGCCACGTTTCCCAGGGACAGATTTGCAAATCTGGGGACATTCCGGGGACGGAATTTGTCCTGGGACAGATTTGCAAATCCAGGGACTGTCCCCAGGAACCGAGGACGTCTGGTAACCCTAGCAAACATGTCTCTGGTGGTGTTTCTTCAACTCCCCAATAAGAAAGTCCACAAACAGCCAATCCAAAGCTATTGGCATAGCTCTAGTATTCAAACCCACCCCCCTTCACATGGAAAAGCATGAAGAAGAGGCAGTCCATTCCTTCTGAAATACAGTAAATGACAGGCCTCTATTTTAGCATTTGGAAAGCAATGTATTAATAAGAACATAAAAAGAACCTACTGGACCAGGCTAATAGCCCATTTAGTCCAGCATCCTGTTCTCATGGTGGCCACCGATTGGTTGAAAACCCTCCAGCACATCTCAGCGACAAGAACATCCTGCAGTTTCATTAGGTGGAAATGATATAGACAATAAAAGTTTTGGAGAAGAGTTGGATAATGAGTTGAGTTTGGGAGGCTGCATATATGAGAGCTGAAGGGCACTGCTGGTGCACACAAGAGAAGGTGCATCTCTAGATCCCTGGATGGTACCAAACCAGATGCGTCTGCAACTAATGGAAAAGGTCAGCAATTAGGAGTTACGTGGTGGCATTTAGGAAGCTAGCGCTTCTGTTTTGAGTGGTCTACTTAAAAATGTCCAAACGCTTTCCCAAGGCTGAATGAATGCATTTGATACCACACAGAGGACTGGAATGGGAACTTTAGAAATAAGAGGTGGTGAACTAGTCTTTAAATAAAAGAACTGAGGAATGAGTTAGAATTAGAAGGGGATTATGAGGCGACAATGCATCATTTTTAGGAGAGGAACCATTTTTTTTATAAATGTAGCATAAAAGAATTTGCAAGCCCTGTGTCATAATGCTTGGAGGAAAAGGCCACATTATAGTAATTCACAATCCAGGGGATTTTTGGTACCCATGAGCATTAGTTTAACGCTCTTTTTGTTGGCAAAAGGTCACTATTTGTTTTACAACATCCACTCCAGTTACCCCCCCCCTCCTCTTGACTGATGAAATCTCACAGGGGAAGTGCCAGCAGCCGCAGAGTTCAGATGAAAATAATTTTCTTCCCTTTGCTTGTGTTCAAATGCACAGCAGTAATATTTCCACCTTGTGTCATACTTAGTTTTTCCATACAGCTGACATTCAAAATCGTATATAATCATGCACAGAAGTATTTGGAGGCTGTGTACGCTATAAAAAAGCATTGCAACTCACAGCACTCCTGCAAAGCCCAAATGGGGTTGATCACAGGAATTGACATGGTTGAAGGCCTATGAAGGCCCAATCTCCAACAGGGACTCCACTGCTGACTGTCAGACCTCTCTAAACTTTTGGCCTCTCCTCCTTGCTCTCACTGCCTGTTCACCCATCCCAACTTAGGAAATTGAGTGGTGACAAAGAGTGAGGAGATGGAAAAGCACCTTCCAGTTGCCTTGTCCTATTATTCTGGGGGCTCTTTCTATGTTCTGATGGGGTGGTGAATCACATCCTTTCTGAAATTTAGACCTTTTTGTGCCTTAGCTACGCCTACATCCTTTGTTGCACTTGGAATGTTATCCATCTGAGGATGACTTGGGGTTTTTTGTACGCAGATCTGGCATGGTTTAAACAAACAAGCCATGTGGGTTTACTCTATGGTGAAGATCTTTCATATACCTGGTGGGTTGCTAATTCATTTGGGGGGGGGGAGGAACTGAAGGAATGGGTTTCCCAAAACCCAAAACTGACTGTGCAGGCAGTTTGCAACTGCACTAAAATCCCTATTTTTCCTTAGCTAAAATCCATTAACTTGAGCTCTGAGTCAATGTATAAACAAAACCCCGGCTGTGCTCAAAGCTCTCTCCCTTATCAGTCAGTGACGGCAATGAGTGACCTTGCCAAGTTCCAGTAGAGCAGAGGTGATGCGTCTGTACCTTATCTTATGTCCTGACCACAAAGACCATAGACCCAATCCAGGAACAACGACAAAAGCGTGTTCTTGGAGATGACGACCTCTTCCTCCAAGATAAGAGTAGGAAGAGGAAGATCCTTTTATGGTCAGAAGTACAGGAAGGAATTCCCTTTTATGGTTAAGAATACCAGAGCAAGAGCATATGTGATGTCAACCTGCGTACATAGGCTGATGTGGTTGGATTTATATGGGAAAGAGGGAGAGGGTGCCTGGAGGATATATATGCTGCATGAAACTTTTTAAATAATAATAATAATAATAATAATAATAATAATAATAATAATAATAATA
>JAXCMG010000031.1:18344692-18364081 GCA_034642415.1 Podarcis siculus | reverse complement strand
TAATAATAATAATAATAATAATAATAATAATAATAATAATAATAATATCTTTATTGTCATTGCCCCCTCTCAGGGACAACGAAATTACTTGACTGCTCCATAAAAACACTAATTAAAACAATACAGTATAGTACAGCAAGGAAGATTAGATGACTTTCAAAGTCCAGGCTTCCCATTCAGGGCCGAGATCGCTCTGGAGAAGAAGCTGTTCTTAAGACGGCTCGTTCTTGTCTTCATCGTCCTGTTTCTCCGTCCCGACAGCAGGAGCTCGAAGAGACAGTGACCAGGATGCGATGGATCTTTTACTATGTCCAGTGCCTTCCTATGGCACCTTGTGGCATAAATCTGCTCTAAGGTGGAGAGTGGGCAGCCAACAATGCTCTCTGCTGCCTTAACAACTCTGCACAGCCCCATCCTGTCCTGGGTAGTACAGCTTCCGTACCACACACATAAGCCATAAGTGAGCACGCTCTCAATGGCACAGTGATAGAAGGCAAGCAGCAGTTTCTGTGGAAGATGGTTTTTCCTTAGAATTCTCAAAAAGTACAGTCTCTGCTGCACCTTCTTCACAAGCCCCCTTGTGTTGACACTCCAGGACAGATCCTCTTGTAATTCAATGCCCAAAAATCTGAACGTTGTTACCCTCTCCACACAGACCCCATCACAAACTTGTCATTTCTTTGGACTTGCTGTGGACTTGATCACACAAGTGCCTTCTGCTATATGGAGAGCAGAACAAACTCTTTCTTTGAATCAACCTCGGTGTCATTTGACTTCCTTCCTCCTGTCCCGGAGCAATGCAGACCCAATCGGTGAACTCCAATAAGGCTACAGAACCATATTATCAGCTGCATCTGCATGGTTCAGTTGCCAAAGCTGTACCCCTCTGCATGATTGCCTGGCAGCAGTAGTGTAGTGTAGGTTGCCAGTGCCCGTGGCCATATAAAGGGGGTGGGTGGGAGGGAGGGAGGGAGGGAGGCAAACAGATGGAGTATGCATGCACATTCAGCTGCCTAACGGCATCCACATCACCCAGGAGATCATAGCTGCAGAGAGAAGAAAAGAAGAGTTGTTCTGTTGTCTGGAGACGTCACTTCCTGGTTTGCATAGAGAAGCTGGTTTCAATGGAGTCCAGCGACAGAAGCACACAGATGTATTGAGCCAGCGTGGTGTAGTGGTTAAGAGCGGTGCACTCGCAATCTGGTGAACCGGGTTCGCTTCCCCGCTCCTCCACATGCAGTTGCTGGGTGACCTTGGGCTAGTCACACTTCTCTGAAGTCTCTCAGCCTCACTCACCTCACAGAGTATTTGTTGTGGGGGAGGAAGGGAAATAATATTATTAGCTGCCTTGAGGCTCCTTAAGGGGAGTGAAAGGTGGGATATCAAGTCCAAACTCCTCCTCCTCCTCTTCTTCAGGCAGCACTGGGTGTTGAAATTTTGTGCCCCTAACAATTTTGCACCTGGAGCAGCCACCCTGTGTGCCCTCCCCCCAATGCTACACCACTGCCTAGCAGTAAGTCCCTTTTACTGCCAAACTTAAAGTAACATTTCTCCAGATTTCCACATCAGTTTGCATTTTTAAAAAAAGTTGGCATGAAAATTCACCAGCGTTTCTCCTAGCACGCACATTTATATATATATATATGCAGGTTTTGGTGTCCTCGGGTGTCTTCCCGTGTAAAAGTTGGGGTGTCTAGGCGACGTTTCGACGAGGTCTCACTCGTCATCTTCAGGCTGGTGCTTTCGGCTTCTTGTTACTGGAACAGATATATATATATATATATTTGCAAAGCAATTTTCCTTAATATAATTTGGCCACTGTGACACTTGTGGCAGTAACTTTATATTTAGACTGTTGTAATGTGCTCTATGTAGGGCTTTCCTTTACAGCAGGTTTGGAGGCTGCAGCTGGTGCTGAATGTCATATGAATGACTCATCTGCTCCAAACACAGGCCTGAACATAAACCAAGGCCATACCATGTTCCTACCTTGATCATAAATGAAGGCAACACGGGCTTCCATAAAATGTCTTTCACAATTTGGGGACATACTTCTTTAAAGTAATGACCTAGATGGGAAAGACTGTTCATATTTGCTTAAAACATATCAGATGTTAAAACTCCTTTTATTTAAGTCTTTCAGTGCTTCTGGACGAGGTTGCCTTGATGAACTCTCAGGTACTATACCAATAGATACTTAAGAATCAAAGAAGAGTGAATCAGAGCAAGTTGTATCTAGTCCAGCATTCTGTTCTCACAGTGGCCAACCAGATGTCAGTAGGAACCCTTCAAATCAGGCCATAAGCTCAACAAGAATCTCTACACTTTTGCTCTTTAGCAACTGATATCAAGCTACTCTTGGTGTATATGAATTCCCAGCACTACAATACGTTTCTGATAATAAACCATTCTTAAACACGAGAAACTAGGTTTCACTATGCTTGCTAGCCATCTTCTGGGAGCTTTATAAAAGAGATAAATCAGTCTTTCATGAAAGAGCACACAAATCCTGAATCCCTTTTAATTAGACAATTAAATCCTAATTAGCTATTAAATTTTTAACACAACTCTGTTAAAGTAGACTCCATGAATTTTTAGCATGTGTCTACATTGACCGTTCTAAGTGCAGTGATGATTGCAACGATGTGAGAGAATTTAATCCCTCTATTTAAACTTGAAGGGTTCCTGAAATGTATGGGCAAAATGTAGCCAAAAAATACCCATACAGTTTAGGATCATTATAAAAATCCTTTTGAAACAGAACAATAACATTTATAGCATTGTATGGAGTAAATTCAACTTACAATTATCCCTGAATCCATGGAGATGTAGACTGTTTGTCATAGATACTTTATATTGCCATTCACATCAGCTGACATTTGTATTTCTGGACTAGATGACCCTAAGGATCATAGAACTCTACAAATTTATGATTCTAAGATTCTTTAAAGGTAGTATGAAGGCAAATCAGATCTCAATAAATTGTCACATACCCAACACTTCTCCGATGAAAATGGAGATGTCTTATTCCGTAGTAATAATAATAGCCATTTTATTATTTATACCCCACCCATTTAACTGGGTTGCCCCAGCCACACTGGCCAGCATCCATCATATATAAAAACACAAGAAAACATTAAACTTTATAATAATAAAAAACTTCCCTATATAGGGCTGCCTTCAGATGTCTTCTAAAGGTTGTATAGTTACTTATCTATTTGGCTCAGGGGTCGAATAACTCCATAACCTGTGATGAAAATAGGGGTGTCCTACCGTACCCGCCAACATTTATCTGATAAAAATAGGGATGTACTAAGGAAAATGGGACATTCCAGGATCAAATCAGAAACCAGGACAGCTTCTGTAAATCTGGGACTGTCCGTGGAAAATAAGGGCACTTTGAGGTCTTTTGTCACATCCCTAATAATTGTAGTGGATTCTTGTAATGCATTCTGTGTGGAGCTGTGCTCAAAGACTATCCAGAAACTGCACCTAATGCAGAATGCAAGTACCTGGCTATTAAGTGGAACAGCCAAATGGGAACATTTAAGGTAAATGGTGTTTCACACACTCTGGCTTCTTTTACAGTGTCCTGTTGCACCAGAAGCGGTTTATTCATGCCCCCCACATGACCCCGGAAAGCTGTCTGCGGACAAACGCCAGGTCCCTCTGCCTGAAGCAAGATGAGCACTGCACCCCATAGTCACCTTTGACTGGACTTAGCCATCCAGGGGTCCTTTACCTTTCACCTGTACCTTTTTTTTACCTGCAACAAAACAAGGCAAAGAGAGCCCAAAATTCAATGGAATATGTAACTGCTCTGAAATGTTCAAGGACTGGATCCATTTAACTGAATTTTTGGTAATGTATTCCTACTATTTTTAAAAAACCAAGGCCCTTATTTAAATGGATCAGTCGGGGGAGAGGATACCCGTTTCCCAGCCTATCATTAGATCATAGAAAAGTGAAGTGCACAACATCCATAGCATGCACACAGACTGCTAATAGGTTTTTGTTTCTCTGTTTGGAGTCAGAGAGTAAGTTTTCTTGTTAGCTCCTAGCCCTCTCAATGCACTGCTCTTGCTGTACCTTTCAGAAAGCTGGAGTCTGACTTGTTAGGGGTCTCGGAGGAAAACAAGATCAATAACTTGTCACAGCAAGAGATACTTTACTGTCTGCAGGGTGCTGTAATATATAGCATAGTGCAGGAGGGAGGGGGGAAATCCCAATTCTCAGCTTTGTGCAATTGAGCAGGCGGCTATTAAGGAAGTTAAACAACTTTTTTCCTAGTAATTTAATCCCCAGATCATTAAGCACAAATGTCACTTTGTAGATGCGCTTCTATGTTTGAAGCTCCTCTGGAAGAAGACAGGGCGGGGGGAGAGCAGCATATGAAACATGCTCTTGGCTTTGATTAGTTTAAGGCTGCTGATTGGTATGTTGTGCCTCTTTATTTAGAGGCAAGTCTTTCAAAAATTTGCAATTTCTCCAGAGTGTGTAGTGATGGAAAGCTACTGAAAGCAACCAAAGGCTATAAAACCTCTTCATTTTCACATCATTCCCCGCAATCCTTCACCTCTCACATTTCACAGAGTGATAACCTGCCGCATCCCTGCTGACTGAACACAATTGTCTTTATTACAGATAGCTGTGGCAATGTATTGACCTTGCATTCCTATAATTTAATTAGCACAACTGGCAATTAATTGTTTCCTTCTGCAATCGGCAATTTACATCCATGCCTTCTGACCTCCTATATTTAGGAGTGCATTCTCTTTAGGTACGGTGAAACAAACAAACGAGCAAAAAGGAAATAATAATAATAATTTGATGAGGCTATCATTTGATAAAACTGCTTAGCAGCTCTTTTATGTGATATTGCAAGAATGGGTAAGATATAAGCAGTTTGTTGCTTCTGTTGCCTTTTGTTTGCAATTGTAATGCGCACAAATGATTTTTGAGGTTGAGAAGCGCTGTAGAAATACAGTGGTACCTTGGGTTAAGTACTTAATTCGTTCTGGAGGTCCGTTCTTAACCTGAAACTGTTCTTAACCTGAAGGACCACTTTAGCTAATGGGGCCTCCCACTGCCGCTGTGCCGCCGGAGCACGATTTCTGTTCTCATCCTGAAGCAAAGTTCTTAACCCGAGGTGCTATTTCTGCATTAGCGGAGTCTGTAACCTGAAGCATATGTAACCTGAAGCGTATGTAACCCGAGGTACCACTGTACAGGTCATGATCCATCCCGGCACAGGTAGAAATTAGTATTGTAAGGAAAGCCTTCTGTTGCTTTTTCAGACTTAATATGGAGGTGCTCACATGACTTCATGAGCATCACAAAGTTAATTTCCACACAGGCCAGGAAGCCTATGTGCATCCTTAAACTCATGCAACCATTTCTCTGCCCTCCACCAGTATCCTGGTGTGCAGGATACTGAAGCCCCAACACTCCTGATGTGCTCACTGGCCAGTGTATTACACTGCATACTTGCCATTGACAAAGGCCAGTATCCACCTAACTCAATTGGCAGAGCACAATACTCTAAATCTCAGGGTCATGGATGGGTTCGAGCCCCATGTTGAGTGAAAAGATTCTTGCATTGCAAAGGGTTGGACTAGATGACCCTTTGTTATGAGCCCAAATCAAGCATAGGTCATCAGTTAAAAAAACACAATGTCAGTGAAGTTAGCTCTTTATTTTTTTAAAAAAAACTGAATCACTGCAGGGCTAGTGATCCCAGCTGTTCTTCCCAGTAGGTCTTGCTCCAATGAGGCAGTTGCAAGGACTGAAGGCCCCTGCCTCCCCTGCCCCCGCTCTCTAAGGCTCCTCTTCTCCAGGGTATTTCCCAAGCAGATGTAAATTGCATCCACACACAACCAATTTCAGCTACAGTGGTGCCCCGCAAGACGAACGCCTCGCAAGACGGAAAACCTGCTAGACGAAAGGGTTTTCCGTTTTGGAGGCGCTTCGCTAAACGAATTTCCCAATGGGGTTGCTTTGCAAGACGAAAAAATATTGCGTCCCCCACGGGTTTTTTCCGCTAATTTTGCCCTTTTCCTAAGCCGCTAAGCCGCTTATCAGCTGTTCCGCTGATAAGCCACTTGACAGCTGTAGCGCTAATCCGCTAAGCTGTCAATGGGCTTGCTTCGCAAGACGAAAAAACCGCTAGATGAAGAGAATCGCGGAACGGATTCTTTTCATCTAGCGAGGCACCACTGTATGCTCTTTTCATTTTTCTGTGTGTTCTAGGAGACCAGGAGGGAGGGGAGCTGGTCGCAGCAGGAGAGGTAGGCTCCCTAGGTTTTTCAGCAGCCTGCCTCATCTCTGTCTCCTGGCTCCCCTCCTCTCCAGACTCCACTTCAGCTTTGGAGTCTGTACAGCTCTCTTCCACAGCCTCTTCCTGCTCACTAAACCCTGTTGCCTCTTCTGCTTCCAACACCTCCTCTACCCTGTCTGCTTCTTCTTCTCCCTCTGACCACTCATCATCATCTTACCACCAGTCCCCTGACTCTGAGCCTTCTTCCCTTGGGGGCTCCCCAGCTGATGCCTCCCACCACTCCTTGGTATCTAGCCAGTCCATGAGACCTTTGAGGGCCCTTTCAACTCTACAATTCTATGACTCATATTACTCTAAAGGGAGGGAACTATGCAGCATCAAGCCCTATGCCATGCTATATTCTCATAGAAATGCGTTCTGCTCAATAAATTCTTATGTTGAGATGCCTTGAATCCCTCTTTATCTGTGTGCCAGTGCGCAGGGGTGAGGATTGATCAGACAGACTCTCTTCTTTTCTTTTTTTAAAAATATTTTTATTAGCAATTTCAACATAACAAATTATCAAACCATATAATCGCTTACATTAATTTTCCCCTTTCCCCCCTCCCTCCCTCCCTTCCGTCCTTCCCTTTCCCCCACCAAAGACTTCCCTCAGCTCCCCTCTCTGATTTCTCAGCAAATATTGTTCTCTGCATGTTATAAAATTGTACATATCCTTACATTATCTATCTAACACAATAAATTTGTGTATGTTTATTCAAAACCAAGGAGCCCAGTTCATTTTGTTGTCTTTTTAGATAATTTGTAAAAAGCTCCCATTCTTCCTTAAAGTCACAGTTGTCCTTGTCCTGCAATTTATATGTCAATTTAGCCAACTCTGCATGGCTCATCAATTTTTCTTGCCACTGTTCTTTCGTTGGGATTTCCTCATTCTTCCATTCTTATGCAATCATGACTCTTGCCGCTGTTGTAGCACACATAAATAAATTCTTTGTTTTTCTTGGCAGGTCTTGTCTGTTTTGTTGATCCCTAACAAAAATGCTTCTGGTTTTTTTTACAAATGTCATTTTAAACCTTTTTTTCCCAATTCATTGTATATTATTTCCCAATTATTATTTTTTAAAATTTCTCTACATTCCCACCAAAGCACAGCTGATGGTTCTCTTGTCCAGTTCATCACTCAGCCTTGAGGTTTCCCTGTTTTACTGCCAGAAGACCCCAATGAAGCATGTTCTTCTTCTGATCCCCACCTTTCTTACCTTGGTCCTTATACAGCACAGGCTTTGCAATATTCAGGGGAAGTGTACCATTCCCTGAAACACTGCCCATGTTCCCAGATATGTTCTCAGGTGCTAAATGGCAAGTTATCTGCATCCTGAGCTTGCGCGTTTTCTCTGTGCAGCTTCCCTGTGAATTATTTTAAAGGTGCAAGGTCTACAAAATGAAATGCACCTCCCACCTGCAGCTGAGAGGTATAAATCAAGGTGAAAGCTAAAAGTGGGGCTGCCATATGTCCTGATTTTCCCAGACATTACCGGAATTTCAAAGGCAGAATTGAATGGCGGCGCTTTGTCCTGGATCTTAGGCAAGTCAATCAAAAAATTGAAACAATTTTTGGGGGTGTCCCGGTTTTTACTTTTTGAAGTGTGGCAACCCTACTAAAGGAACACTGAGAAGCTGAGAAGGGAACAATATTCCAGTACATTGTTGTCAGTCACCTGAGTCCACAGAAGCCAGCAGAGTTGCACCAAGCTCTGCCAAGCTCAAATGTTCTATATATACAGCATTGTCTACGTTTGGTTTTTGCATGACAAAATGGTACTTCACTTTCCAAGAAATGCAAGTAGCTGTCCTGACAAAGAAATCCAAAGTGCCTCATTAAAAAATGTTTCAAAGATACCATCCAGACTCATGGAGAGGGAGCTGATTTAGAAAAGGTTGCTTTCCCCCCGGTTTTTAAAGATCAGATCTAGATTCTCATAATGAAAATAAATGGGGGTTTTTCTGCCTGCAAAGTATGAATTCTCCATGTTCTGAGTCATCTGAGATACAAACACAAAGCAGAGGTTCTTTCCCCCTCTAGGTAATCTAATTCTTTCTTATTTGTTTCCGTTGTGCTACTAAAAATAGACATAAAGAGATAATGAAGGGAACAAAACAGCCAAGGTAGGAGCATGTCTGAACTGCATTGTTCTCTATTTAAATTACAATGCCAAATAATGTTTTGGGGATTCCTTGGGGAATATTGATAAAATAACGTATTTAAGGTAGAGGGAAGAGGTGCAATATAACTGAAAAAGTACCAGAGGGGACAAATGGGGGTGTGGGACTGCCCCAATTCTCAATTCTATTTTAAATAATATTTATTAAAATTTTCCAATCAAACCAAATTATATATTCCAAATTATACAAATTTTCCAATAATCAAACAAATCCCAATGTTAATGCCTAATTATAAATTATTATTATTTTTTAGCTCACTTCCCATGCTTTGAGACCGGAGGGAATCCTAATCATCTCATATTTCTACTGCTTTTCAAAATATTACAATAATTCCCTTAATACATTCTGATGCTAATCCTTCATTATTTTCAACAGCCTCTGCACCCAAATTCTCAATTCTATATCCCCTCTCTGCCAGTTTTCCCGGGGTGTTTTCTTTCTTTCTTTTTTGCCTCCAACTGGTCCATTTGGGTGAATAGAGTACTGCCCTCCAAGCTCAGTCTGTCTGAACTTCCCTGCCTTCTTATTTACAACCATTCAGGAAATGGCTCTTCCCATCATTGGATATGGCTTCCCAAGGTTGTTAGGAAGAGTCCCTTCCAGCCACCAAATGCTTGGGTAAACTAGTGTGTTTTTAAATGTTGATAATGATGGAAACAGACACACTTAACTTGAGAGAACATTCTGCAAATGGACAACTACCATCAAGAAGGTTGTGCCATGGGAGAACACCAACTGGGCCTCAGATGGTTGGTGTTGTTGGAGGTCCTCTTTTAAGTACTTAAGTTCCAGAATATTTAGGGCTTTGTGTGCTAGTGCTAACACCTTGACTTTGGCCCAGTCGCTCACATGGCAAAGAAAATATATTTCATACAGAAGTAGCAATTTAAGCAATGACATTTTTATCCTATTTTTAGCTTCCCTGATACAGTGAGACACTATTAAGGGGAAAGATGCTAGAGAATACAGCCACTTTCTGATAGCAAAGATGCAGCAGATTTGAGTTTATCTTAAACAACAAAACAACAACAATCACATATTGCCAGAAAGAGGCAGGTAGGCAATTAGCAATTTACAGCATTCAGCCTCAGGTGACTGACTCAGAGTTACCAAGGAATTTAGAGTTAGAAAGAAGAAGGTCTCTTTGATCAAACGCACCACAGAGAATGAGAGGGAAACAGAATGAAGAGGAGTGGGGGGAAAGAAAGAGCAATCTTAGGGGAATTGAGACTGATCCCTAAGTCCCAGAGCTGGAGGGTAAAACTAAAGTGATTTGATGCTGTTTCCTGTTTCCTATGCAACTGATCAAGCTGGGGAGAGCAAAAGTTTGTATGACATGTTGTCAGGTTGTAAGCCAGTAGAATAAAAATAGAGGGCTGCTCTTCCATAAGCACACAGAATTCTGATCCAACAGGAAGCATCCAGTAATCAAGGAGAAGGGAAGGTAGGTTTTGCCATTTCCTCCTCCCTGCTGCAGCCCCCAGTGCTCCCTATGAGCCTATTCTGGAGGATCCCCTAACCCTTCAAAACAGATTTTTGGGGGGTAAGGCACTGCAGACAGCAGGAAGGAGGGGACTCAGCAAACATTTCCTCTACTTGTCCCCCATTAGTGGAGGTGTCTACTAGGTCAACAGTGCTAAGAGGACTAATTGGAGCCCGCCCATACACTGAGAATTGCTTGCTCCTAGAACATCGGAAGTGTCTCCTTGTAAAAGAGAGATAGGATGTTCAAAGGAGTACCATTTGAGAACAATGATAGGCAGCACTAGTCATTGATTGGGGAAACCTAGATAGTACATGCATGTCCGATCATGTATATGCATGTGCAAACAGCCACACCCAAGAGATAACCAGGACAAAGACTGACATGGTGGATTGCATGCTAATTGCAGAACATGCACAGAGGGGCTCAGCACTTGAACCCTGGGCTACCTGCAACCTCTCTGCAACAGGAGCCTTGAGTACTTAACTAGACTCCCACCCCAAGCATGGCCACAGGTCCACTTAGAAGAAATAAAATGATGCTTTATCAGTACAGGCTCAGATGCACAGAAAAGGCAGGTGCAGTGCAGTGGTACCTCGGGTTACAGATGCTTCAGGTTACAGACTCCGCTAACCCAGAAATAGTACCTTGGGTTAAGAACTTTGCTTCAGGATGAGAATAGAAATCATGCTCTGGCGGTGCGGCGGCAGTGGGAGGCCCCATTATCTAAAGTGGTACCTCAGGTTAAGAACAGTTTCAGCTTAAGAACAGACCTCCGGAACGAATTAAGTTCTTAACCCAAGGTACCACTGTATAGGAGCCCTTACAAGGCGAAATGTTAGCAGGAACAAGTTTGGTCAAGGAGGAAAGGGCAGTGTTTGTAAGTCTGAGATCATTAACATGAATTCTGAGGTTGCATGTAAACTGCAAAGTTGCTCCAACCCCTTTCTCCATGTACCCATCAAGCTTTTACGTAGAAGTGTAGATGCTCAGCTTCTCACAAGAATCTCTGCTTCTGCAGGAGTTTCTAGCCTGAAACCAGGTCTAGAGGGGTGCATTTCCTATTTTCTCTCGATATGCTGCCTCTTTCCTGGGGATAATCAGGGCCTGCCCACATCTCTGATTCCCCCCATTGTGGCACTTCAGAAGATGCCATGAAGTCCTCCTCATCTGCCATTGTGGACATGGCCTCTGGAGACTTTGACAGTCCTGTCTCTTCCACAGACAAAAGAGAAGAAGCCTCTGGGACCTCAGCTTCAACAGTGGAGCTATGCATGTTCCATCAACTGTTTCCTCACCTCCCCCCATTGTCTCACCCATTATCTCACCTCTATGCCATTGTCTCACCTCCCTCCCATTTGTCACCTTTATCTTCCATTTCCTCCCACTCCTGCACTGAATCAGAGTACTCAGAGGGGATCAGGACAGCACTCCTGGCAGGATATCCTGTCATGCAGAAAGCATTTGGCACTGGCAGAAGTATTTTCTGTAAGTAAGGAAGCAGCTTATATACAGTAGAAATGTTTGGAGTGCTGTAAATTGCGGCTGTGATAAAATAACCCAGGATCTACTTGTGTATCGGATGATGATCTTAGGAGAGTTAAGGGTGTTCACATTATGAACTGCTCATGTCAAGCTCACAGAAGTGAGCAGGGAGTTTGGGGTTTTGTAATACATCACATTTTCCTTTTTCAGCCTGAGAGCTATGAGGCTCCTGATGTTCTAAATCAGATTGAACCCAGCTGAAGCTGAACAGAATGAGAGAGCGAGGAAATAATACAAAGCAGAGGTTTTCAATTCCACACTCGTGATATTGATTCAGGGAGATTTTATTTTGTGTATAAGTATAATTGTATCGATTTTCATAAAACTGGAGAATTGGAAAATACAGCCTGCATGCTGTTTAAAGTACACTGTGCTGTGTTAAGAATTGGAGATTTTAAAGAGCTTGGCTGAAAACACGGCGGTGAGCAACTTTTTCGGGGGAATAAAGGACAATATGCTTTCATTTATGCACATAAGAGCACGGGTGCATTAGCGGGTTGGAGATGGGATTACGGTTCTTGTTTCTACAAATGTACATCATGTAATACCATATTGCTTGGTGATCCACAGGTGATGCTCAAGCAACATTCATCATGTAGCGGGCTCCCCATTCCCCCAACCATTTGACAGCACACACATGCATTAGGTGAACATAACACAATGCCTGGAAATGAACTGCCACAACTGAAAAGGTTTGCTCCTTCATAGTCATAGCATGCAGGGCCAGCATCAGAAGCTGATGTAACTGGGTACCCGTCAAGGTCCATGTTCCTTCAGCAGGGCAGGCAGGAGCAGCTGCTGTCCCTCCTTGAGCCTCCTGGCCCTGCTGGTCCTACTCCTTTGCTACCACTACTTATTCATCTGCCCTCTCGAACCGAAAGAGGGGAACAAGGAGGAGAAATCAGTATTGGTGCCACGACTGAGCCAGCCCAGCCAGCTTTCAGTGGAGAAAGTAGGCAGGAAGAGATAGGGTTAACTACCAGAAGAGAAGTGTCTAGCCAAGCGCCAACTTCCCTGCCCTTAGGAATGCAGGTCGTCAGGTCTCTCAGGGGGAGGGAAAAGGTGAGGAAGAGAAGATTGACAGACTGTCTTCTCAGGAAGAAGTTGGAGGAGATTCAATGAGCCCAAGGTGGAAGCAGAAATGTAAGGGGTATAAATCCCATTTAAGATGGAGGAAGGAGAGGGACTTGGCAGAAGAGTCATCATAATTCATGATGGCGGTAGCTGGGTTAATGCCATCTGACGTTATCTGTGTACTTGGTCAAAAAATCATCCTTTCTCCTTAACTACGCTCCCTGTGTTGTCGAGCTGGAGGCTGGATGCCTGACAATTGCCCTCTCCCTCTGAGTGCTGGCATAGATTGTGCATGGAAGGAGAGGGAAAGTGATTGATTTGACAATTCCGCTCACATTCCCCGGTGGGCGGTGTTGCGTCCCAGCATCCAGAACCTCCCAGTGACCTGGCTGGAGGGTGGAGGGATGCCGCCTGCATCATGGGGACTCCCGGCCGCGTCACGCCCCGGCTGTCCAATCAGCACAGCTGGGGGCATACTATTTAATTGGGGTGGGAACCCTCTGTTTACATCAGATGATATATAGAATATTTGTATCAATAAATTCAAAACTTAAAAACTACGGTAAATGACATGAGATTAATCAAAATATGAATAAAAATCAGTTATATATATATATATATATATAAAACCTACACGATCAAATTCCATGTTAAAATTGCAGGGAAATAAAATGTTGCCTAAACAATTTTTATTTTTATTTTGATAGCAAGCACTGAAAATGAAGGTGCCTGCCTAATTTCAGTGGAAAGGGGATTCCAGAGGGTAGGTCTTCCCACACTGGTGGATAATTTCCTTGCAAACGAAGCATGCACATAGCAGCAAGGAAAGGGTGTCCACCTTGATCAACAGCTCTAAAATCTGGAATTGGCACTGGCATTATTTTATTTTATTTTATGAATGTATAAACCACCTGTCATTCAATAATACTGTGGTGATGTAAAAGAGAAATAAGTAAAGCAAAGATACAAAGTCCAAACAGTAAAAATTGATTAAATTCATCTGCAGAATCTATTCTTCTAATCCATCATGGGGTCAGATACCATCTGGTCATGATTTAAACAGAAATTTCCAATCAAGGAATATGATATGTGTTCTTGTGCTGCTTATATATGGAGTCCCTCATCTTATCTGGCATTTCCTTCCTCTTTTGAGCCATGATGTTAAAACCCACAGCCACACAGTTCTTTTTAAGAGGCAATAAGATTTGTAGCAAAATATTGCAATGTATTATGTGAACTATGCCAAGGTAGATATACCAGCTTCTGTGGTCATTGAAGAATGAACAGGTTTTGTCCATGTTTATTTATTTTGCAGTTGGACATTTTGCAATAATTTGGAAAGGGGGAGGGTAGAAGAAAATAAATAAAAAAACCAAATATTCATAAAAAACCCCACAGCTTTAGACTAGAGAGGCGAGGGTTAAAACATGTGCTCAAGCTGTGAGTTTAAGCTCATCATAAAAGGGAAATATTGACTGCTTTATCCCCCAGCATTCTTCAAAACATGAGCATGGCTAATGATAAATTGATACACCCCTTTATTACATTCCGATGCCACACAGAGGCACTAAAAATACAACCTTTAAGTATGGGCATAGCTATTCAGTCAGCCATTCATTACCTTTATATATCCTGTCACTCAGCCATCAAACAGATTCCACCCACCCCTGGCAGATTGCAATCATCCAAATCACAATTAAAATCTAGATTAAAAAAACACCAATTACCGTACTTTTCCGTGTATAAGACTATGGTTTTTTCCCTTAAAAATCATGCTGAAAAGTGGGGGTCGTCTTATACATGGGTAGTGCATAGGGTGGGTGTTTGATTGGTTGCTGCCGAGGCTGTCAGTGGCTATTGTACGTGTTACTGGTTGCGTCAATGAGTGGTGTTGATTGGCTGACGCTCTGGCAGTTGGACGGGCAATTGGCAATGGGACAGATGGGAGGCAGATTTATCGGCGTGTGTGGGTGAGCAATTTTTGGCAATCCCCCCTAAAAAAAGCTCAACAACCCTGGGTAACCCTCCCCCCATTTTCTTAAATTTAAGTCTTATACATGGGGGCATCTTATAAGTGGGAAAGTATGGTAAATCAACCACACAAAGAAAAGGATAAAGAAAGGAAGCAACAGTATGAGCAGTCAAAAGCATTCATCCTTCCTCAACTAAGAAGGTAATTTCAGTCTAGAATTTGACAGAGCATGGGCCAAATTAGTGCCTGATGCAAATATATTTTGCCTGGGATTGTCAGATCTGCGCACAAAGTGTCCCATGTAGTGAACCTCTGAGTGGCAGGTGACAGGTTATCAAAGCTTACAATACCGTACTTTCCCATCTTCTGGTACGAATTCTCTTCCTAACATCCTCCCGCCCCGCTCTGCCTATTTGGCCATATGTTTTAATGTATTGATGGTCCTACTACAGCAATGTCTGATATATCTGTGAGACCAGTCCTCTGTTTGGTGAGCTAGCCTCTTGAAACAAGCACTCAAATGGAATTAATGGCTTAATAACTGTTATCGGGAAACATCATTCCTTCTCTGTGAGATTGAGTATTTTCAAATATTTTAAAGGGTCTCAAGTGATGCTTTTGAATTATGGTGCTGGAGGAGACTCTTGAGAATCCCATGGACTGCAAGAAGATCAAACCTATCCATTCTTAAGGAAATCAGCCCTGAGTGCTCACTGGAAGGACAGATCCTGAAGCTGAGGCTCCAATACTTTGGCCACCTCATGAGAAGAGAAGACTCCCTGGAAAAGACCCTGATGTTGGGAAAGATTGAGGGCACAAGGAGAAGGGGACGACAGAGGACAAGATGGTTGGATAGTGTTCTCGAAGCTACCATCATGAGTTTGACCAAACTGCGGGAGGCAGTGGAAGACAGGAGTGCCTGGCGTGCTCTGGTCCATGGGGTCACGAAGAGTCGGACACGACTAAACAACAACAACAACAACAAGTGATGGTTACTGTAGCCCATCCAATGGCAGCAAGTAATTAAGCTCTGGGTCTAAAATCAACCATTATCCTGGATGAAAATTGGTTTTTAAAAAAGTTCATGCCAGCCATCTCGAACCTTGTGTCTTTCACAAGGTTTTGGATTACAACTCCCAATGGGTCTCTTAAGCATGGTGATGACTAGGGCTGATGGGAGTTGCAGTCCTAAACAGGCCACCAGGTTGAAGTACTGATTGCTGTTAAGAATCAGGATAGCAGTGATCTTCTAAAAAGAGGTGCTTTCAACATGCACCGGTTATGACTGGGTATTTATTAAGATCCACTTTGCTTGGACTTTTTTTTAAAAAAGTGGGATTTATTAATTATGGGCAAATTAATGCAGCAAATTAGGACTCAAAAAGGGAGACAGGGATTTGATCATTTTATGGAAGACTGGTAGCTAGTAATTGCACATTTGGACAGTGACTCTGTGATCAGGGAAGAGCCAGATAAATACAAAGCTAAATTGCTCAGTTTGTCCATTTTGTTTTGTGCTAATTGAACCAGAAGTATTTATGATTGTGATTCTAATTCATAGGGAGGGATGGAGGAGTTCTGCTTAGTGTTTGGTGTAGTATCACAGAAAAAAAAAGCAAAACAACAAGCAAAACAACAAGTTATACAAATGGCTTTTTGTAGAGCTGGAAAAATAATAATGATGGAACAGGAGTACTTTCTGCAACAGGTGCTGACTCCTAGGGGCCAAGGCAGTTTCAGTCCCCCAATTATATTTTTTGAGGGGGATGAACCCCCCCTCAATATTCAGAGGACATCACATGTGCAATGTCAGGATGTCAGAAGACATTGTGTCAGGGGGCCCCGGTCCTCTGGAGAAGCTGGTGCCGCTGCTGTCTGAATACTGCTGTAAGATTTGCGTGTGTAGGTCCCCAGGCCACCCCTCAAATAACTTCACACATAACACGTAATTTAGTTTTGGTTTTTTGGGGGGGCGCTATTTTGGCCACAACTTTATTAAAATACAAAATCAGTGAGTGGTTGTTTAGACATTGGTGATGTCTATCTGCCCCCCCCCCCCGCCTGGGACAGAACTGACATCCCGAGGTCCGATTGGTAGCCAGTAGAAGAGAAAGTCAAACTTGGGGGTCATTTGAGCTAAGCGTCGGACCCACGCTGCTCACCCCAGCAGCTCCCCGAAAGCTTGCCGGCCCAGGTCCTGTGACAAGGATTCCCATGACAGGGATTGGGCGGCCCTGGTCCCATGAAAGGGATTGGACGAAATCGTGGCAAGCCCCAGGATTCCTTTAACGGAATTCCCTTCAGCGCAATAGGAGGGGCAGGCCCAGCCTGTACTGACCCCTCCACCACCAGCATATTATAACCAATGCCTAACCGCAACCTTACAAGTTGTGACGAATTGCTGAGTAGTAGGCAAAAACCAAATGGCACAGCCAATCACCAAATGGCAAAATTCCTACTAGGCCCCTGCGCCAAGGCAGACGACCCCATGACAGGCAAAGCAAGGTCAACCGGAAAAGAGGGGGGGCGGGCGGGTGATCCGATGCACTCTGCAAAGAGAAAGAGAAACCAGAGTGCACCAATATTTAAAGACTATGGTCCCACCCACTCAATTTGCAACATACAATTTGCCCCAGCAACCCGGTTACCCAATCATGATGCCAGGCAACAACTATTAACCTGCCTGGCAACAAGAGGCCTGGCCTGGTGGCCCACACCGCAACACGTGCTCTCATTTATTGGAGAACACGCTTTCTCAGAGACTCAGGAAAATGCAGAGAAGTGGTCTAAGGCATGGGTAGGCAAACTAAAGCCTGGGGACCGGATCTGGCCCAATCGCCTTCTAAATCTGGCAGGGAATCTGGATTTCAGTGTATTTTTACATGAGTAGAATGTGTCCTTTTATTTAAAATGCATCTCTGGGTTATTTGTGGGGCATAGGAATTCGTTCATTATTTTTTCCCCTCCAAAATATAGTCCAGCCCCCCACAAGGTCTCGGGGACAGTGGACCGGTCCCCTGCTGAAAAAGTTTGCTGGCTCCTGGTCTAAGGGGGCTATAGCTTTAGTACAACATTAAACAAGTACAGTGGTACCTCGCGTTACAGACGCTTCAGGTTACAGATGCTTCAGGTTACAGACTCTGCTAACCCAGAAATAGTACCTTGGGTTAAGAACTTTGCTTCAGGATGAGAACAGAAATCGTGGCGCTGCGGCAGCAGCAGGAGGAGGCCCCATTAGCTAAAGAGTTACCTCAAGTTAAGAATAGTTTCAGGTTAAGAATGGACCTCCAGAACGAATTTAAGTTCTTAACCCAAGGTACCACTGTATAGGAGTTTAAAAGCAAGATAAAGGTGGGGGTGGGAATGGGTGGAATCTCAATTCTTTTTTTGTGTGTGTGTTCAGAACTGTAATTCTTTCTGGGATGACTGAAATCTCAAATGTCAGAGTATAAGTGGAAAAGGTGGGGGTGGAAAGAATGTGGGCTCACTTTGAACTTTCGAAAAAAACTTTATGCCTACTGAGATCTGCTACTTTCCTTGAAGCTTCAGGACTCTGCATGTAAGCATGAACTCCTGCAGAGAGCCCAAGTTTTCACTGAGGAATGAAAACTTTTGGCCTGTTGATACCGTCTGTATAACCCAGCCTGCATACAGTGCCAGCACCCATTTCTTGGATGTAAATACCACAAAGGGTATTGGTTATGCAGTGCTTGGTTATGCAGTAGGTAACAAAGCAGCAGCAACCCCCACCCCATCCCTTGTAGTATGATTTTATTTTTATTTATTTTTTTGTAAAAGAATTTGACATTTCCAAAAACAAAACATTAAAGTAGTCACTATGGGGAAAATCAGGACTTGGTTTGACTTCCTTCCATAACACATTATTCCCCCCACTTTTCTATTCTCTTTTAATTATTTTGAATTACATATGAGGGGCATCATATTTTTTTAGTGCTTATGGCCAGTGCTATTTTTGTGGGGAAAGAGGTGCCAGAATTTGCTGTTGAACACCTCCCTTGTTATCTTATAATGGCAATGGCGTCCATCTGAGAGGTGCCAGAACTGAGTTCTGGCAAATCCCAGCTGAAAAAAAAGCCTTACTTATAGCCTTTCAAGGTCTTCATGTGGCCTTAATGGACATGCTTTTGATGCCTGCGATACAGTGGTACCTCGGGTTAAGTACTTAATTTGTTCTGGAGGTCTGTTCTTAACCTGAAACTGTTCTTAACCTGAAGCACCACTTTAGCTAATGGGGCCTCCTGCTGCCGCCGCACCGCCGGAGCATGATTTCTGTTCTCATCCTGAAGCAATGTTCTTAACCTTTAGCACTATTTCTGAGTTAGCAGAGTCTGTAACCTGAAGCGTATGTAACCTGAGGTACCACTGTATATGTTTTTTCAGGTGTTATACAGGAAACCTCTAGAGATTGCACTGAAAGAATATTTCATAGTATTTGTGAGAAGGGAGCAGACAATCTTAGATGAAAACAATAATAATTTGGGCTATTGTTTTTTTTCTTGCAGATTTCTGAAGGTTGTGGTGATATTATCCATCAAGTTGAATGCAGCCACCAGTCACATATGGTAGCCAAACAGGGGAACGGGAGCCTTCCTTGTTTTTTCAGTGCTTAAGTGTATGTCCAACTTTGGGGATAGAGTGCTCACAAGTTGTGCAAGCCATTTTCAGGCATGGGAGTGAGTAGGTCAGTGGAAGAGCAAGAACAGGCTGCTCACAATCTGCAGTGCATATAGAGATTATAGCACATATTAGAATCATAGAATCATAGAGTTGGAAGAGAGCACAAGGGCCATCGAG
>JAXCMG010000031.1:18319010-18344292 GCA_034642415.1 Podarcis siculus | reverse complement strand
GTTGAATAAGACCGGGCCCAAGACAGAACCCTGTGGCACCCCACTAGGGTTCTGTCTTGCTAGAACTGGACAAAATTGTACCATGCACATTTTTCTGATCTCATAATACTTGTTGTTGCTCAAGGAAGTTGATTTGTGGAAAGCTTCGGGAAAATAAAGTTATTCCTCGCACGACACATAACTAACTTCCCCCTGACTTGAGCATAACCTGAAACCATATATGTTAAATGATACACTTCTCAACCTGCCTCCTCTGTGAGAGATTCAGAGGTTGGTAACAAGGAAGAGGATTGTTTCAGTCACGGCACACACATCCCATCTGTGAAATGTTCTCTTCAATGAGGCCAGAATTATTGGCCGAGGGAGCCGGCATACAGCTTCCGGGTCATGTGGCCAGCATGACTAAGCCGCTTCTGGCGAACCAGAGCATCGCATGGAAACGCCGTTTACCTTCCCGCCGGAGCGGTACCTATTTATCTACTTGCACTTCATGCTTTCGAACTGGTAGGTTGGCAGGAGCAGGGACTGAGCAACAGGAGCTCACCCAGTCACGGGGATTCGAACCGCTGACCTTCTGATCGGCAAGTCCTAGACTCTGTGGTTTAACCCACAGTGCCACCCATGTCCCTAACTGGTAAATTAGCCCACATCAAAAGATTTCCATTTAGTCCAAGAGCTAGACCAGATTTTATTTACCCTTGAATACCAAAAGTGCTGTGGTGTTTTTTTGAAAGCCTACTACCTATACAAGCAAAATATGACAGTCTTAGTCAGTGGTGGTGGGGTATGAAATATGACATCATCAATATGGCCCCCATGTCTTTTTTACTTTGAGGTATTGAAACGGCTGTAACTTATCAATGGTCTGTTGTAGAGGCTTTTTTAAAAAAAAATCAAGATAATTTAATAATAAAAAAGCATGTTATGTCAATATTTTACATAGCTTGTAAGCTTTTACTGTTTTTTAGTTACGAACTCCAGAAATGGATATTTTGCCTCACACGTCACTCAGTGTAACTAAAAAATGAGCACAAAGCAGATGAGTAAAATGTATTTATTTACTAAAACAGTTAACTTAGACTATTATATTTGACTATTATAAATCACAGAATATTATTATTAACAAATCTGAAATCAAATAACGAATATTTTAATTCATTTATAGCAAAAAAAAAATGGAAGGGGGAAAATTCCATCTGTTTGAGAGTGGCAAGTTAAATTTTGTGAGTATATAGTTTCGGCAAGACTTACGGCAGTAGTAGGACGACAAATAGATCAAAAATTAATTGAAGAATGGGATTGTGTAAAGGAGTACATGAAAAAAACATTGTTCTGGGACAAATATATTGAAATGCAATGAATGAAGTTTACAAGGTAGAAATATTGAGGAAATGGATGGAAGTGGAATAAAAATAAAGTACAGTGGTACCTCGCAAGACGAATGCCTCGCAAGATGAAAAACTCGCAAGACGAAAGAGTTTTCCGTTTTTTTAGTCATTCCGCAAGACGAATTTCCCTATGGGCTTGCTTCGCAAGACGAGTTTGTTTCCTTTTTCTTAAAGCCGCTAAGCCGTTAATAGCCGCTAAGCCGCTAAGCCGTTAATAGCCGTGCTTCGCAAGACGAAAAATCCGCAAGACGAAGAAACTCGCAGAACGAATTAATTTTGTCTTGCGAGGCACCACTGTAATACTAATAACACAACAAATAAAAGAAGATTAAGGGAAGGAGGTCAAACATGGGTGGAGGGAAGTCAAGTTTCTATGTATTTTTGTGTGTTTTTTCTTTTTTTAATTTGTTGTTTTCCTTTTCTCTTGTGATATTGTTTGGTTTTCGTTATTGCAATTCATTAGTGTGTGTGTGTGTGTTAAGATTTCCATTCATTTCAGTGCCTGCTGAAGACATTCTTATTTAGACAAGCCAACCAACATGTTTAGAAGGTTTGTATGATTCAATTTGTTTTAGACTATTTTTTTGTGGCTTTAACCCTCTGCATGTTTTAAATTACGCTCATAATTTTTGTGTGTGATGATTTCAATGTTTTATTTATGTTGTAAATGGCATTCAGTGTGTGTGTGTGTGTGTGTGTCCCCCATCAAGAGTGAATAAATAAATCACAAACCACGTTTCAGAAAAGTTTAACAAATATCAGAATGAATGGTACTGAAATGGTGTGAAGTGTCCACCTTACTTGTGGAAATATGGGCCGATTTGGCAACACTGTGTGGATTTTATTAATGCTTCATCAGAATTTTTTTTATTATTATTTTTTTGAAGTTGCATTCCATAATTGAGTCTTCCCTGCTGGGGAAGTACAGTTTTATGGTTTTGATCACAACATGCATATTGATCCTTTGTTGTCCCAACTTCTTTACCTCTTTTGCCTTTTTAGTTTCTGCAGAGATAACCTCCTTCTTGGCTTTGTATGAGATTTAATCATGTCATCTTCCCATTCCACAGGGTTCTCAAATTCAAATGTTGCATGTATTCATTCATTGATTTAAAGCAACCAACGTAGAACCTATTTCTCACCCCCCCCTTTCTTGTCCTTTTTTCGTGACTATTTGCAAATCACCTCCTGCAGTAGAACAATTTGAACACTCAATCTAATTACATGCACGTCTCAGCATTCTTTGATTGCTTTTCTTTCAGCGTTCCTGATGGAACGGGTATCTCTCCAGTACAGGCATATCAGGAACAATAAATACGCATTAAAAACAGAAGATGATAATTAGCAATGAATTAGGTTGATTTCCAGGACAATGTAACAGTCATTGTTTGGGGATACTTCATGCTGAAGCAACATCTAGGCAGTAAGGTATTTTTAAACAAATATAGTGCATATTAAAAACAAATTGCCACTCAAAATAATGATGATTTTGAATAAATTCCAGTAATTAGCAGCACATGTTCTTAATTTGCACATATCCTTTGTCCCTGGAAAAATATCAACTGTTATACAAAGGAGCAAAGAGACTCACAATGTTTGTGTATGAATAGGAAAATATGCTGGCAGAACAATCAGATTTGGGCTGGAACTATTTCCAATGAATATTTGCATTTAATTGCCAGTGATAAATAGCAGAAGGTCTAAATATGTGTGACTGCATCTGCACATATTAGCTCCCATTTTCACCATTTCACTTTCTTCCTTTTCCCTTTCTATCCCCCTCTTCCAAAATCTTCCCTCTGCCTAAAATTATATTTGGTTTAATTTTTTGTTGAATAATTATATTGCAATCCTCTTGCGGCCGGGAACATTCTTTATTTCTTCTAACATATAAAGCCCTATGTACTCAGTGCTTAATTTCTAGAAACTCTGGTTCAAGTATGTCTAGAAAAAAACGACACACCACTGATCTCGAAGTCCTTCTGCTATTCCACTCCAAAATACCAGCAGTCTGGAAGCCCTCCCAGCCTTAATTCCTCTCTGCAGAAGCTCTGGTGACTCACCCTCTCTCAGCGTAACCTATTTCCCAAGGCCATTGGGGAGATTAAACAGGTTGACCCTCATGGGAATGAACCTCTGCTCCTTAGATGAAGGTGAGCTAGAAATGAGATAAATGAATAAATTCTCGAAGGCTTTTTCTATTATTTTTTGTTTTCTTTTCCCTCCTGGCAGCTATTAACTTCCATTGCCTGCAGAAGCATGGGATACATGCCCCTATAGCTTTGTAGGTTTGCAGTCACAATGTATGTTGAATGAATTAGGTGAGGTTGTGGAAGAAGTGGTAATGAGAGTGGTGAGAAGCTACGCTGAGGAATCGCGAGTTACATTCCATTTAATACCTAATTTCTGCTTCAGAAAGCCTGACATTATCAAATGCTCCCTCCCTCCACCTCCTCTGCTTTCAATTGCTTTGGAATTCTTATTGAAGAGTCTGAGTTACTGAACCATAGGATGGGCTCCAAGGGGTTTAACATATTCTTTTAGTTCTGGTGATATAAACTTCTGCACAGCAAAGACTTTTATGACGGTTTCCCAACATCAGTTATATGAAAGAATCCCCCTTTTTTAAAAAGAAGGAGAAGAAGCCATTGGCTTTATCTGTTCTCATTACAAGGAGGAGGAAAACGGAATAGCAGAAGCAGTTACACTTTATCCCGCTTTAAAATGTTACATGAGGGGATCATAATTCCGCCCTGCAAATTGTCTAAGGGGTTTTTATGGGGTCTTGAGCAACCCTTGGGGACTGGTGGTATTTATGAGGGAGGTGTTTTATTAATATTTTAGTGTGTTTGCTTTTATGGTGTGTGTACTTTTATTGTTGTGTGATATTTTTGTAAACCTGCCTTAGGAAACACGTTTGAGTTTCATTCTCTTTTTATGTTGGGATAAAAACACCGTTAAACGAATAAGTAACTACGGGCTGGATCAAAATTTCACAAACTTTTAAGAAAAAAGTTTCCTTTTTGAGAACTGTTAGAGAAATACAGTCCATCCCAGTAGGATATTTGGAGAAATAGGCTCCACAGTTTCATGAGTTTCCAATGGAAAAAGGGTATAATGAGTCTGCAAAGAAACTGGGTTAATTTTGTGCATCTGCCTTTACTATAGAAGATGAAGGGCAGATCTGTGTTTCTGAACTAAATTTCACAGGAAGGGGATTGGAGTAACTGAGGCAAATAGTAGTGACAAAGACTAGGCCTTTTTGACAAATTAACTGAACTTTCGCACAGACTGGATGGGACCACACATAATTCTACAAACTTCTATTATGTTTATAATATGTTTACTTGCCTTTCTTCCAAACTAAAAAGACCCAAATGCTGTAATATTTCTTCACAGGGGAGTTGTTCTACCAACTTGATCACTGGGGTTGTTCTTCTAGGAACATTTTCCGACTCTACAATATCAGTTTTGACATGCTTTTTAACTGGTTAATTGGTATTTGGATTCAGTGGCAAGCAGTGAAGTAGCTGTTTGCTGATGATACCCAATTGTCCAGGGTGGTTAAAAAAGGGAGGGGCTCCAAAGAAATGTCTCCAAACTGGGTGAATGGGCAGTAAAATGGCAAATGCAATTCAATTTAAGCCTGATTTGACAGCATTCCTGCACATGGGAGAGTTTTTAAGCATCTTCAACTGAATAGACTTTAAATCCCTCTTCTTCAGACTTTCAAACTCTTTGGACAAAGATTTGAAGAGCAGCTCACATGTCTGGGGACATTAGGGTCAAGTTTGCATACCCCTATTCTGCTCATTATTCACATTGTGTGCTCATGCCAAAGTCTGAACACATTGTATTGTTTAATAAAACTGTTATACTAGTGTTCTTTGAGGTCAGTTTACAATATTGGACATATAACTTCAGGGAAATCTGTCTGTAGGTAATGTTTTCATGTTGTTGTTCCTTTTATGGATTGTCCTGAGGGACAAAAAAGAAAAAGAAAAAGAACATTATTTCAGTGGTGATTTTCCTTTGCTTTTAAGTGAGGGTGTGGAGACTCCAATATCTGCAGCCAGACGTAATGCTGAGCAATAGTTGCAAGTTTTCCTTTATGTTAAAATAAAAATAAAAATGTATCCAGTCTTACTCATCAAAGAGCAGACCCAGATATAAATTGAAACTCTGAATGAAAATCTTAAAATTAAGATGTCTTTGATAAATTCTAGCATCATATCAACAATTATGATCTCAGATCTCGAATGCTTTGGTAGTCAAACGTTTTGGCTCCCAAACAATCAAAAACTAGAAGTGAGTGTTCCCGTTTTCAAATGGCTTTGGAAGTCGAACATCTGTCAGGGCTTCTGTGGCTTCCAATTGGCTGCAGGAGCTTCCTGCAGCCAATCAGAAGCTGTGTTTTGGAAGTCAAATGTTTCAGAAGTCAAACGGACTTCTGGAATGGATTCTGTTTGACTTCGAAGGTACCAATATCATGAAAATTGGATTCAGATGAATGTGGTGCACATTGAATTCAGATGAATCATGATTCCTAAGGCAAAGCAGAGTGCCTGAAGAGAGTTCTGGCTTGTGAAGCAAGATGGCACCAATAAAAACATAACTCTGAAGGGTTCCATGTTGCTTTGGTGAGCCACACATCACAAAAATGCTTCAGACAAGCATCTGCTAAAACCAAAAGTACTGTCTCACAGCTTACCAGAATGCCTTTATTTCAGGGCATGAATGAAATATCATTCTCAAATGTTAAGTATGTGTAACAAAAGTGCTGTACAATACCCATGATTTTGGTGAATGATTGAAGAAAATGCAGGAAAAGCTGCAAGCTTCTAGACTCCTCATCATAATTTATCCGTCTCAGAGAGAGTCATGGGAAGGCCTGAAGAATACTGAGGCTGCCTTTTGAGGAAGGCTAAAGGAACTGATGGAAAGTTGTTGGCTGGGTTTACCTCAGTCCATGATGAACATACCTTTGGGGAAGCGTCATAGCTCAGTGCTAGAGCCTTGCATGCAGAAGGTCAGAAGGTCCCTAAGTTCAATCCCTAGTGTCTCCAGCTAGGGCTAGAGATACCGCTGGCTGAAACTCTAGGGAGCTGCTGCCAGTCCTTGTTGACAACACTGAGTTGAATGGACCAATGTTTTCACTTGGTATAAGGCACTAAAGGAAGACAAAGAAGAAGAAGAAGAGTTTGGATTTGATATCCCGCTTTATCACTACGCAAAGGAGTCTCAAAGCGGCTAACATTCTCCTTTCCCTTCCTCCCCCACAACAAACACCCTGTGAGGTGAGTGGGGCTGAGAGACTTCAGAGAAGTGTGACTAGCCCAAGGTCACCCAGCAGCTGCATGTGGAGGAGCGGAGACGCGAATCCGGTTCCCCATATTACAAGACTACCGCTCTTAACCATTGCACCTGCTCCTGAAGGAAATAAGGAACAGCTCCAAGGGATCTCCAACCCCAGAACTGTAACAAAATCGTTACAATTTCTGAATCTTTGCAGTAGCTAATCCATAATGAGAGATGTGCACCCTGCTTTTTTTGCATTATCTGCAGTTCCCGGGAATAATTTTCTTCAAAGGGCACTGCATAGAGTGCATCTGAAGGCCATGAAGGCATGAATGACAATTGCCAGCTCGGTCTGACTATAAAAATTAAGGCAATGTATTGCAGCTGTGATTTAGTAGAACAATTTAAAAAGGAGAGGCTCACAGCAGGATATTTAGTCTAAATCTTTTGATTAATAGTAGCAAAGGCTATAAAGCTTGTATGACTATATTACTGCAGGCATCCCACCCCATTTGCCTTTAGAACTTTGGAAATGCACATCTTGGCAGTGACTACCGTTTCATATAAATGAAGTGACTTTGGTTCTTAATCTTATATACAGAAGCGTCCTTGAGTTTAAATTGTGTCTTATCAGTTTTGCACTGAGACCTGCTTCAGTGAAAGCATCAAACAAAGTATTTTGCTGTGTAAACGCAGTTCCTCAGATGAACACATTGTCACATTTACTTACATTGCTAATTGAGATCAGGCCATAGAATCTCTCTCTCTCTCTCTCTCTCTCTCTGTGTGTGTGTGTGTGTGTGTGTGTGTGTAGAATCAGATATAGTGGATTGGATCTAGACTTCCCATGATGCTTAGAATAGATCCATTGAAATCAGCTTGATGTCCTATGGATTTCAGTGGCTCTGCTCTAAGAATGGATCCAACCCATTAACTTAAAATGATGAAATTTGCTTCCAGATTGGTTCACAGTGCTCTGAACTGTAGAATCCATTTTGGTTTTCGACTGCTATAGCTGAACAACCACATTCTCCTATATGAACATGCCCAAGCATTGAGATCACCAAGAAATCCTATATGACCATGCCCCAAGATATCCAGAAATATGCCTAGCGGGGACCAGAAGAAATATTTTTTTCAGTGGCTTCAAGCAAGTTCTGAACTGTCTTCTGAAGGAGACTCATTTGTCCACTTTTAATTGTCTTATAGAAGACGATTAAGATCTTCTTCTTCTTTTAGATGACTTGGGAGGCATAAAAAAAGGTTCAGAGAATCATAGAATTGTAGAGTTGGAAAAGACCCCAAGGGTCATCTAGTCTAAATCCCCTGCAATGCAGGAATTTCAACTAATGCATCCATGATAGATAGCCATCCAACCTCTGCTTTAAAACTTCCAATGAAGGAGAACCCACCACCTCCTGAGGGAGTCCATTCCACTGTTGAACAACTCTTCTTGTTGTTTAGTCATTTAGTGGTGTCCGACTCTTCATGACCCCATGGACCAGAGCACGCCAGGCACTCCTGTCTTCTACTGCCTCCCACACTTTGGTCAAACTCATGTTAGTAGCTTCAATAACACTGTCCAACCATCTCATCCTCTGTCATCCCCTTCTCTTTGTGCCTTCAATCTTTCCCAACATCAGGGTCTTTTCCAGGGAGTCTTCTCTTCTCATGAGGTGGCCAAAGTATTGGAGCCTCAGCTTCACGATCTGTCCTTCCAGTGAGCACTCAGGGCTCTTACCAGAGCACTCAACTCTTACCATCATAAAATTCTTCCAGATATTAAGTTGGAATTTCCTTTCTTGTAATTGAGCCCATTGGTTTGGGCCCAATCCTCCAGAGCAGGAGAAAATAAGGTCATAAGGCTTGATTTTCAGACCCTTTATCATCTTGGTTGTCCACTTCTGCCCACGATCCAGCTTGTCAACATCCTTCTTAAATTGTGGTGCCCAGAACTGGACACAGCATTTCAGGTGTGGTCTGACCAAGGCGGAATAGAGTGGTACTATTACTTTCCTTGATCTGGACAGTATACTTCTATGAATGCAGCCTAGAATAGACTTTGCTGCGGCATAACAGTGTTGACTGATGTTAAACTTGTGGTCTCATATTGGTTTTAATTTCTCTGGCTAAATAAGTTTTTAAAAAATCTTTTTAAATCTGTACTTTTGTTGTTCATGACCGTTTTTGATTGATTTAAAAAATATTGCTGTCAAAGTATGCGCTTTTCATACTTCAAATTGTTTTGTCTTACACTGTTAGCAGCCTTGGGCTCTTTGAATAAAGACAAGCTATAAATGTTTCAAATAACAAATAGAAGGAACATGAAATGTTCACTGTGTAATCAGCAGCTTTTCTGCGGATCCCTCACTATTGATCTTCAAAATAAGGGGCCACATATCATCTATCTATCTATCTATCTATCTATCTACCTATCTCTCTATATCTCTATATAACCAGTGCTATTTTTCCAGAAAAAGTGGTGCCGGAAATCACCATGAATACCTCTCTCATTCTCTTAGAATGGCAATGGCGTCCACCTGAGAGGTGCCAGAACTGAGTCCCTGTGAGTTCCCCCGAAAAAAAGAGAGGTCCAAAGCAGTTAACACCAGCTATTTTGAATAACTCATCATCATCATCATCATCATCAACAACATCAACCACCCCTTTTCTTGAGAAGCCAGAGAAATAGAAGAGTTCTGCTCTCTTTGTTTTGCTTCCTTGTCCTCATTGACTTGGCTGTTTTTCTTTGTGATTGTGAAAAAGTGAAGAGCTGGAAGGGAAAGCAACTCCTCCAGAGAGAATAAAGGAGCCAAAAGAGGTCAGGAGCTCCTGAGTTGGCAAGTGCAGATGTCGCTCTGAACATGAGGTGAAGAAACAGCTAGGAAATGCATTTCAACTTGTAGATGCTGGTAGGAACCTATTAGTCTTAAGGCTCTATACAAAAGCAAGCACATTTTAAAATAGTAATAAAAATATTTTATCCTAGATTTTTTCCCCCATTGTGGAACTCAAGGACTATAGACCGCACTGTTGTTTTTTTTAATCAAATCCTGTCTGCAACAAGTGCATTATATATTGTTTAATTTGTTTTGCTTACTAAGAGACAGAGAGAGGGAGAGAGAGGGGGGGGGAGACTGAGACTAGTGTGGACTAATTCCATAGCAATTTCAAAATTGTATGCCTTGGTACATATCCTTTTTTGAGGGAAATAGCTATTTCTGAAGTTAGGATTCTGTTCACAGGTAACTCTACACTTGGTAGGCAGGGATGGGGATGGACTATGCGATGGAGCACATGTTCTGCACTCAGAAGGACCCAAATTAAATCCCATGTAGATCAGCTGGGAAAGACCATTACCCGAGACTTATGAGAGTTTCTGCCAGTTAGTGTGGGGTGGGTGAATAGAGTGTTGGACCTGGGAGACCAGGATTCATAGCCCCACTCTACCATGAAGCTCACTGGGTGACCTTGGGCCAGTCACTGCCTCTAAGTCTAACCTACCTCATCAAATTGTTACGAGGATAAAGTGGGAATGGGGATCTATGTACACCATCGTGAGCTCCTTGGAGGAGAGATGTTGCAGGGAGAAGGGGAAGCTAGATGGACTCAGTATTAGGCAGTTTCATATGTTTAGCCTATGTATGACAAGCAAAGCTCTCTTATTGTGAGTTAGCATAAATAGGCCTGAGTTCAGACAAACAAAGGTAGCGGTAGGATGCATGTTTCAAGCTTGCTTCCACACAGCACTAGGTATAGAGTGAACCAGGCCTATAAAAATCCATTTGTACTTCAAAATATATTAATACATACAGTATTGCTAATTTTGTATTCATTGATGGATTTTCCTGTCATCCTAGAAAGTACAGATTATGCCATTTAACTGGGGTGTGTGTCTACTTGTGCTGGCATGCTTTCGAACTGTTACGTTGGCAGGAGCAGTGACAGAGCAACAGAAGCTCACCCCGTTGCGGGGATTCAAATCACCGACCTTCTGATCGGCAAGCCCAAGAGGCTCAGTGGTTTAGACCACAGTGCAAACCACTGTGGCAGGAAGATAAACAGTGTTTCCGTGTGCTCTGGTTTCCCCCACTGTGTCCCGTTGCGCCAGAAGCGGTTTAGTCATACTGGCCACATGACTCAGAAAGCTGTCTGTGGACAAATGCCAGCTCCCTCAGCTTGAAAGCAAGATGAGTGCCTCAACCCCATAGTCACCTTTGACTGGACTTAACCATCCAGGGGTCTTTTCTCTCTCCCCCCCTCCTTTAAATCTATTCTGCAATGCAGGTACAAACTGCTTAGAACCTTCCTTCCAATTGTACTAGGATGAAGGAACTAAATGCTTACATAAAGCCAAATCTGCAGTTCATTAGTGGAGTGTGATCCAGCTTCATTCAAGTCAATAGGAGTTTTGCCATCGATGCAAATGTGGGACAAGAATTGCACATCCATAAGATCCAACAGAATTCATGCCAATTGGAACGGATACGTTTATAGCTGTGCTGTCAAGAATTTACTAGACAACCTTGCTGTTGTGCGTTTTTGAGTGGTATTTCCCAGGACCTTGGTTATCTCTCCCGGGTAGATTAATAGCACCATGGTGAGAGTGAAATTATTTTCTTGGCTTTAGAAGTTCCTCTCGTTTCCTTTGACAGCAGATATAGATGAGTCTCATCCAACTTCCTAACTGAAAGCAAGCTTGTTTCCATGTCACTAATGACATTACTGTTCCAAGATGAAAGCCAAATTGATCTTCTGGTATTAACAGAGAGAGAGGGAGAGGGCATAACTAAGCCACTTAGTGAGAAAGATATTTACATCTCAAACACATTAAGAATATTTTCCTTCAGTGCTTTTGGAGCACAGTGTATATGTAAATACAGACTCTCCAAAGTTTTCATCTTCAAATGAACAGGTCTCTCTAAATCTTTCACTGTGAGATGTTACCTTCAAATAACTTTGAGTGTCTGAGCTCCATGCAAAAAGGCCATACAAATCAGAATGTTTAAAGTATTCACGATCAAAAGTTGGTATATTATCCAGTCCTGCTGTCAGCATAAAATGGGTAACTTCAACAAGCGTAAGAATAACTGTGCTAGTTTAGAGCTGCAGACATTAGCACAGATTAAGAGCCCTGCTGGTCCATCTGTTCCAGTATTCTGTTTCCACCAGTAGCAACTGAGGAGCCTATGAGAAGCTGACAAGAAGGGCATGAATGGAACAGCCTTCTCCTCTTGTTTATCCTCAATATCTAGTATTCAGAAGTCCATGTGGGACCTGCAAGAAAACATTGCAGTTTGGAGTGTTACTGTTTTCCAGGGTCATCCATTATACCCCACCCCAGTTTTCTGCCCACCACCAGTATTTAGGGAGCAATCCAACCCCAAGATCTGCTGGGATGAATGAGTTAGAATCCAGCTGGGCTATGCCAACATAAGTCTCACATCACAGCTCAGCCAGATAAAAACCATCATAATTTGCTCATCCTGGCTCCCTCATCCTGGCTCCACCAGTTGATCTGAAACTGATGGATCTTATGCCAGCATAAAAGATGATAAATGGATGTTCAGAGGGGGGGGGGGCAGGAGACTGGATCCTTCAGCCCAGTCAGATGATCTGGCAACCTGGTTGAACTTAAGTTGGCAAAATGGGTGGTGTAATTAAAACACTATTTTAAGGCTTGTTTTCCCTCTGCTAGGCTCAGGAGGCACTAGCCCTGCTCCTGAACAGAGTTTAAAACAGGAATACTTTACCCCTATATTTAGCTTCCTGTATCAAGGATTTTTCTGTTAGTCTGGGCCTGGTGAGCATACATACTCTTTACTTAGTTGTTTTTATCCACCCATCCATATCGCCTTAGGGTGCCTCCAAACTAGGGTTGGGTAAATATGTAAATTGTGGCTTCTCTTCGTTTCTCAGCTTTCAAATCCTAAATATAGTTCTCCATAGTTTTGCAAAAAGGTTGTGTTTTATTTTTAAAGAGTCATGGTGAAAATTAACCAGCATTTTAGTGCAAACTTCTCAGATACATTTTTTCTTTGCAATTTTGCCTAACAATTCAGTGCCATTTTTCAAGAAAAGAGGTGCCAGATCTCACCATGAACGCCCTCCTTGTTCTCTTATAATGTCAATGGCGCCCACCTGAGAGGTGCCACAACTGAGTTCCGGTGAGTTCCAGCTGAAAAAAGCCCTGCCTAACATGAACATTTAAATTACAGGAAGGTAGCCATGTTAGTCTCCCATAGTCAAAACAACAAACAAACAAACAAAGATCCTTCTAGTAGTATGCACATGAAAGCTCATACCAATAGCAAACTTAGTTGGTCTGTAAGGTGCTACTGAAATAAACATTTAAAGGTCTTGATTTTTAAAGAACAAAACTGTAGACAGGATTTGGGTTGTGTGGCAATGCCAGGAATTTTCTCAGGTGTAGGTGGATCTAAATGTGTTGTGGAGAAAATTGTGGTATTTATCCATGCACACATGCTCCTTGGAACAGAGAAGTGCATCTTATAAATAGATGAATGGATGTTTCCTAGAAATGTATTTTATAAATAATTCACACTGTTCTATGCTTGTCATAATAAATGAGGCATATTGATTTGATACAACATCCATTTTTTCTCCTTCAGCTGTTCATTGATAAATTCTGATCTCTTGAATTAGTTTTCCAGTAATCACTGACAGCCAGGAAGAAGGTTTTTGTCAGCTAGCCCCCTCCTATGGACACTGTCTGCTCTAATAAATTAAGGTATATCAAGTTCTTTCCACCTATCCAACATATTGTTATGTGGTGTCTTTGTAGCTGCAGGCTTGCACAACCTCAAGTTCTCAGCCGTAAGTCTCTGTGATATGGTTTGTAGCCTGTGAACAAAGGTTTCTTGGGCTCATATTTTAAGGATATATTTAAAAACATGATTTGGAACTAAAATCCATGATCAATTATTCCAAACTGTAGGTCCAAGGTGGTGAATAGGAATTATGGCTTGTTGCATATTTAAGCATGCATATTATGTGTAAACTGTGGTCAGCACCTTTCTGATGTGCCCCCAAAGTCTGTTGTCTAGAAATTACTTTCATGTGTTCATTCTTTATAAAAGTATGAATATTCAGATACGGCCACTTCACAATACCATTTTTTTAAAAAAAATTGTGACAAAATATGTGAGTTTGTGAAGTCTTTTCAATGATCTTGCCAGGTTAAAGTGGTATTTTGAGCATACAGAATTATCCTGCAGTTACCTCTCAAACTGTCTAGAAAAGTTATCAGAAAGTTGAGCCAAGAATGAGTTGCAATCTGGACATTTCACATTTGCATATCCTCTGTCCTCCATGAATATTTTACCACTTCACTTCACCAGAGTATATATGGACCACTAACAAGCTTCATCCATGAAGTCACCATTTGTGAGAATCACCACCCTGATAATGATACGTTTTCTCTTCCTACATACAACCAATGTAGTCATTTGTATAGTGTTGATGTGGAGGTACCATTTTTCCAAAATGGCACCTCCACTTACTGTGAACCCTGTTGACTCACATAGGGGTTATTCCTTGGCATTGTTTGGACCAATTTCAAGACCAAAAATGGACACAAGCTGTTCAACTGAAAAGTCAATTCCTATTCATTTTATCACTACCCAAAGTAATCATTGACATGTATCTCATTAAAGGAAACATTTCACTTTCCATCTCTTCATTCAGCTTTGGGTAAAAGCATCTGTTCATTTTCACCAAAGCAAATTGGACCAATAAAAGATTTTGATTTGCCTACTTTGAATTTCAATACCATAGCTTTAGCAAAGTTGCTACGCACAGATTTCACCTCTGAAATACAAACATGTCAGCCTGGATCAGATATGACATTAATACAGCATTGCGTCTACACTGGATCACAGTCTGACTGACACTGCTTTCCTTAAGAGGTCAAGGCAGCTGTTAAATCAATCACAGCTTTCAAAAAGGGACATATTGGCTTCTTTTCTCCACAAAGATTTTACTAAAGAAACAACAATGATGGATATTTGTCACAGGTGGCATGAATATATGAGTGATTCCCAGGTAATTCCATGTCTTCCATCAGAAATGTTGTTTTTTCTATCACCCATGGGTATATGAGTGAAAAAATTCTAGTATCACAGAATAATTTCCCCAAGCCTCCATATTCAACTCAAAGTTTTGTTTAGGTGAAAATTTGTAGCAATTTGGACAGGGAGTATAGACCCCTGTTCAAAATTTCACAAGTCTAATCAAAACTGGTTTTTGCTTTCCTTGAATTTTCTTCTTGTCTCAAAAAACAAACAAACAAAAACTGCTTTCATCAAAATTTGGTAGTTGCTAGAGCACATTTTAGTAATTTTGCATCAACATCTGTTTAGGGAAGTTTTTAATTTCTGATGTTTTATTGTACTTTTAATATTTTAATATTTTGTTGGAAGCTGCCTAGAGTGGCTGAGGAAAGCCAGCCAGATGGGTGGGGTATAAATGATAAATGATGATGATGATGATGATTTTCTGTTGTTCCACTTTTAGAGCCCACCATTTGTGGTTGTACTAACAAAGCTGGCTCTGCCATTAGGCAGATTGAGGTGGCTGCCTCAGGTGGCAGAAGTCTCCAAGGCTTGTGGGCCCTGTGGGCGATTTGCCTGCCCCACCACCTCCATCACTTGCACAGAAGTCATGCCAGTATCTGCACTGATTCTGGCCTAAATTGCATCCCAAATCACAAGAGATCTTTCGGAATGCACAATATCTCATGCAATTCAGGTGAGAACTCACCCAAATTGGGGAATATCTTGCCCAAAATTGGCACTGATGCTGGCACTGCATCTTCACCAGTGGCAGAGGCAGCAGGGCAGGTGGAGAAGTGGTGGAAGTGGAAGGGCAGGGCAATGCAGCACTCCCCATTTTGCCTCAAGCTGTGAAATGGGATGCACTGACTCTAGCCACTAATAAAGTCTGTTGGCTAGGGATAGACACATCCTTATGTTTATGGTCTGTGTCAGTTTCCTTCATAAGTCTGTTTTATCCCCTTTCCACTTGAATGTTTGGGGTTTTAATCAAAAAAGGATCTGCATAAAAAGGATATTTGAATATATATTTTACACAAAATGCAACATTTGTAAATCTGTCTCATTGTACACGTTTCTAAACATGTTTTAACCTAAAATGCACATTTTCAGGCATTTTGGTATACCTTATCAGCAAAGAATTTCATGATATTCAAGGAAGGACAAAATCTGGAGGTTAATTGTGTTTCTGTCCACACATAAGTCCAGAAATGTGAAACAATTTCCACAAGTGCAATGGGCCTTCTCCTCCCTCTACTTCATTTACACATCCTCTCTGCATTGCCTCTAAATCCATCAAGGGAGGTTGAGAGACCTCTGAAACAGATTTGGGGCAGCTGGTGTATTTTTGGGAGCAGAGGGAAAGGAAGTTCCATTGTAAACTAGCTAGAAACAACCACAAGTCATTTTGTATCAGAATCACAGAAATTACATTTCTCAAGAATCCCTAAAAAGGTAAAGGGACCCCTGGCCATTAGGTCCAGTCGTGCCCGACTCTGGGGTTGCGGCGCTCATCTCGCTTTATTGGCCGAGGGAGCCGGCGTACAGCTTCTCGGTCATGTGGCCAGCATGACTAAGCCGCTTCTGGTGAACCAGAGCAGCGCACGGAAACCCCGTTTACCTTCCTGCCGGAGCAGTACCTATTTATCTACTTGCACTTTGACGTCCTTTTGAACTGCTAGGTGGGCAGGAGCTGGGACCGAGCAACGGGAGCTCACCCCATCACGGGGATTCGAACCACCGACCATCTGATCGTCAAGTCCTAGGCTCTGTGGTTTAACCCACAGCACCACCCGCGTCCCCAAGAATCCCTACCATTGGCATAAACATGTAACTACTGATAGTGTGTACACACGTAAGTGTAGAAAGCACTTTTGCTATTATCAGATTTCATAAACTGTCAACCCTAAAACATCTAATATTAAAATATAGAGGCCCTAAAATTGTGTAATCACCTAGTAAGTGATGTGATTTTTGAAATCCATAGCTTTCCAAACATCCAACTTCTCTACATGCTGAAATATCATTCTAGCCTTTTCTTAGCTCACAGAAGGCTTGTAAAAATGGGAGCTGAGTTCCATATTATTTCTTCCTAGGGCTCATTATTTTAGGTCCCTGGAGTCCCTAAGAAATAACGAGATCAGCAATTAAAGGATAAATAACAGCAAGTCTATGTTTTGCGGTAATTGAAATTTTCCAAGGAAACAAAAATGCAACTTTGGGCTTACAGCAAGGTTAAAGTTGAAATTATCACTTCTGGAATGTATAGTCATTGGATCAAATAGGTTGCTGTTCAAATAAAAATCAGATTTTGAAGTGATATAATTCCCTCAGAGTAGAGTTGATTTATATATTAAAATCCACTCAGTTTCTAAGAGTCAGTCTCCGGCGTTAGGTGAAGCTCTGAAGAGGGTCAGTGGAGAAGAATTATGGTTATTAAGCATTTCCATTCCTCTTTTTAGTGGGCAAAGGTGAACTCTTGAACTCATTAATCTACACAACAGCTTTGTAAGTTAGGTGGCAGTTGTTCCTTTTAAAATAAAGTAATAGAATAAACTTGTGCATGTGCTAGTAATCTGTGAAAAGAAAAGGCTCCAGTCTTTGGTTTGTAATGGAGAAAAAGAAAATAAATTTTGCATTTTGTATCCCCCACCTTTCTTCTGTGTTGCTCAGCCCAGGTTGACATAGTTTAAGCTATTTTATGTTGTGCTCTGTGATGCAAGTTTATATCTATCGTGTGTGTGTGTGTGTGTGAGAGAGAGAGAGAGAGAGAGAGAGAGAGAGAGAAATATGGTGAGATTATTTTTAAGACTGAAATACAAAACCACTTTTAATTCAGTCTCATATTACATGTACATGTACACAAACGTTCAAATCATGCATGGAATGAAGATGGATGGATTTCACAATTTGTGACTAGCCACATGTGTCTCTCTGTGTGTATTCATCCTAATAACCTGTGATAGGCAATCCTAAACCTTTTCTTTTCTAGAGGATAACACCCAAGCATTTCTGAATTGATATTGGTCAGGCTTTGTGTGACAACTTAAGAAAACTCTATTATGATTGATGCTCTTAGCCTGACCTCCAGCACAAAGACCTCAAAATCTCACGAGAAGGTCTGCCCTTGTCAGTAAGTCTACCAAAGTCATGGAAATTAATTGGCAATGCATGTCAAGAGTCACAGCAGAGGGACTGGGCCACCATTCTGAAGCCTCATACTCTAGAATAGGAAGGGCAGTGGACCTCACTTAGGTTACAGCTGGGCTAAGTAGCTTGAGGGTGGCAAATAATTGTAGCCTGGAGACCAAACTACCTTCTTGCCAGTTGATATTTCCAAGAAGGAAGAGAGAGTACTGGAAGTATGAGGGGAAATTAGACTAATGCTATCTATATTAGTTCTCATACCCAGCAATATTCATAATTTTGAATATATTTCCATGGAAATACTGTTCAATTTCAGGAGTTGATGTGCCCACTCACAGAGAAGGGTGGAGTATATTTTAATCAATTCCCCATTTTCCCTGTGTCCTCATTTCCCCTACTTCTCAAAAACCTTGCTGCAGAGGACAGAGGGATCTGTTTCTCATATACAGTCATACCTCGTGTTGCGTTAGGTTCATGTTGCATCTTTTTGGCTTGGGAACGCAGCAAACCCAGAAGTGTATATTTCTGGGTTTTGTCACGCCTGCGCGTTTCACACATGCGCAGAAGCACTCTATCGTGCCGCGCGTGTGCACAGAAGGTACCAATGTATACAACTTTGGAAAACAAGTGCCCCTGCCCATTGAGTGAAGCAGTGGCCAAAATTTCGGTCAAAAAATGGATAGTCACTGGGGCATGCTTAAGATTACAGTCTAAATTGAGTATCTCCACACAATGATGTAATATTCTTCACTAACTTGCATCTGTTTCATTTTATCAAAGTGTTGCTGATTTCCATAGAGCTCCACCACATCCCAGTTCCTCCCTGGACAAATGCAAATGCTCAACAATGCTCAATTGTCGCTTCCATTTTCTTCAGCCGCTTCGTCTCACCACAGTAACTTTCTCCCAGTTACTCACAGTTAAGTGATTCGCTATTAGAATAGTCAGCACCAATCAATTAAAGCAAATTAAGACTGACAGCGACACCAAAGAACAGACGAGTAAGCAATCTGCAATTACACAAGATTTTGAGAGGGAAGATGACTGCAGTTCTCATTGCAGTGGTAAGAGGTGCTGAGTATAACTTCTACTTCTGGACCAGGGCCAGATTTAGGTTTGATGAGGCCCTAAGCTACTGAAGAGAATGGGGCCGTTTATATGTCCAGCTGTCCTTTGTCAACAACAAATTGCCACTGTTTTTGTGTGTTAAGTATATGCTATATGGTAACTTATGGACCTAATAGATATCTAAAGCCATTTGCACATAACAAAATGTGTATTTTATCAAAATAATTGTTTAACTGAAATACAATTAAGAAGTGAAATGCAATTAAGAATAAGTATATTGGGGGGCAAGAGAGTGGGGCCCTAAGCTACAGTATAGCTTGTTTAGCTTATACGTAAATCCAGCAGTGTTGTGGACCAAATGAAACTAAAAGCTCAAGGATTCAGCTTCAAGCAAATGAAGTGATAATTACATCAGTGGCCAATATTTGCATCAGTTGGGAATGCATTCCCTTTCTCTGAGTGTCTAGTTGCTTACAAAAGGGAATGACATCATTATACACATTCCTTATGGATTTATTTTTTTTTTAAAGAAAACATTGTTTTTCTACAGGCTTGTAGCTTTTGCTGTGAGCAGGCCTCAAAGAAGTCCGAGTTTTATGAAGCTTTCAGCATGCTGGGATAACACATTATAAAGCTGATATGGTTTGCAACCCTAATGTAGCTCAGTGCATATCTGTATTTCAGTGTAGGTTTCTCTTGACTCCATTTCTATTGATTTTTATATATTTTTTACTATTATGTACCCTGCCCACAATCCCAGAATCCTGAATGTTATTTTCTGCTATGCTTCAATAGCAGTCCACAGAATATTTATCTTCCAGCTATTCAGTTCCACTGGTCTTTTCTCAACCAGCATTATCATTGTCCTCGGCTATTGTCGTTTCTGGACGAGTTTCTGATCTTCTGAATATGGTTGGATCAACAGCTACTTCAATAACTGCTTCAATCTCAATATAACAGAATCAATTGAAAACTTGGTTTATTGCTTCACTTTGCAGTTTTCAGACTCTTTTCATGAACTGCATTTGAAATGTAAAACTTTCCTCTCCTGAAATGACATTGTAGAATCCCTGAGACCGATTGCTGTGCCGTATTTATTGGTAAAGTTCACAACTTAACAAACAGTGTGGAGATCAAAACTAGAGTTGGCGAAAATGAAATTTGAGCCGGATTTGGAGGTTTGTGCTCAGGCAACATATCCAAGGAATTACAGCAGGAAGCACAAACAATAGTGATTTTATGAAATAACTTGGGTGGGGAGGTGCACATTCCTAAGTCACAACCAAGTTCCAAGGAGGATTTGAAGGTTTCTGGTTGGGAAAAACATCTGAGGAATACTGAAGTGAAAAATGTCTTAAGTGTCACAATTTTCATAGCAATGTCCCTGTTTCTACCTTGAAGTACGTTCAACTGGTAGCGGTGGGATTTACTTGCAAGTAAACATGCTTAGACTCTGCAGCAGGAGCCTCCAAAAGAGTGTGGTAGTCCCATGCTACTGCCTTTCTGCCAGAAGCATCATTGTAACTTGCTGGGGCATGGCAGTAGTGAGGTTGGGGCTCTGCAAGCACATCATCATCATCATTTTTAATTTGTATACCGTCTTTCTATCTTACTCAAGGCAGTTTACAAGCTGAAGAAACAAAAAATGCACATCTTATAACAATCTAATGCAATACAAAAATGTGATAATAAAACAACTTTACAACAGCAACTTGTTGAAGAGACAAGAAGGCCTTCTTAAACGAGCAATGCAAAGAAATAGAGGAAAACAATAGAATGGGAAAAACCAGAGATCTGTTCAAGAAAATTGGAGATATGAAAGGAACATTTCGTACAAAGATTTCCATAATAAAAGACAAAAGTGGAAAGGACCTAACAGAAGCAGAAGACATCAAGAAGAGGTGGCAAGAATACACAGAGGAACTATACCAGAAAGAAATGGATGTCTCGTATACCCCAGGTAGTGTGGTTACTGACCTTGAGCCAGACATCCTGGAGAGTGAAGTCAAATGGGCCTTAGAAAGCATTGCTAATAACAAGGCCAGTGGAAAGTGTTGGTATTCCAGCTGAACTATTTAAAAATTTAAAAGATGATGCTGTTAAGGTGCTACACTCAATATGCCAGCAAATTTGGAAAACTCAGCAGTGGCCAGAGGATTGGAGAAGATCAGTCTACATCCCAATCCCAAAGAAGGGAAGTGCCAAAGAATGCTCCAACTACCGCACAATTGCACTCATTTTACACGCTAGCAAGGTTATGCTTAAAATTCTACAAGGCAGGTTTAAGCAGTATGTGGACCGAGAACTCCCAGAAGTGCAAGCTGGATTTAGAAGAGGCAGAGGAACCAGAGACCAAATTGCAAACATGCGTTGGATTATGGAGAAAGCTAGAGAGTTCCAGAAAGACATCTACTTCTGCTTCATTGACTATGCAAAAGCCTTTGACTGTTTCGACCACAGCAAACTATGGCAAGTTCTTAAAGAAATGGGAGTGCCTGATCACCTCATCTGTCTCCTGAGAAATCTGTATGTGGGACAAGAAGCTACAATTAGAACTGGATATGGAACAACTGATTGGTTCAAAATTGGGAAAGGAGTACGGCAAGAGTATTGTCCCCCTTCTTATTTAACTTATATGCAGAATTCATCATGCGAAAGGCTGGGCTGGACGAATCCCATGCTGGAATTAAGATCGCCGGAAGAAATATCAACAACCTCAGATATGGAGATGACACAACCTTGATGGCAGAAAGTGAGGAGGAATTAAAGAACCTTTTAATGAGGGTGAAAGAGGAGAGCGCAAAATATGGTCTGAAGCTCAACATCAAAAAAACGAAGATCATGGCCACTGGTCCCATCACCTCCTGGCAAATAGAAGGGGAAGAAATGGAGGCAGTGAGAGATTTTACTTTCTTGGGCTCCATGATCACTGCAGATGGTGACAGCAGTCACAAAATTAAAAGACGCCTGCTCCTTGGGAGAAAGGCGATGGCAAACCTAGACAGCATTTTAAAAAGCAGAGACATCACCTTGCCAACAAAGGTCCGTATAGTTAAAGCCATGGTTTTCCCAGTAGTGATGTACGGAAGCGAGAGCTGGACCATAAAGAAGGCTGATCGCCGAAGAATTGATGCTTTTGAATGATGGTGCTAGAGGAGACTCTTGAGAGTCCCGTGGACTGCAATAAGATCAAACACATCCATTCTTAAGGAAATCAGCCCTGAGTGCTCACTGGAAGGACAGATCCTGAAGCTGAGGCTCCAATACTTTGGCCACCTCATGAGAAGAGAAGACTCCCTGGAAAAGACCCTGATGTTGGGAAAGATGGAGGGCACAAGGAGAAGGGGACGACAGAGGATGAGATGGTTGGACAGTGTTCTCGAAGCTACAAACATGAGTCTGACCAAACTGCGGGAGGCAGTGGAAGACAGGAGTGCCTGGCGTGCTCTGGTCCATGGGGTCACGAAGAGTCAGACACGACTAAACAACTGAACAACAACAACACAATAGCTACTTACATCAAAAAAGTAGCATCCAACAAACATTGGAATACTATTAAATAAAAATAATAACATATAAAAGTTAAACAGAAATCCACTCAATATTTACAATAAATAATTTCTAAACTATGATCAATAAAACAATGGCAAACCACCGTACATAAAATAATACAATACAAATTGAGAAGCAGAGACTAGAGGGTGGAGCAAGGCAGGTGGAAGGAGGCCTTGCCTGACGAAGTCTCTCCCCTCACAGTTCTTCCTCCAGAACCAGCTCCCTTATGAGGACTCCTAGGTGCCGGAGGGTAGGGCAAGGCAGGTGGAAAGAGGCCTTGCCTGATGGAGTCTCTTCACACTGGTGGAGTTTAACTGGTGCTCCTACCAGTGTATCTACAGAGCACCAACTTTCCCCTGCCTTTTCATGCACCATCTTGGAAAATGCCAGAAGACTGATGGCACAGCACTGCCCCACTGTGCTGGCCACTCCTGCCCCACATCCTATTACTTGTTGCGTTTCCTCAGGAGAATTCCCACTTCTTTAAGTAGGAACTACTTCTACATATCTGGAAGTAGGAACCTTAGCTTTCCCCTTCTATCCACACAAAGTCTGTTGAACTCAGTCAAACGTACTTCCAAGTGAACATTAGCGGTGCCTGAGGAATCCATTCTAAATAAATACCAGTATGAACGAATTTGATGCACATGTCCCACACTAATGTGCAAACCGTCGCTATCCACCACCTTTAGCCCTTCCTGAATGTTCTTTTGCACTTCCTGGGTGACAAAAGAAGGATTGAAATTGATTTGAACATGAGTCCCCTTAACTATGCTGATCCTGCCCAATGGCATTTTCACACAAAGTTCTGACAAAAATGTCCAATCACCTGACATAATGAAGCACTTCGCTGAGGGAAAAGAGACACACATGCCCCACAAAACCCAATTGGGCTTGGGAGGAAATAAATCCTTTCTTGCCCTGTCAACCAGTGACCCAGATAGACCAGTGATGCTCTAGAACTGAGTTTGGGACCTTGGCAGGTCATATAGCCCCAATCCCTCATGGGTGATGCCTTTTAAAGCCTCAATCCCTCCTCCCTCTTGTGAAATTCTGTAGGATGATTGCTCCTCCTACAGGTTCCCATGTGACTTACACCACACCAGAGTTCAACACTGGCTGAACAGGAATCAATCCTGTCCTGCTGCCATGCTAACACCACTTACCTCCTGTTTAGTTGTGTCCTGATTTCACCCCAACACTGGTGTCCAGTTTGAGTTCTTTCCACCACACTCACGAGCCACAGATATCTGACTGCCTGGACAAAGACCAGCATATTTGTGATTCGCACCATCAGAATGAAATGCGTTTAAGAGCTACATCTTTACATTCTGGCACACTCCTACGCCGGCTTTGATGAGACTGAACCAGTTGCTTTGGTTTAATTGCCTGCCTTGTCGTTGCAGAATCGAGCCGCTCCAGGATTTGCTCCAAGTAGTTAATTGTAAAAATCGTATTTGCTTACTATCCTGCTCTCAGAGGTTTTAATAACAGCTTGCCCGTCATTTGTAAAATATACACACTTGTGTTGCTGCAGCCAGTTTAGAGTGAATGCCAGAGGTCTTGGCCAGAATTAGAACATAAGCATGTCTTTCACAACCTGCTGGTATATTTCATAGGATAAATGGCCTAGGATGGAACTGGAAATGAGATCTGGAGGATTCTTCAGCATGTAAGAAAGTGTCAGAAACAGAAGTGTAAGTAAGGGCTCATCCACACTTTCTCTTGTCCTGCCACCTTCTCCTGGGAAAACCAGCTGTTTACCGCTAAATCAGAGCAAACTGGGTTTTCTCTAGATTGATGGTTGTTCCAATTTAGCGGCAAACAGCTGGTTTTCCCAGGGGGAAAAACAGGGCAAATGCAAAACCACTTGGGGCAAATGCAAAACCACTTGGCCCTGTGCCCAGAAGGCATGGAAGAAGTGCAAAAGCCCTCGGACACATGTTTCCTAGGCACAGAAAAGTGGAAGTTTGGCCTTTAAGAAAGGAAATTCTGGTGGAGCTCTTCTACTAGCTTCTCAGCTGGTGGGTCACTGTTGCTTCCTGGGAGGGAGAGGGGAAGGGGTGAGTCAAATGCACTGACAGAACAGCCAGATTGTCATGGCACCAGCCTTTCTACCACCTTGCCTCCTCCTTTCCCTTCTGGTAAGGAACAGTGGCTCCCTTTCAGGAAGCTAGCAGAGTTGCTCTACCTGACCGCTGAACCACTTCCGAAACTGTAATGAACTGGGGCTATGCAATGTTTATTTTGCATGTTCTCATTTCCATTATTATCTTTGTTTCACAATCCATTTCTACACAATAAATTCAACATTATTATGTTTGTTTTCCCCCCTCCCTCTTTTTTTTTTTTAAAAAAAGTTGGGGGTGGATTTCCTCAACGACTTTGGTCCTGGACATGAAGGAGTGTCTCCGCCGAGCTCAGCTCAGACACTCGGAGGACCTTCTGGCGGTTCCCTCACTGCAAGAAGTGAAGTTACAGGGAACCAGGCAGAGGGCCTTCTCAGTAGTGGTACCTGCCCTGTAGAGTGCCCTCCCATCAGATGTCAAAGAAATAAACAACTATCTGACATTTAGAAGACATCTGAAGGCAACCCTGTTTAGGGACGTTTTTAATGACTGATGTTTTAATGTATTTTTAGCCTTCTGTTGGAAGCTGCCCAGAGTGGCTGGGGAAACCCAGCCAGATGGGCAGGGTAGAAATAATATATTATTATTATTATTATTATTATTATTATTATTATTATTATTATTA
>JAXCMG010000031.1:18287489-18319000 GCA_034642415.1 Podarcis siculus | reverse complement strand
TATTATTATTATTATTATTATTATTATTATTATTATTATTATTATTATTCCCCAGATTCAGCATCATTCAGGGGTCAGGGGATGGTAATCCCTCCAAGAAATGAGGAAGAGATATGAACCATGGTGTTGACTCCACAGCCAACCTAGTCAACAGACTGAGATTACAAACCAGATTAGTAGTGAATGGGGAGTAGGGGTGCTGCTGCACACTACACCTCCAGTGGGTCAGGAGGTGGCTGGGGAGACGCAATCCAGTGGCAAAGTTGATGTGGTGCAATCTGATGCTCTGGCCCTTGCATTTGCACCACACTGACCTCTCAGACACCCAACCCCACCATCCACTACTGTGCCAGAACCTCTGCAGCATTATTATTTCTATTTATTATTTATTTTGCATCACTGGTACATGCTCTGCTTTACAGAATTGCATAAGCAAAAACAGGCAGTTCTCTGCTCCAAGGGTGCTTAGAGGACATCAAGGAATGCTCAAGTACACAATGCTGCTTTTGCGACACAACTATCTGGGGAGGAAAATTAGGGGTGTGCTTTTTGTCAATGTTTTGGCAGTGCTGAAAAAATATTCCCACCCCTAGCAATGCATCAATTATTGCTTTTGATTTCATTAGCTTAGATTAAATATTGGCACACTCCTTTTCTAATAACAAAGTCGAACTCAAAGCAGCTCACAACAATAACGTGAGATCAACAAATGCCAAATATTTTCAGAACCATGAGGATATTAAGAAAACACATGCTAGTATATCAGTAAAGCAAAAGCAATACAATTCAATACAAAATGCATTTTGATACAAGCTCGTAATAATTCAAAAATAATTATTAGAAATGGCTGCTGAGATCTGGCCCATTGCCAGTCAACACTGCTTTGATTGCTTTGAAAATGTATATTCAGGGAACATTGCTCTTGTTGCATATTGTATTTGCACCAATACTTCTGCATTGTTGCACCTGCATTTTTTTTTAAGTCCCTAGAATAATAGCATTGTATGATGAGGTGTTCCTAGCGCTGCTCACTGACTGAAACAGTACATCTTTCAATTGCACCATGCTGACTCAAATTTCCTTCACTGATTAATTGATGAAAGCTATAAAACTGAATTGTTCAATTAAAGTTATGGGTTAAATCAATTATTGCATACAGCTTGAGTTGTTCTTGTTTTGATGCTGTAGTCCATGAACCAACTAGCCCGAACAGCAAGATTTGGGGTTGGGCTGTTGAGCATTCTACAGGGATTGTGATTGATATAGCTCTTGAAGTGTTTCCTACAGTTTGTCATGGGCTGGTTGAACATGGAAGAATGGAGGGAGGAACCAACTGGAGAACCCCCAAGGAAAGAAAGCTCAGAGCCAGGGGATTGGTGGTGGGATGACAATGAGTAATCAGATGGAGAAGAGGGAGAAGACTGGAAGGAGAAGTTGACAGAAGCTGAAGAGGTAACAAGGGTTGGTGAGAAGAGAGAGTCTATGGCAGTTGGAGGTCTCAGACCAGACGCAGAAGCAGAAGCAGGAGAATGAGATGAGGGAGGATAAGTGGCAAAGATGAGTCAGGCTAGTGAAGAGGCACTGGCCTCCACCTGCTGAGAGAAGCTCCCATCCCCACTGGTCTCCCAGGACCAGGAGAGGCATGAAGTGTGAGGAGCAATGGCAGACAAGCAGACACAGTCTCAGATAGCTTGGGAAAGATCTAGGAAAGGAGCGGACAATGGTAGCTGTGGGAAGGTGGGGAGCTTCAGTCTCTGCAACTGCCTCATATTGGTGAGACCAATTGAAGAAGAGTCGCTGTGCTCATTAGGCCTGACATTTCTGCACAGAGCCTGCCTTTTCTAATAAAAAGATAGCTTCATGTACTCTGTGTGATTTACTGCTGGCTCACTCCCGACATGGTTTGATCCTAACCCTAAGTCCCACTGAATCAATAAGATTTACTTCCTAATAAGCATCTGTAAACCTGCAGTTTTGAAATCATTATGACCCTGATTCTCAGTTTTATTTGCATTCTGATGCACTTCTACATTCAGTTCAATGAGAGCCGTCATAGACACAAAGCAACCTCCACAGCAGTGAATGGAGAAGGCCTCACAGACAGGGTAGCTCCATGCGTTGATCAAAACTCTTGCATCGGAAAGGTGACATTGAATTAGGGTGAATGTGGATTTTATGACTGAATAAATTTTCAGTGTTCATTGGGGTAGTTCTCAGGTGTGCTTCCTTAGTGGCCAAAGAGTTCATCTGCATGGATAATTCATATGCATGGGCAATTTGTGAGCATTTCTACAGCTCTAGCAGATCACCAGCTGCTTTAGATATTGACAACTCTGCATCGCTGATGCTCACAAAGTGCAATTTGCTAGGCATAATCCAGATAAAGAGTCATTGAAACCAATAGGACCTGAACACTTTTTCTGTGCAATTATGTCCTACTGGTATCACCCGAACATGCTTAACTATTCTTGAATTGTGCCTACTGTTAAATTGCTGCACCATGCATCTATGTAGTGCCAGGAGACAAATAACTCATTGTGCCTATACTGTTTAAGCATTTTCCTGGGTTGCTTTCTGACAATTGAAGTACCACTTCAAAGATGATGTGTAGCCATTCTTCTCCTGCTGTTATAATTATATATGGAGGGAGGGGGGAACCCATCAAGTTGATGGCTTTAGTTTGATGAAAACATCATCAAAATATATTTATCATATTGGAGAAAAGGGAACTGACTAAACAAACAAGCAAGCTGCAGAAGAGCAAATAAAATTGGCATATCTTATATAGATGATATTTTTTTTATTTCTCCAATTTTCCATAAGCCTACATTCCCATCCTTCTTGCTTTCTGATATTGCTTTTCTAAACCCATTGTCCTTGTTTTCTCCCCTGGGTTGTAACTCATTTTGCAGTGTACATTTCTCTCTCCAACCTTTATCCAATTGTAATTGAAGAGTCTGAAACTTCTTCATAACTCTTTTCGTAGCCATCCCTCTACAGGTCATGGGGAGCTTCCTAAATGAAAGTCTTGAACCATGGTATTAAGCATCATTATTAGTCCTTGGACAAAATTATTAGCTTTTATTAAGCATGCCTGTCTGCACTTCAAAACAATAACAAATAGTACATCTGCAAACTTGTATCAATTTCACATCAGTGTAATTCTCATAGTTTATGCCAATGAATCTTGGGAATTTTGGTTTGGTAAAACTTCTGAAAGTTCCCTGTATGATCATTTGGAACACACACGCACAAACACACACACACACACACACACACACACATGCATGCATGCCACTTGCTAAAAAGTACATAAAATAATGGTCAATAATAATAAAAACAAAATATGCATTTAATGTTTCAATAAGTGAATGCATTCTGATGTGTTCCTTGACAAACATTGTATTTTCTGTTCATTTGGAATAAAGTTTGTCAAGGCATTCAGCTGTAAGGCTTATAGAGTTCTCCTTTGAAGGTAAGAGAGAGTATTGAAGATGTCTTTGTTTACAGCCTGAGCATGTGTTTCAAACTTGCACCACAGGTACGGATATTTTAGCTCTAGGGCTTGCAGTCCATTCATTCATTCATTCATTCATTCATAGAATGCATAAATTGCGTAAACTGTAAAATATCTAAGTGGTGGGTAAGAGAACATAAAATGCAGAAGATAAAAACTATAAAGCATAATGACAAAGCATAATAATAAAAAAGAAATCATCTACTATAGATCGTATTGGCTGCCAGGTAAAAACAACACTTTAGTTGGAGAAGACCTAAAGCATAGAATAGACAGTGCCTGCCTAATTGCCATTGGGAATGGCATTCCACAACAGTGGTGAAACCATACTGAAGGTTGCGTTGCTGGTAGCCACAAACTGAAGAACTGGAGCCATCAGCAAGACCTTATCAGATGAACACAGGGACCAGGCGGAGCTGCAGGGAACAAGGTGATCTCTAAATATTCCCTCTTTTCCTTTAACTCTGCTGCTGAAGAGGAATGCAAGGCAACTGTGGTTATGTGCTCACTGTTTCTCACATTCATCTTCCCCACTCCTTGGCTTGATGTACCACACACTGGAGCCCCCTTTATTAGAGCAGGTGGAGTTGGGGGGCAGAGAAAAAGAACCTAGTTAAGAGCAGACTGGAATAGAAGTGGGTGTTTTGTCCCCTAGTTCTATGGTGGATTCAGTGTAACACCGAGACTCAAGGAAGGACCATTTATGCCATTGGTCAGCAAACTTTTTCAGCAGGGGGCTGGTCCACTGTCCCTCAGACCTTGTGGGGGGCCGGACTATATTTTGAAAAGAAAGAAAGAAAGAAAATGGATTCCTATGCCCCACAAATAACCCAGAGATGCATTTTAAATAAAAAGACACATTCTACACATGTAAAAACATGCTGATTTCCGGACCATCTGCGGGCTGGATTTAGAAGGTGATTGGGCCGGATCCAGCTCCTGGGCCTTAGTTTGCCTACCCATGATTTATGCCCTGTCAGAGATAACCAATTTGTCTACTGGTCAGGGATGATGGGAGTCCATCAACATCTGAAGGGAACCAGTCTAGCTATTCCTGGCCCATGTTCTCCTTCCTTGGCAGAGGTCAGGTATTTAACAGCACAATCGTATACATGCCTACTCAGATATAAGCCCCAATGAGATCAATGAAGCTTCCTCTCTGGCAAATGGGTTTAGGCATGCAACCTTGATTTTTTATAAATTAAGCAAGATTGTAGTGTTCTGCACAGTTCTTGCCAAATATCAAAGCAATTCTTTCTCCAACCTCTTCTGGGGTTACAACACTGTATTTCTGGCCATAAAAATATTATCACTTTCCCCATTTTCCTGTCAGGTATTTCTCCCCACATCACAGCTGTACATCGGGGAGTTTTCAAAGAACAATCAAGTCAGCTAGGGGCAAACTTTAATCACAACGGGTGGTCAGTTTATTGTCAGAATGTGAATATTTCCCTTTGTTAGGAAGAACAACGGCGGAAAATGCCTATAGTGCTTAGATTTCAAATGTAATCTCCAAATAGTTCTTTTAGCTTACCTGAGTGCTTTTTTTCAAATATTAATTTGACACCTCTTATGTTTAAATAACCCCCTCACTCTGCAGAGTAGAATAGAGTTTAATAAAAGAAGTGGAAATTCTACCACAAATTTCAATTGTAACCTTTCAAAGACCAGCTTCTTTTTTTATTAATAGGTAAGTGTGTATCATGAAGGTCACATCTGAATGCAGGCTTTTCTGTCCAGAGGGTGAAGTGAGGGGGAAAGTGGAAGGAAGAGCAGAAGACATAAAATGGACTTTAAATAGGCCACAACTTTTATTGAAAGGGCTTAAAAAACTATTTGGTCAGTGGTGTCAACCACATCAAACCACTACAATCTTGACATAAAACCACAGCATGAAAATGCCTCATATAACACTAGTATAGCAATAACACATCCATAAGCTTGCCTTAAAACAAGCACAAATTGATGCATAAATATGAAGATGGGAAATAAGCATGGAACCATAACCGTTGTTTTATTGGTTAAAGGAGCTTATGGCAATCAGCGTTTGTTTTATTCTCTTTAAACAATGTATATGCTGCTTAACCACAAAAGTCTCAAAGCGGTTTACAAAAGTACATTAAAAATAAGAGCAATCAATTAAAACTTGGATTTCCGTTGAAATGGTGGAATAAAACAGTCCTCAGTAGGCACCATAAATTCAGAATATGGTGGTACCTCGGGTGACATACGCTTCAGGTTACATACGCTTCAGGTTACAGACTCCGCTAACCCAGAAATAGTACCTCGGGTTAAGAACTTTGCTTCAGGTTGAGAACAGAAATCGTGAGGCAGCAGCACAGCGGCAGCAGGAGGCCCCATTAGCTAAAGTGGTGCTTCAGGTTAGGAACAGTTTCAGGTTAAGAACGGACCTCCAGAATGAATTAAGTTCTTAACCCGAGGCATCACTGTACAGGGCACCTGCCTGACGTTAAGAGGGAGTTCTATAAAACTGGGCCCACAATACAGAACGCATGACTCCTGGTGGATACAAGACCTGCGTCCAAGCCATGAAGGACCACTAACCAGAATGGAAATTCATATCCACAGGTATGCTCGGCCTGTACCGGTGCAGCACTCTGTTGTATGTGTGGATATGAGTGTAACAATGGTATCTACATGTGGAAGCCTCTTTCATTTGCTGGATTGGAGCAATTAAATCCGAAATGCAGTTCTTCAAATCCAAACATCTTGATTTATCACACAGATCTATTATTTATCTCAGGAAGGGGGGGAATGATCCAGTGGCAAGGGGAGAAACAGGGACACCATATTTGGGTTGCCTCAACAAGTTGAAAAACCAGATTGTAGTGAATTCATTTGATATGGTTGCTTGTCAGAATTCTTTCTGAGGTAATAAAAAGTCTTTATGCTATTTGGTATTTTATAGTCCAATATTTTATCTTCCATTCAGGCCTAGATTATAACCAAGCCCATAACCACCCCCCTTACTCCTTACTATTTCTGTCAACTTTATTGGATCTTCTGGTATGAATCTTCCAAAATTACTGAAGAGCAGGTTCATCTTTCACTCCTTTATATAGCATGTTTACTTCTTTACTAATAAATCGACCTTTAATTACACTGTTGACAGAGGCTGCCTTATGATTTGCTCATCTCACCGGCAGATGTTCTTCATTATGCCTGCTAAAGCATTCCATAACAGAATGTCAATTTCCGATCAGAATATTTGCCTATCCTTCTCTATTTCCACAATACAAATCTTTGGGGGCAGTGTTAAAATATGAACAGCCTCAAAACATTGTTTTGGTTTGGTTTTTATCTGCTACTTTTCTATTACTGGAGTATGAATCGGGAGTCTGGGCTTGTTTTCTTTTGGCCATGCACCACAAAAAATAAAATAAAAAAATGAGTGTGTGCAAACGCCACAGCTGTCGTCTATGACTAGGGCACACATTATGAATTCATCACAAACCCCCAAAGTGGCTGTCCATGGAGTTTTGATGCTTTTGAATTTTGGTGCTGGAGGAGAGTCTTGAGAGTCCCATGGACTGCAAGAAGATCAAACCTCTCCATTCTGAAGGAAATCAGTCCTGAGTGCTCAATGGAAAGACAGATCCTGAAGCTGAGGCTCCAGTACTTTGGTCACCTCATGAGAAGAGAAGACTCCCTGGAAAAAACCCTGATGTTGGGGAAGATTGAGGGCACAAGGAGAAGGGGACGACAGAGGACGAGATGGTTGGACAGTGTTTTCGAAGCTACCAACATGAATTTGACCAAACTGTGGGAGGCAGGGGAAGACAGGAGTGCCCCACTGCTGAAAGGGTTTTGGATCTGGTGTAACTTTATGCTGGCTTAATTTACAATGGCTTGTTACCAGACGAGGAGCTCAGAGAGACAAAACGCCATGGTGCATCTGCAGCACAACCAAAGACTACATCTACCCCAGCTGCAACAGAACATGTCTCTCCTGTATTGGTCTCTACAGCCATAGCAGGGGCATTATAACTCTCCAACGGTTTGACTTCTCCCCAAAAGATACACTTCTCCATGGTCTCCCAAGACAGGTGGATGCCAACACCAGCTTCTTGCACCCCAAATTTCTTACCCTGAGGTGTTTGAGGTTATCCTCTTAGTGAAACACAGCTTATTTTTGCGGATAATTTCTTTACATTGATCATTAAGCAATTAATCAAGAAGAAGGATAAGTGACACAGTTACTGTTTAAGCTAAGGTGAAGCACATTTAGTGCAGTCATATCCTTGGAGGTCAAACCTCGCGACACTCATTGCACCTACATTACTTTTGTTTAATTATATGTAACCAAGCCTTCTGAGGACCTATTTGTTCAAGTTAACAGGAGTAGACATTTTATAGACAAGTAAATTTCATGGAGGGCTGGATATATTTTCAGATGGAAAATTCCAGCCATCCATGAAATTAAAGGGAAAAGGACTGCTTATAAAGAAAAGTTTTGCAATTACAGATCCCGTCCACTTTCCTTCTATATAAGCTTTCTTCTGTCAGTGTTTTGGTCACTTAAAATGTTGTGTTTTCTGCTGTTGTTCTAACCTATGCCACTTGGGAAAGTAGGGAGAAAATATTATCTGCATTATTAGTGCATGATTCAACTAGCCAAAGGAAACCATCTGAAAATCTTACAGGTGCTGCTTTTAAATATGCATATGAAAATCAATAATGACAATATCTATATTTATTTCATCACAGGTGGGGGTATTGTTTAGTCAGGCTTGTTTGCGTGGAGTGAGGTTTGTTACTGTTATCAATTTTTAAAAATCTTTTTTATATCCTATTACGATTTACGTGGCAATTTAGTTGTGTTTTATTTATTGTTTATGACTAATTTTGTTAGATTTGTAATTATGTGTTTTTTTCATGTTGTCAGCCACCTTGAGCATGGTTTTAACTATGGAAAGATGGCGTACAAATAAAATGATATGTGTATGTATATATGTACAGTATGTACATATATACATACATATGTATATATGTAAATACAGATAATATTCACAGTATGTACAGTATGCCAGATCTAAAGCTAATTTGCCTGCGTATTATTGTCATAAATGTGTAAATCAACAGTAAGTTTAATTTATGTCATTAATGCCTTTCTACTGAATTGGTTTCATGTTGGAAGGGAGGGGAAGTCAATCAACATTCTTGAGCTTAAATAATCAAAGGACATAAGGAAAGAATGAAGTGTTTTAACAATGCTGTATTGAAATGTAGGACATGAAAAAAGAGGAGAGAAAAATGTTATTAAAAGAGCAATGCATTTTTAAAAATCTTTCTGAACATTAGCATTGTGAGCTTTCTAGTGGCAAACCCCTAAAGACATAAGCATAGCTCATGGAATCATCAAAGACATTTTTTTTCATGTCTATGTACTTATTGATCTTTGGGAGCCCAACAGGCCCCTTTTCTGGGTTTCAGAGCAAATTAATAATTCTTGCAATGATAATATTTTAGATGTCTACTGATTACTTTTTCTTCCCATGGAACAAATAGCAAATGTAGGGAAATTAATTCTACCTTCTTTGGTCTCATTTTTCAATGGATTTGGCTGACACAATCACTTCAATATACAGATAGGCAAGTTTCCCCCCTATATTCTTATCAATACGCAGGAGATGTTTCAGAACTACCATGACTGTAGATGATTTCTTTACGTCCCTTGATGAATTATATATTCATATTAATAAAATCACAGTGATTCCTAGTTCTTCTTTTTTAATAATTTCTGCCACTACACGCAGGTTAGATAATAAGAATTCACCTCATGTACTCCCCTCATGTAGTATTTATTGACTGAGCTGACCAAAGAATAGGCTTTTAAAAATAACTGTATGTCTAATGACACTGGGACAGTCTTCTGAGTCAATTTTAGAGAGTTATTCAGAATGCAGCTAAAACAGTTTCCCCTTAATTTCATTTCAGCCTTTACAGCTGCCAGTAATAGGAGATCACTGCAATATGTCTGGAAAACAAATCCACCCTAATTGATTTTATTTTTTTTGAGGGGGGAAAATAAAATTAAAAAAAATTGAATCAGATGTATTGAGTTCATCTGCCCAGGCTGAGGGAAATTGCTGCAAGTTCCCAATACTGTCTTAATAGGTGTGTGGTGAACTAGCTATTTTTTTCCCAATATCACACTAACAGGCTATGGATTGGGTACAGACAGATGTGCTGTAGAAATTAAATAAAACAGATCAATACATAGGAACTCTTAGAGGCTGGAAAGGTTACAGACTGTCATAATGGTTCTTTTCAATCTTTTCACAAAACTAATACTCTGATGAACTGTTTCCCTGGGAGATATTGAAAAGAAAATAACTCAAGAGTGTACACAGAGACAAACACAACATACAGAGGCTTGTCAGAATGAGGTTATGATTAAATTGATTGCTAGGATACAGACTAATAAAATTGTTTTCAGCCCTTTACTATAAAAATACAGGTGAGTAAATTAGTGAAACCTTTTGTTATAATTTTTAACATGGATATGTTTAGGAAGAATTCTGCATCCTAGGGCTCAGTGCGCCTCTGTGTAGGGTACAATTGCACACAATGGACTGTTTGGATTGTAGCCAACAAAGTTGGGCATTTGCACAAGGAATTATGTTTGTGTAATGGAACTTCCTCTCCTTCTCCTTCCCTTGTGTTCTGCATTTTCCCCAAACCTTCTTCCCATCATCTGTTCTGCATTTTCCCCAAACCAACCAGAGCAGATTGGGGCATTGGGGCAAACCAGAACAGAACCAGAAGTTCTGTTGGGCAAATGGAAGACCTTATGCAAATGGGACAACTTTGTTAAATATAACCCCCTGAGATGCAATTATGCATATAAAATATTAAAACTCTAAGAACAAATTCAGATGTACCATACCCATAGGTACTGAAGTTGAAGACACCCTGCAGTTAAGCACCTGTGCAATTTGAACTGGTATTCTCAAAGTTCTAATTTCCTGAATCATGTACAATTACAGTGGTACCCTGGGTTACATACGCTTCAGGTTACATACACTTCAGGTTACATACGCTTCAGGTTACAGACTCTGCTAACCCAGAAATAGTACCTCAGGTTAAGAACTTTGCTTCAGGATGAGAACAGAAATCGTGCTCCGGCGGCATGGCAGCAGCAGGAGGCCCCATTAGCTAAAGTGGTGCTTCAGGTTAAGAACAGTTTCAATTTAAGAAAGGACCTCCGGAATGAATTAAGTACTTAACCCAAGGTACCACTGTATCCCAGAGTTAGACTGAGAAATAGTTTCAAATTTGTTGATAGCAGCAAATATAGCTGTTGCTAAAGCATGGAATAAAAGCTTGGTCCCATCAGTTCTAAATATGTGTGAAAGTAGATGGAGATCTTCGAGAGAAAAATGAGCAAACAAATAGATTAAATGAACAATTCACAACTTTTATTATGTTTTGGGAAGATAAGGTTCAGGACAATATATATCCATATTATTTATTCATGTTGTTGTCATATTGCAACATTATTTTGGTTATGTGATGCATTCCACAAACCCATTCCACTAATGGAATCTCATGCTTCCCTCCCCCCACCCTCCACGCCTCCTCAGATCCGCTCTGGAGGGTTAAGAGAAACCCTAGAACAAGTGAAGGGAGAGGAGAGCATAAACATTGTCCTTTTTTTGTCTCCTTGCTACTTTTATTTTTTTGTGATAATTCTTCCTAAGAAAGCTGCCTGCCAGGAATTGTAAGGATTTCCCGGCTGTAGCTGTGACTGTCCTGGCAGGTGTTAGCAAAGAAGTTATGAGTTCCTTACTCTTTAGTTCTTCCATGTTTTGAGGATAAAAATTAAGTAAGGCTAAAATGTAGGTGATTAGGATTGCCTGAGCAATCAAGGATATCTCATAGAGGACATCCTTCCAAATTTTTTCTACTGTTGGACACTCCCACCACATATGCTGATGTGTACCTCTACTGGAGCATCCTCTCATGCATAGTGGAGGGCTATTAGGTTTTATGTAGGAGAAATATCGGTGCTCATCTCGCTTTCAGGCCGAGGGAGCCGGCATTGGTCCACAGACAGTTTTCCAGGTCATGTGGCCAGCATGACTAAACTGCTACTGGCACACAGAGGACCGTGATGAGTGCCAGAGTGCACCGAAATGCTGTTTACCTTTCCCCCACAGCGGTACCTATTTATCTCCTTGTGTTGGTGTGCTTTCGAACTGCTAGGTTGGCAGGAGCTGGTACAGAGCAACGGGAGCTCACCCCGATGTGGGGATTCAAACCGCCGACCTTCCGATCAGCAAGCCCAAGAGGCTCAGTGGTTTAGACCACAGCGCCACCCGCGTCCCTATTACACTATGTTTAGAAACAGTCCAAAGCTCAAGAGCTTAAAGTATGACTCATCCATCCTCCCTTTCTCTAAGGAATCTGTGTATGTGCAGTGGTGGATATAAAGGCAATGTTGGATTCCTCAGCATCTGGCATGAGCGTGAGGTATTTGCCTGAATGTGAGGCATTTGCTCAGTGTGAAGTATAGGAGTATAGCTGAGGGTAACATCCTATATGGTGGTATTGTAGATGGTAAGCAAGAATGGTAATGTACTGATGGATCTCTCTGTAAACTTGAATCTTTGCAAGGTTTACTTCTAAGATCAGAGAATTGCTTCACAGTATAATAGTTCATGATGTACCAGCATCTCTTAAAATTTATGTAGATAGTGTGTTTATGCTTGTCTTGTACCACGAAACAGTAAATACTTTATACTTTGAGCTGAACTTAATGGCAAGGAGTTTCCTTAACCGGGAACTCTGGAAAACACTAACAACGAAAAAGGAGAAAGACTCTCATTTGTGCTGGAGCTGTGCATATACAGCTGATCCCACTGGTCAAAGTGTGCTGTGCTGTAGTATCAACAACAGATGCTGAAGTACACTTGGTCTCCCTCCTTTCCATTTTCCAGTGATTACTATGGACTGTTTGAGTTCATCAAGGTTTTGTTGTATGTGGATGATAATTGCATTATCCTTGCTTTTAACGGCTGTTCCTGTCTCCTTGATTGTCGTTGCTTTAAATGAAATTATTATTTTAAATGCTGCAATCCACCATGAGCGGTTCTTTCACATTAAAATGACAGGTTAATTACCTATTAACAAATTACATTTTGAAACCTGGGCAAAGTTTAGTGATACAACCAGTGGAGACTAGCCCAGTAAGGCAAATGGGGCACTGCCTTTTGGGTTTTTCCTCCTTAGCCTCAGTGTTGTCCTTGTAGAACTCAGATGGGAGAAAGATTTGGGGGTGGGGGCTAGAATTAATTGGATCTGCAGACCATTGGCTCTGTCTCCACCTACTGTTGGCCTCTTGCTTTATGCCTAATAATAATAATAATAATAATAATAATAATAATAATAATAATAACAATTTATTATTTATACCCCACCCATCTGGCTGGGTTTCCCCAGCCACTCTGGGTGGCTTCCAACAAAATATTAAAATACAATAGTCCTTCAGATTTTTAAAGCTTCCCTAAACATGGCTGCCTTCAGATGTCTCCTAAAAGTCTGGTAGTTGTCCCCCCCCCCTTTGGCATCTGGTGGGAGGGTGTTCCACAGAGCAGGCACCACTACCTGAGAAGGCCTTCTGCCTGGTTCCCTGTAACTTCCCAAGAGACACAAGTTATCAAGGGACGTGGGTGGTGCTGTGGTCTAAACCACTGAAGAAGAGAAGAAGAAGAAGAGAAGAAGAAGAAGAAGAAGAGTTTGGATTTGATATCCCGCCTTTCACTCCCCTTCAGAAGTCTCAAAGCGGCTAACATTCTCCTTTCCCTTCCTCCCCCACAACAAACACTCTGTGAGGTGAGTGGGGCTGAGAGACTTCAAAGAAGTGTGACTAGCCCACGGTCACCCAGCAGCTGCATGTGGAGGAGCGGAGACGCGAACCCGGTTCCCCAGATTACGAGACTACCGCTCTTAACCACTACACCACACTGGCTCTCTGAGCCTCTTGCACTTGCTGATTGGAAGGTCAGCAGTTTGAATCCCCATGATGGAGTGAGCTCCCATTGCTCTGTCCCAGTTCCTGCCAACCTAGCAGTTCGAAAGCACACCAGCACAAGTAGATAAATAGGTACCATTGTGGTAGGAAAGTAAACGGTGTTTCTGTGCACTCTGGCTTCCATCATGGTGCTCCGTTGCATGAGAAGCGGTTTAGTCATGCTGGCCACATGACCTGGAAAGCTCTTTGTGGACAAACACTGGCTCCCTTGGCCTGAAAGCCAGATAAGGACCACAACCCCATAGTCACCTTTGACTGGATTTAACTGTCCAAGGGTCCTTTACCTTTTTTTTTTTTTTTTTACCTTTTTACCAATGGATAGACACCATAGTAGATCTGGGAATGAATCTAGGGGTAAATCTTAGTCACTTTGGGGGGTGTTCAGGTTCTATAAGCAGAAAGCAGTGGGCTTGTGTGTGTCCAGGGTAGAGAGCAGCAGTTTCTGATGGATGAAAAGGCTAAGCCCAGCATAATACATAAAGTTTTATATTCATGCAAGATGAAGGTGAGGTGCCCTTTCTTTTCTGACAACTGCCACCAAAGCAAAATAAAGAAACAAATAAGGCAGGTCCTATTTTTTCCAAGTTTCCTGGCAATACAACTTGGTCTGCATTCTTTCTTTACTTGCTCTAGTTCTTTGTGGGCAATTAGGAGGAATATCTTTACTGCAGGGGAATGCTTCTCTTTCAGGCATAGGCTTCATATTTGATGATTACTTTATAACAAACCCTGCACAACTTGACACACACGCTGAACACAACTCACCAGCCTTGTATTGTATAGGCTGTCAGGTACTTGACAACCTCCTTTATCATTTCCAGGAAGGCAGGAAAAATTGAAGGTTTATTGAACCCCTAGTGGGCATCCACACATAGTGTGTGGGCTGCCTTCAGTTCCATGGGTCAAAAGTTGTGCAGGCCTGTTTTATAAATTAACTGCAATTCAGCTAAATTGGTAGTAATAAGCGATGTTCTCATTTTCAAGGAGATTTCTACCTCAAGGCCTGAGATGAATCAGTCACAAGCAGCAAACTCCTTTGAGGAGCACCCAGCCCTTGTGAAGAGTACTAAAGAGGCCTAATAAAACAGGTTGTTGAAAGAGAGCATAGCATTATACTGCCTAATAGCATTCAGTCAATGTAGCAGGGATGAACATAATAAAATACCATCTAGCTTAAGACATACTAAATAGGACAAAGATCTAAGCACATTTGTGCTGGGAGAGCAGCTCAAAAGTTTTACTAATTAACATCTTTTTAAACAAAGCACAGGGAAGGAGACACTTAGGAATTCACTCCGTATGAAGAAGAAGTCATTGATTTCAACTCACGCACACACCATTTTGCCTCCTTCCGAAATGTGATTATATGTCATTGGAGCCCCAAGTGATGTATGTAAAAGTAATACTTTTCTCTGAGCTTGCTCCCTTTGATTCCTGGTCCTGCAACTTCTTTAGATGTCAAAAAAAATTAAGCAACCCTACTTTGAACAAACAGCTGTGAGAAACAATCTGCACTTTTGCAGTTTGGGGTAATTGTATTAATTGGAGGAGGGAAAAAGTTTCCCATTGTTGTTGCTGCTAATTGGGGAGATGTTAATAGCTGTCACCTAGCTGGGACTGTGAAGCAAAAGGAGCCCAACCTCTGTAGTCAGGGGCATGCATTGCACGGACACAGCCCATGAGTCAATCTTGGGTACCCCAAAGGTTAGGAAAGACTAATACAAACTTGTACTAGCTTGACTGATGTGGAGTTAAGAGCTGCTTCTTAGGAGTAGTTTAGACATGTATGAATGGTGCAAGTACTGTACTTCTGTATGAAGCAGCAAAGATGTTGTATATCTCATCCTATAAACCTCAATATAGAAACACTCAAGTGATCTAAGTCTTCCCAGAAGGAAGATGGCAGCTTCTATTTGAAATGACCCTGGCTTCTTAAGTGGTGGAAAGTTGCGAGAAAAGGGGTGGTTGTCCATCCATTGTGGCATTCGCTCCCCAAAGGGGCCACCAAACTTCATCCTGGCTATGTTTTTAAGAAGCAGGAGAAGACCAGGCTGGTTAGATAGGAATCTTGCTACTTAAGATAGGCTGCTGATGCCTGGTTTTACAATCTCTGTGCTGTAAATGTGATTATTTACCTTGTCCTGAATTGATTCCATTGCTTTAGATTTGCAAACCAGGGGTGTAGCAGAGGGGCCATAGCCCTGGGTGCGGATTGTTGAGGGGGCACAAAGCAGGTGTCCCCAGCCTGGCCCAGCACTCCTCTCCAGGCTTTGATGGAACCAATGGTCTTGGAGAGGAGCACTGGACCAGGCTACTCTGCAGGCACCGTTGTGCTTTGCATCCGCCAAGTGCCACAAGCAGAAAGGCAGTGCAGCACGTGGTTGTTGCACCCTCCATCCCTGGATCTGAGCCTTGCAAGGCCGCTCAGGGAGGGCTTTGATCCCAGCCTTGCGCAAGTGCTCCTTCACCAACACATAAGAACATAAGAAGAGCCTGCTGCATCAAGCCAGTGGTCCATTTGGTCCAGCATCCTGTTCTCACATTGGGCAAACTTATCGGGAAGCACACAAACAGGACCTGCAAGCTCCCCTCCTGCGACTTCCAGCAACTGGTATTCAGAAGCCTATTGTCACTCCACTGAAGGACAATGTTTGGGGTGGGTCCAGCAAACATATTCCTGTTGCTCCCTCCACATATTTGCACATACATGGGAATAAGCAAAGAGATGTCTTGCTACCCTTACACCTTGTTTTCTTCCTTTGCTGCTGTTTGCTTGCTACTTTTTCTCTTCATTTACTCTCACATTTCTTTTGTCTTTCCCACTATCAGCATTTAGATTGCAAGATCCTTGGGATAGAGACCTTTCTTCTTCTTCTTCTTCTTCTTCTTCTTCTTCTTCTTCTTCTGCCTAAGTAAAATATAATATAGTCTCAAGGAAGAATCATAGAATCATAGAGTTGGAAGAGACCACAAGGGCCATCGAGTCCAACCCCCTGCCAAGAGGATTGTATTGAATTTATAGTGTATGTTACATAATCGTAAAATATTAATATGCAATGTAGGCTCTCCACAGGCATATGTTTATTATTATTGTTCCAGAGACTGTATTAAATTTTCCTTAATAATAATAAGAGAAAGGACAGTGACCTATCTTGCTTATGTAACACTGTAAAGCAGCACGTCGCCTGATGGCACAGTCTGCCTCATCACTAAACCTTTTAAAGCACATTTTTTATCTCAAAGAATTCTGGGCACTTTTGTTTACCCCCTCGAAGAAATACAGTTCCCAGCAACCCTTAACAAACTGCAATTCTTTGAGGGGGGAAATGTGTTTTCAAGCAACGGCATCTATAGTGTAAATTAAAATCATAATAGAAAGGTCCCAGCATGAGTTAAGCACATAAATGTCCCTTTTTTATTGTGAGAATTACACACACGCTAAATTCCCTGCTTTTGAATTGGAACTTAAGTTTAAGGTGTTTTATTTAGACTCTGCCCAATAATACACTTTTATAGAAAAATGCCTAGTTTTGCTGATCCCAGAAACATGGCCATTCAGCCATTGTATTGTGCCCTCTGTCATATACTTTGCAGCTGTACTCATTTGTCCTCTCCTGTGCATACCACTCCTTGCTTTGATCAGGTATTCACTTTGAAGATGCATCAGCTTGAAGCTGCATCCAGCATGCCATACAATCTGTGTGGTCTTCCTTTATGAACTGAAAACAATTCTTTAAATGTCATCGCCAGGGCTCGAGGAATTGCCTGATTTCACCGACAAGCAAGTCTCTTGAGGATTCGCTCTATTCGAGAAAACTTCGTAGTTTACAAGTTCTTTTACCCATCTATTCCTGAAAGTATCCCCCCCCCTCAATGCTATAAAATGCAAAGCTAATTCCCCCATTTTATCATTAGCTGAGGAACTGCAAGATCGATGGCTTTCAAACTGACAGACAAGTGCCAACAGGATTTGAATAGGAAATGCAGGTTGAATTGAAAACTGGGCATCTGGTAAAGAAATCACATGACCTCTTTGCTGCCTACTAAAACCTCCTTGGACCCATTCTTATTGACACATCAGTTTTGTTATATGAATTGGCACTGAAATCGTAACAGATTGAGAATGTGAGGAACTTTGGTGTCTTTCTCCCCTAAAATAAATTGCTTGGAAATGTTTGCTGATTTGATTTGATTGTTTAATATTTTTTTTGAGATACCTCAACTCTTTCATCAATGTAAAGAGGTTTTTGTCGAATAGCAGCTTCAAAAAGGAACAGCTAAAAGATGACACATGCAATATTAGTTTACTAAACCTTTAAACACGTTTTAAGAAGTTATTACATATAGTTATTAGCCATCTATTTATTTTATTTCTATACCACTCTTCATCCGAGGATCACAGGACAGCTTATCCTTGCCATTGAGGTGATATATTTGATTAGAGACTAAAAGAATAATCAGTATCACCTTTGAAATAAAACCTTATGCTCATCTCTGCAGATATCATTATCCTCATCCACCTCATTATTATTTTCATCAGGGTTGCCAAAGCACTACAAAGAACCTCAGGAATCCTCACTGTGACTCATGTTGCTACTGACAAGCCCAAGGCACAATTTCAGCATAGGATTCGGGATTTCGCCAAATCTAATGCACACCCCTTAGATAGCTACCATAAATTAGAGGACAGTGTTATGATCATAGATCATCAAACTTTCGAGTTGGCAGGACGCCTGAGGATCATCTAGTCCAATGCTAATCCATTGCAACCCCTTGCAATGCAGGAATATGCAGGGATTCGAACCTGCAACCTTGGCGTTATCAGCACCACACTCTAACCAACAGCTATCCAGGCTGACATCTCTTGTTATCCCTTGCCTGATTGGTTTGGTTGACTTAGTGCGAAATGCTATAAAGCTGGGTTTAACAGCTAATAAATAAATAAATACCTTGGCATCTATCCAGTGTGTCTTAGCTAAAATCACTTCTCCTATTCTTATCCTCAGTAACAGTTTTTTACAGCAACAGTCTAGTTACCTTTGTGCAGCCGAGGCTATAGGATAGTGGGTAGACATTCCTTAAGTAGTGGCAGCAGGCAATAAACTTCTCACTCCCACAGAGTAATGTGTCGTTGACTCTGGGCTGTATTTTTAAAGTGTTGTTAGCCGCCCTGGATTCAATACGAAGAAGGGCAGGATACAATGAGTAACTGGAAACAACTGGAAATACCAGCTGTGCTATGCAAGTGGTCATATTATACACCAGAGTAGCATGGTTGGTAGAGCATGTCTCTCAACCTCATGGGTCATGGGTTCAAGCCCCATGTTGGACAGGAGATTCCTGCATTGCAGGGACTTGGACTAGATGACCCTCGTGGTCTCTTCCACCTACAATTCTATGCTTCTATACGCAAGATGTGAGATCAGGATCATTCTAGCCCACCTTGCCATCCTAGCACACCCTCCGCACTTGCCCGTTCTGCCCAATAGTCACATGCTAGATCCACATCTGCGTAAAGGCTGAGATATGAGATGTAGCAATCTTGAAACCAAAAATTTCATATTGCTTCAATGTGTTCCTCTTCTTTTCTCCCTTCATTCATTTTTTTTTATGGGATTGAAGAGGAGTGGAAAGCCTCCATTCTAAAACTGATCAATCCTCTGCCAGTCAGCTTTAAGTCTTTTTCAGAGGAATGGAGCCTGTGTGTCTTTTCATTTCTTATATTGATCTGACTGCTCTAATGGGACATTGGCATTTTGCTCTGCTGCTTCATGTGTTTTGTTTGGTTTCCCACGATAACTTTAGGCTGGTTGGTAAATGACTATTTTTTCATTTTTATTTTATTTTTTTGGTACCCAGTATTGCTGTCTAGACTTCTGTTTCAAAGGTCATGATGTTAATAGCCTTACTGTGCATTTGGAGTGAGTGGTTACCTTTAAATTCTGTTAATAATGCAACCAGCAGAAAAAACCACCAAAGAAATGTAAGCAGTAGGATAGGGAAGATGAGGGGAGCTGTCTTGGGCCCCATATTCTGAGTGCCCACTGGCGTGCGACCACATTGTGACGCCATGACGTCACTCAAGCCATGTGCCATCATGTCATGACATCACATCACATGTGCAAATGCTGCTTGCACTCACCCCGGTCGCTCTCTGCAGCATTGCTCTCCTGGGGATAGAGAGGCAGGGGGTGGCCTTGGGGTCCGCATGCTCTACCCAGCAATCACGCAGCAAGGCACCCTGGGGCTTGTAGTACAGCTATTTGGCCAAACAATCAAGCACAAAGAGGACCCCAGCCTCCAGGGCTTGAGCGCTAGCTTCCTGCTGAAGCCATGTGCTTCTCCTTTGCCTCTAGAGTCAGCTGGGCCTGTGGGTCAAAGGCAAGAAGGACTTCTAGTGGGTTTGGCCAGCCTGAACTACAGCTCCCAGCATCCATTTCTATGCTAGAAAAGCACTGTGAGGGCAGGTGGGCTAAGCTTCTTAAGGCCATAGTTTGTTGTTGTTGCTGCTGCTGTTTTTGGCTTAACACTGCCAACTTTCTTTTTCCTTTGAGAGGTAAAAAGGATAAAAAAGGGTAAAGGACCCCTGGATGGTTAAGTCCAGTCAAAGGTGACTTTGGGATTGCAATGTTCATCTCGCTTTCAGGCCAAGGGAGATGGCGTTTGTCCACAGACAGCTTTAAGGTCATGTGGCCAGCATGACTAAAATGCTTCTGGCACAACAGAACACCGTGATGGAAACCAGAGTGCATGGAAATGCCATTTACCTTCCCGCCACAGTGGTACCTATTTATCTACTTGTGCTGCTGTGCTTTTGAACTGCTAGGTTGGCAGGAGCTGGGACAGAGCAACGGGAGCTCACTCCATCACAAGGATTCGAACCACCGACCTTCCAATCAGCAAGCCCAAGAGGCTCGGTGGTTTAGACCATAGTGCCACCCTCTCCCCTCTTTGAGAGGTACACAGCCGGTCAGCAGCTGTTGCTTCCAAGGAGAGGTGGTGACCCTTTCCCTTGTCCTGCAGCTGAGCCTGGAAAGGGGCAGGGTGACATTACACAGGCGATGCATTGGGTCGCTTAGCCAGATGCCCACAGTGGAAATTTTGTGGGTGCTAAGCACTCAGGGCCCCCCAAAGATGGCACCTATGGGACAGCTAGTTCCTGTATCTGTGCCTTTTGGAAATATTCTGTGCCCAGTGCTCTCAAAGTGCTGGAAAAATGCCATTTTTTTGGGGTTCAGGAGATGAAAACGCTAGTGGGGACATACACACCCTTTGGGGGTAGCAAAGAGATATTTTTAAACAGGAGCAGTGATGTAAAGATTGCAGTCACTATGGAGGGTTTATCATCAGAACATATGAAGAACCCTGCTGGATCAGAATGAAGCCCTATCTTCTCCAGCAGCATGAGACAAGAAGATCAGGTCAACCTGGGTGTGGATCAGGCCTGCACAGCTTGCAAGATGTGCTTGGGAGATCAAGGTTCATCCTCCTAGTGATGCAGCAATAGAAAAGCTAGAACAATTGCAAGTTGTGCAGGGCTGATCCACACCCAGGTTGACCTGATCTTCTTGTCTCCCCTCCCCAATTCTTCTCAATTTTTTTATGTTCTGTGCTACTAACAATGGCAAGGCAGGGATGGTAGGCAATTCCCTTCCCCACGCCTATTTTATTTATACATCTGAATTCCAGGGTAATTATAAAATAATTATGGGAACAGAATGAAGAAAATCGATTTTACCCAGTCATTAATAGCATTTTTTTGTGTGTTCTCCATAATAAAATAATCTCAGAATATATAGGAAGGCCAATTATATAATTTGAAAAAATTGTGGTTTTCCATTATGGTTCAGACTTCTTCGTAGCCACCTGCTAGGCCCCTCTTCCACAAGAATACTGGAGATGAATATATTATATTCAACAGCTGTGTTGGGGGTGTTTGCTCTGTGAATTATTTTCCCTGTAGTTATAATCTGTGAATAATGCAGCTACACAAACTAGAGCTGTTTTGTTTCTTTTTCAACTTGGAAGAAAATGCTGTTTTCATTTTGTTTTGAATTGCTAAAAGTCTTTGGGCATTGGTGCTTGTAACAGGGATAGTCAATCTTGCAGTTTGGAGAATCCTGTACCTTTAATATTTGTGCATGGTAGACATTATCAGAAGGTTCACCTTCTTCAGACGGTGAGATGCTGTTCCATCACCATGTAGTGCATGAAACTGCTTATAGCAAAGCATAATAACGAGGTAGTGTACAACTATTTACAATAAAATAACTTACTAAACAGTAAATAAATAAATATTTCTGCTTGAAATACAAACATGACAGGGGAAAATACTGTGGGGTTTTTTTTTTTGGGGGGGGGGGTTTGAATATTTTGGTGTCATCTCCCAAACAGGATGTCCATGGACCCTGGTTTTGTGAGAAGTTCCAGCATTTCGATACACTTCGATACAAATTTTGACAGGAATGGAGAAACAATGGGTGGTATTCAACTTATCGAAGTGGGTCTGTACATGGTTGAATACCATCCAGGGCTTCTTCCCTGGTAGAAACCTTGCTCACTTGTTCAAAAGATTAGAATCCAGATAGAGTACCACTAAGACATGATGAAGACAAAGCTTCACCATACAGTAAGCAAAATGATTGTCCACATCAAAACACACAAGGCTGACAAGCTTTCAGTAGAGCACCGTGTACGAAATAAGGTTCAACGGTCCTTTATTTTCTTTTCTGTATCTTGCTTAGTACAAGACCACACAATAGCAACATATGCCATCATGACCACAAATCTTGATTAGTGGGGCAGGTGGGCAGCTGTGTGGGGGGGGGGGATATTAAGACATGGATCAGAAGCATATTATTAAAAAATAAAAATAAAGATAAGACTGAGATTGCTTGGGAAAGGATTGGAGACAAACACAGGCTGAACAGTTGCCACCCAAATCCACAGACACTTTCTAAGTGGCAGAACTTACAAAAGAGGTCTGTATTTTAAGACTTTGCTGTCTATCCATCAAGCATTGTGACTGGAGAGAGAAGAAGAGAAGAAGACGACTTTGGATTTGATATCCCGCTTTATCACTACCCAAAGGAGTCTCAAAGCAGCTAACATTCTCCTTTCCCTTTCTCCCCCACAACAAACACTCTGTGAGGTGAGTGGGACTGAGAGACTTCAGAGAAGTGTGACTAGCCCAAGGTCACCCAGCAGCTGCATGTGGAGGAGCGAAGACGTGAACCCGGTTCCCCAGATTACGAGTCCACTGCTCTTAACCACTACGCCACACTGACTCCCTGTTGAGTGAGAGTTGAGTGGGCTGCCTGAGGTGAAGGACAAGATGGTTCTACGTCTCCATTCCACGTTCAGGTGTCGACTGGCTGTTGAATCTAATGGCAAGGGGGCATCCTCCACTATAACTGAGGCAGCAGGCTAGCTTAAGGGAGTGTAGGGCAAGACATGTGCACCTTGCCACCGTCCCTCCTCACCTCCTGCCTGAGGCACTTGCCTCACTCTGCCTCATGGAAGGGCCAGACCTGCCTTATATGGTGTTTTAATTTTAGAATGCAGCAATTTGGAGACTGCCTGGCCTTGTGAGAGACTGCTTTGAGCTGCTGATCAGCACAACTCATGACAAATTGCCTTGGGACAAACCAATCTGCTCTCTACTAATTTGGAGTTGTTTCAACTGGAAACAGCAAAGGAACAAGTCAACACAAATTGGTTGGGAATTTGGCAGAAGCTGGTGCACACCCCGAATTAGTAGTAAAAAGCAGTTTTGCGTGGATTGGCTAGCATTGGAGTTATGTTTGTGTCTTTTAAGAAACTGTTCTAGCTTCCCTTGAAACTCTGCAAGTGCTTCTCCAGATTACTGCTTTGCATTTCACATTACAAAATCTCAAAGCTACCTCTAATTAAAGAAAAACAGAGAATTCCATAGGAGAAGCTGATGTCTTTTAGCCAGTGTATTTGACCTCTCAACACAGTGATGGAAGTTGCTCACACTGGGATAGGCACATATTTCAGCCTATAAATATGGTCAGTCCCTATGGTCAGTGTGTTAGGCAACATAACAGGCCACCTGAAATAGTTTTACCCAGTGCTATTTTTTCTAGAAAAAGAGGTGTTGGAGCTCACCATGAACTTCTTCCTTGTTCTCTCAGAGTGGCAATGGCACCCACCTGAGAGGTGAGTTCTGGTGAGCTCCAGCTGGAAAAAAAGCTGTTTTTACCCATGAAAATTGGACACTTAAAAGGGGCAACCATGGCTGTACAGCTGACCTTTACTACAGCTGAAGGATTCTAGCACAGAATGTGTGTAAATGTTCTTTGAAGAAGAATAAAATGACTGCCTTTCATCTGAGTGGATCTAATGTTTCTAAGACGCTTCCTCTTTCCTTTGTCTTAAGGGGTGCCAAACTTTGCCTGGTTCAGTGGAATGATATGTTCAGCACTTCTGAAGCTTACATGCCATATTCTTTTCTTAACCCACTTTCATAAGTCTGAGATAGTTTTACATCTCATTTTGTTCCCTGCTGTGCCTGTAGAATTTTTACCTAAGTCAGTTTATTTTCATACCAGGGCTATTCTCTAGCTTTCATAACTCTCCCGGACCTGTCATCCTCAAGATGGATGTGAAATAAGCTCTCCATTTTTACCTTGAAAGAACAGGATGGTTTTGTAAATCCCTCACATCTGTTTGTGTGAGAGGCACCATGGTATAAACGTGTGGAGAGAAGCTATCTTTGAACAGAGTTTATTGAAATGGATAGGATGGTAGATCAAGGCCTGCTATGAGGCAGCAAAAAAAACCCCAACCCAGACCCAGGTGATCTTCCAGCAAATGTTGCTAGTTCTCAGCCAAATATTTCTGCTGCATTTTTTCAGCCATTCTGGAGAAAAGAAACTGTATTCAGCAGTACTCAAAGGAGAGATCGTTTTTGGTGAAATTCACACAAGTTGGGGCCAGGGTGTGTGTGTTGTTGTGCTCACCTTCATTTTGCCAATAAAACAATGAACAAGGTGGTGATACAATGACTATTGCAATCAACACAAGCTAATATCACCAAGGCAACTATCTGTAAACAAACAATAAACATCCATAAAAATTGCAATAGTAGTTTCTTTCCCAAATAGGTTTTATCTTAAACAATTGCAAATGCAGAAAATAAAGAGTTCACTTTTAATATAGCATCCTCTTTCTATGCTCCTCCCGCTGGAAACATGCAGATGGGGACAGATATACCCCTGTTTTAAATCATTTACGTACTGTCTTCCCTTGTATATTATTTACTACAAAGCTCAATGCCTAAGCTGATTACTGGAATGACAACCGAACACTGAACCACTAGTCCGTCATAGTCTGCACACATTCAACTCTGTTGTAGATTGATAACAATGCTACCTCTGGATTTTCACTAAGCTTTAACCCTGTGATTTCTGTTATCTCCTTTTGCAAAAAAATAAAATAAAAAAATGTACACATTTACACAAACACACCCCACCAGTTTCCTAGCATCCCCTCCATCATAACACCAAATATTTCTTGTTTATTTCATTTAATCTTGCTGGTGTTAGATACCACTTCCATACTAACTTACGTTAATTTTCTTTTATCCTTATAGACAACATTTTCAAAGTGTGTTTCCCCCATATTTCCCCCCAGCTTTGACTATCTATCTGCCCTGTTATCTCCTTTCCCCACACCTCTTTTAGTTGATCTTGTTGATCCTCCAATTCTACTAATATTTTATAAATTTCACTGGTTTCACCTTTTATAACTATATTTCCTTCTTTATCTCTCCCCTTTTTAATAATCTTTTTAAAGAAAAATTTGTATGTTCTCTACAGTTCTTGTTTTCACTTAACCACTTCTTTGTCCATTGCTCCAGTTGTATACAGTTAAACCAAGTTATTTTACTTCCCGCTATTACCCTTGTTGACTGGAAGGAGGCAGAGGAACCTGAGCTAGAATGAACAAGTTATGCAGGTTTATTTTCAGCCAAGCCAGTGTCTGGGACAAGGCCAGCTGAGTCACAAATCAGCCAGCTGAGACAGAGATCTGCTGAATCCTAAACTCATCTGGGTGAGTTTTGCCATGTTCGCTAAACATTCCTGGTTTGCCTAGGTTTCATCCATAAGCAATTGCATTGAACCTTTTTGATGTATTGCAATTTGGCAATTTGACACCACAGTCTTCCTTTGATGTTCATACCATTTGTGAGTATACCCTAGAACTGGCATCATAGCTTGAGCTTAGACAAAGGGTTATGTCCAATGTTGGTCCTACTCAAAGTAGACCCATTGAAAAGCAATGGACATGAAGAGCTCAGCTCCATTAATTTAAGTATATCTCCTTACTTGAATTTGCGTGGCGATTCCCGCCTCCCACCAGTTGGAATAAATAAAGACATGGGACACCATTATTTTAGGTTAATGGGCAAAAAATTGGCCACAACTTTATTGGCTTAGGCATTGGTCCTATCAGACTATCCGGCTTCAGCCTGTTAGCATGAAAACCGGAAAGGGTTAACACCAGCAGGGGGAGCCCTGTGATGCACATCACTAGGAACTCCCCCCGGGGTCACCGCTCGGGAGTGTGCTTTAGGCCCTGGCCTCCATAGGTTTCGGACGAGGCAACGCCCCCTGGAATCCTTTACCAGACTACCCTTAAATATTTGGGGGAGGTGATGGCGCTCCTCCCCCTCAACACATCTACATAATAATACCCCTACCAATGCCTAACCGCCATAACCAAAGACGTTGTGACGATTTGCTACGAGGTAGGCAAAAAACCAAATGGCCGGTGCCAATTCGCCAAGTGGAAAAAATTCCTACCAGGCCCCTCAACGCCGACCAACCGAAGTCCATAGCAAGGTCAGAAGGAAGACCTAAAGGGTGGGTGGGTGGGAAACCAGATCAGCTGCGTGGATGAAAAGGGGAGATCCCGGGGCCGCACCAGCCTTAAATGACCCAGGCCACGCCCCCAGAGCCAGCCAATTGGCTGGCTCTGGGGTTGACGCGGCCCGAGGATTCCCCTGATTGCGCCGTGCTGGAAGCCAGCCACTGCGCGATTGTTGGGGGCGTAAGCCCGCAACACCACCTCCTCCTGATGTCGGAAGTGGCTTTGTCCCAAAGTATCTGGTGCAAAACAGGAAAGTACAAACATGCATAAGCCTACTTATGCTTGACATAGAGGAGACTTATAAATCAATCTCATTGGGTGAGTCCATGGTACATCTTATGGCATTCCAGTTTTTAAGGGCAACATGAAATAAAATGCCAGACCATTTGAGATTCTTCTTTTTTTTTAAGTGAAGCACATGATAGTTAGATTTTCATGGTAGAGAAAATAAATATCCACGTAGGATTTGAAAACCCAGGATATTTGCATTCAATAAAATATGTACCAATGCCTACACAGCTGTAGAGTTATTTAAAAAACACACACCCAACAACAGTAAATGATAGTGCACACGGCATCCACTGGTTGTGCAATTCTCCATGGTGGTAAATCAATTAGGCATTTCATTATTCTACATTAGATAGCTATTAGAGACCTTTAGATGTTATCCAGATTCTCTGTGGGGAATCTATGGTTTCAAGTAGATATTTACTGGTATGTCCAATCAACAGCGATTACATTCTGGGAAATGATACTGAACATTAGGCTGATATTGATGTGAAAAGCCTTAAACTAATGGCCTTTACAGACATTCTCATTTGTATGATCTGTTCATGTGGTTCTCTTTTGACGCTGTCTAGTATTTGATTACTGTAGGTAGAGAAGCCATTGAGAGGTTAAGAATACTAATATTGACTATCTCATTTTCGTAGTTGGAAAATATTTGCTATACCATAGTTTCATTGAAATTTGTACTCTAGGATTCTTTACATTGTCCCTTCATGTGGTTTTCTTTGGAAAATCTCTAGTCCATGAACACTGCAGCTGGAGAAGCCCTTGGCAGATTATTATTTTCAAATGATATGTTTTAGCCCTTTAGAATAACAGCCCCCCCTTCACTGTTAGAGACTGCTTCTTATAAGTCACAGAGCTATATCAATACCCTGATATTCTTAATATTATCAGTTTTGTTTTGTTTTCACCATTATGGAACATAGCTTACTCTGATGAGTTCCACATGCTTGTTACTCTCAGAACTCTTCTAGAGTGATTCTAGAAGAGTTCTCAGAACTCTTCTAGAGTGATGGGCAGATTATACTCAAGTTTACATCTGCTAGCAGCTAAATTATCCAGCCCTTTGTTTAAGTCTGCATGTGTATTCATTTATTTGAATAATTTGTACTCCTTTTGACTTACCCAAAGTAGCGTTCAATGCAGCTAAGAACGTTTAAGCAATGATAATGGATTAAGAATGAAAAACAAAATAAAAACAGCATGGCAATAGTGATGGTCACCAATCTGAATGACTTTGAAGAGGATTAGACAAATTAATGGTTATGCAACACCACCAGTAGAAAAGAAGAAGAGTTTGGATTTGATACCCCGCTTTATCACTGCCCAAAGAAATCTCAAAGTGGCTAACATTTTCCTTTCCCTTCCTCCCCCACAACAAACACTCTGTGAGGTGAGTGGGGCTAAGAGACTTCAAAGAAGTGTGACTAGCCCAAGGTCACCCAGCAGCTGCATGTGAGGAGCGGGGAAGCGAACCCGGTTCACCAGATTACGAGTCTACCTCTCTTAACCACTATACCACACTGGTGTGAACTATTGCACTCACCTCCTGCTTGCAGGCATCCCATAACCATCTAGATAACCACTGTGAGAAGATGACCCAGCAGAGCTCTTCTTATGCTTGTGTAAATAAAATATCTACCAAATCAACCAAGCTTAACTTTGATGATGATGCCAACAACAACAACAACAACAATAATAATAAGCCTGAACAGAATTTACCTTGCAATTGAGAGATTTCCACAGCTGAGGTGGCACAATGGAAAAAGCTGGCATCTACACATATGAGGACTAGGGAGTGGGGAGAAATTTGATTCACTTCTCATTTAAAGGAAAACCAACCTAATTTGCACTTTTCAAAATAAATAAATAAAACATGTGTGTCAGGGACTGGGCAAAGGAGGAATGGTGCAGATCGTCTCCCCACCCTGACCCTTCCAGAGAAGAAGAAGACGGTTCAGAATTACAACAGGGGTTTGAGGGAGATCACAGCTCAGAGGAAGATGAGAGAAAAAGTTGGGAAATAATGGGAGAGGAGGAGGAGGTATAGCCAGAGTAGCTAGCTGACGCGTTATCACTAGATTATCACTAGTTATCATCCTTTGATATTCACACATCCTTGAATTTTGCAATGTACTTTTCCAGTCAAGTAATGTGTTCAAAAATGCACACCCTAGGGTTATATGTGCATAGAAATGCATGCATTAGTGAATATAACATACAAACATGCATTTTATTAGAGAAAATGTGCATTGTGACATGTGCATATTAGGCAAAAACACATTACAAATTTGAATATTAAGAGAAAGTTTTTATTGAGGATTAAAAAACACAGAAATATGGATAGCCAAACTTCAGAATTGAAAAATGAGAAACCAAATTTGTGCTTTGCTAGGCAGCGGAAGAGATCTTAGGGTACAGATAGTGTTATAGATGTTCCAGAAGTTACTTTCTGTGGATCTGCACTTATTTTTCTCACCACATGAAAGTGAGTTTCCAACCCACTCACCACCAATTGCCCTTATTATAGAAACCATAACGTATTCCATCAATCAGGCAAAATTGCATGACTGACAATAGATGCGAACAGCTCTCTGGAGCCAACTGTTCAGAAAAAACTTATTCAGGAATACAATGTCAAGCAAATAAAAGGAAACATTAAAGCAGTATTTTACCTAATTCCCCACCTTCATAAAGCAATAAATGCCACAGAGGAGGATGCTGTCGTTGCAATGATTCTCTGTTTTGTAGAGCATCTTAGAGTTACCCTGGACTCTTCTGACAAATTTGGCTGAGGTTATCACAAGCGGCAAGTGTTTGTTTGTTTGTTTGTTAAATTTATATACCAACTTTCGTCCGCAGATCACTAGGAAGTTCACAACTTGATGCATTTAAGAAGTGGTCAGTAAATACAGAATTTAATATCTTCATTTGCGTGGACAGGCGGAGTCCCCGAGATCCCAGGCGCCTCCTCCCCCCTGGTCATGTGGAATAACGACTCAAGACAACGTGCTATGGGATTAAATTGGCCACAACTTTATTATATTTCAGATGTGGGTACACCTTGGCTCAGGCACTGGGCGTTATCCCTCCCCAGTCCCCAGCCGGGGACCTAGGGAACATCAGGGTTATCCAGTGTGTGGTGGGGGGATGGGCCGGCTCTGGAGAACATATGTTCAAGCAGAGATAGCCACTGCCGTTACACCGCCGCCACAGGGGAGAGCAATGACGACCTCTTGGCATACGATCAAAGCCTCCCTTCAGAAACCCCTTTAACGGGGAACACTGGTATCGCTGCTGCAAAGAGGAAGGTAGACTAAAGGATTCCACCCAAGGCCTGATACCGCCAAAGTTGTGACATTTTGCTACGGGAAAGGCAAAACCTGCCAATGCAGGGGAATTCCTTTCCGGCCCTTTAACAGCAACCTTGACGTAGCAGCGCCCGCATACCTGTGAAGAAAAGTTAACCTGTAAAATAAGACTTAACTGAGGGTGGGTAGGGTGGGAGAAGCTCTGGAGCCAAGTGAGGATTCCCAGGTAAGATCCTCCCTCTATTGTGTGGGCAAGTAGTCCTTCCCCTACCTGCCTTGTCTCCTTGGCAACGCTTCCCCCAGGCGGGATTGGACAACTGACTGAGGTAGGCGGAGACCTCCAGGTATCCCACCTGGGGGAAGGCGAAGCCAAGCCCGTGCTGATGGAGCCGCTCCAGATCCAGGGGCTGAGCATGTCCACACAAAGGGCGCCCGCCGTTTTATGCGGGAGTGGTCATTCTTTGTCGGTTTACCCCCTTGTTTAGGAAGTATCTCCAGAATCTAATGAGGCTTCCTCATAATAATGGGCTAAATTATATAAGACTCAGAGAGCATTCAAGCATTGGACTCTCTCTCCCCCCTTTCACCAACCTCCCCAAAGCTGCTCAAGAGGATTGGGGAACTCCTAGAACAGATTTAGGGAGTGCCCAGAGGGAGGAGAGAGACAACAATCAACCCTTCTTCCCAGGAACCTTGGGAGGTGTGGCTCTGTGAGGGAAATAGGGATCTACTAACCATTTTCAGCAGCCCCAACAAACTACAGTTCCCATGATTCTTTAGAAGAAGCCATGACTGTTTAAAGTGTTATGGTACTGCTTTAAATGTATAGTGCATATGTGACCTCGTACATAACGCAGAGCCATGTTTTACTATCAGCCAACTATTTTTCTTCCCACCCTGCCACACCTCTGGCCCAACAAAGAGTTCTTTAGCACTCGAAAGCTTGCACACTATATGGTGATATTTTGGTTGACTCTAAGAAAGTTATTGCCCTAATGCGGATTTTTGGACTCAAATACTGAGTTATTTATAGGTCAGGCATAGGCAAACTTGGCCGACCAGCTGTTTTGGGACTACAGTTCCCATCATCCCTGACCACTGGTCCTGTAAGCTAGCGGTCATGGGAGCTGTAGTCCCAAAACTTCTGGAGGGCTGAATTTGCCTATGCCTGTTATAGGTTGTGCATTGCCAGTGCAACTGTTGAGTTATTCGCAGATATTCCTACCAAGATTGCTGTAATGAACATAGAACTAAGTCAGAGTTTCCATGACAGCAAATATTCCACTTGAATTGTTTCTAAATACCTAATCAATAAGCTGAGGTATAGGTTACACAGAGACAGGCAATCACAACGAAGTTTTCCTGCATTGTCTTATATGGAAGTCATCCTTTGTTCTGACACTAACATATATATATATATATATATATATATATATAT
>JAXCMG010000031.1:18245387-18287089 GCA_034642415.1 Podarcis siculus | reverse complement strand
ATATATATATATGGGGAAATATTTCATATGACTATATTTAATATGGGGAAATATCTCATATGACTATATTTACTTATTACAAAGAAGCAGGCACAAAGAAGTTTAATTTATTGCTTTAAAAGTATGCTCAGGAGAGTTATAAATCTCAGTTTCATTTTGCTTGTGAGAAGAATATATTTATCATTTCAGTGTTAGGTGATGAGCCTGATTAATTTTAACATCACAGAAAAGCAGTCCAGTTCCTCTGCTATGTATGGTAGATGCATGCTCTCTCTGTGTAAATTGAAATAACATTCCATTTGTTTCTCTCTCCCTCCCCTCCCCCCCAAAAAAATTACAGCCTGATGAATCTTTCAGGACTATTTATATGGTGACACCTAGTGGCACTAAATTAATGACATCTGAATGTTCCTCACAGATAACTAGTGGCTTTCATCTATACTTCATAACTTCATGTCGCAATTGCTTTCTGGATGTTGTGGTGTGAATTGGATATTCAGGCTCAATGTATAAACCTACTGAGGTCATTCGCCAATTCTCCTGATTTCATCAAAGGTCCTACACGACACCTATTTTTGTGTGCGTCTTAGGGCCAGCGTCAGAAGGCATAAAGGTAAAGGTAAAGGGACCCCTGACCATTAGGTCCAGTCGTGGCCAACTCTGGGGTTGCGGTGCTCATCTCGCTTTATTGGCCAAGGGAGCCAGCGTACAGCTTCCGGGTCATGTGGCCAGCATGACTAAGCCACTTCTGGCAAACCAGAGCAGCGCACGTAAACGCCGTTTACCTTCCCGCCGGAGCAGTACCTAGTTATCTACTTGCACTTTGATGTGCTTTCAAACTGCTAGGTTGGCAGGAACAGGGACTGAGCAATGGGAGGTCACCCCGTCGCGGGGATTCGAACCGCCAACCTTCTGATCGGCAAGCCCTAGGCTCTGTGGTTTACCCCACAGTGCCACCTGCATCCCTACTGAGGTCATTCGTCAATTCTCTTGATTTCATCAAAGGTCCTACACAACACCTGTTTTTGTGTGTGTCTTAGGGCCAGCGTCAGAAGGCATAGTGATTGGCAATTTGCTGTATCCCCAAGACCAGCACTATTCCAAAATGGTGTTTTCATGTTGACTTTCCAAAGAGCACTTGTGAAGGCTGGGATCACTACAAGAGCCAGTGGGAGTTTGCTTAGAGTCATGCTTGTATCTGGGGGGATATCAGAGATCTAAGGGAGGATCACATTTTCAATTACAAATTTAAGAAAGTCATTCTTCTTCACAAATACTCTTCCAAGAATGTTCCCTTCCATATCCTCAAATAGGTAACTTGACTGAGGTTAATTCATTTTAATTGATTATGTAGCTATACATGGAGTGATTAATAACAACAACAAAGTTTAATCAGGATATAGTTTTGCTTTTAACTGATGGCCCAATTCTGCTGATATATGGACAGATTCCCAAAATGCTGTGCTAAAAGCAAACATAATTGAAGTGAATGGTTTGTGGATCACAGGCTTAATTTCCTTAAGGGAATGTAATATACCAAATAAAATGAAATTTAAGTGGCAATGCTACCCAGCCTATTGGAGCCAGTCTCCAATTTACTACACTAACCTTTGGATCAGGTCCTTCGCCAACATTTTGTTGCCTGACATTAGATGAACAGAAAGATGGAGTAGAGAACTCAATTAGATTAAGTAGAGAGCCTTTCATATTATCAAGGATTGTTTCAAGAATACAAATGGTCTCAATTACCAAATAGGCTTTCTGAACAGTAATAAATTAAACAGAGACGCAGGGGAAATAGTAAATCACACACACCAAGAGAGAAAGAGAGAAATTTTACTTTTACTGTAAACCCACTATCTGATCTTTGGATAAAGGCAGTATATAAATATAATAATATTAATAATAATAATAATTTCCCAAGAGGAAAACCATAATTGTATCCTCATCTTCCATTTGTAGTTACAAAATTTATCACAATCTATATCTTCTGTCCACCCCTCAATCAAACCACATGCCAATGTTTGCAAACAGTGTTTCCATTTATTGTGATTTTCTGTGCTAAGTGTGACATATGTCTACAATCTGGTTAGAGTCAGGCATGACATGTCCAATCCTTAGTCCACCATTAAATCCCACTTAGTTCAATGGGATCTACTAAAGTGTGTTTAGGATTACAACCTAATTAGACAATACATTCTACCACTGAAAATGAGTGTCATTAGTTTAGCTCATTAAAAACACCAACACAGACAATAACATATCATTAATATGGTAAACAGTGCAGAGAAACTAGTAAAAACCTAAGCTGGCAGAGCTTTAAAAAAAGAGCCCCCCCCCCCCAAGTTGGTAAAATTGTTTTCATATGCCACCACTGCAGCCAAGATACTCTCCATGCATAAATGGACAGCATCAGAAATCCCAGCAAAGGAGGAAGAGGTACTGAAGCTACTGGAGTACTCAGAAATTGCAAAAATCACAGATAAAATAAGGAATCACAAAAATGAAATATTTGTGGAAGAATGGAAACCCTTTGCAGTTTATATAAGAATGCAATACAGCCAAATAAAATTTCAAACAGGTTTTGACTTATGAGGAATGGCAAGAAAACAGAAAAGACTGTAATATAGGATTTGGGTAAATAAATAATGTTAAGAGGTTGGGCAGGCAGCAGGGAGGAGAGTGAATTAGACCATCACAGATGTAAGGATGGGAAGTTGCCAAGATCAATAAATAGATTTTGATGTAAATTATATGTTATATGATCTTAATGTAAATCAATTTAAAATAATACTGTCATACCTCTGGTTACAGACACTTCAGGTTGCGCGTTTTCGGGTTACCGACACGCCGAAACCCGGAAGTACTGGAATGGGTTACTTCTGGGTTTTGGCGCTCGCACATGCGCAAAAACACTAAATCGCGCTCTGCACATGCACAGAAGTGCCGAATCGCGACCCGTGCGTGCACAGATGTGGTGCTGCAGGTTGCAAACGTTGTGGGTTGCGAACGTGCCTCCCACAAGGATCACACTCACAACCCGACCATCCACTGTAAACAGATTTTGAAAAACAACAACAGAGATGTCTTCCTCAATTGTTAAAAAAGAGTAGATGGGGGAGTTAATAGTCTAGACAAGTACTTCCTATGGCTACACTTTTTTAAGGATTAGGAACTCACTCTCAGAGCCTTAGGACCCATTGACTTGTGTTGTAGTCCTGAGCCATGCCAAGGCAAGCTTTCTTTTCCATGCAAATAGCACACAAACACATCTCAATCAGGATATGAGTGGGGACAAAGAGTTAAAGATTTCTACCTCTGCCAGGGTTCCAATCCCTGCAGCCCACAACCTGCCTATTACTGCCCCTTTCTTCCATCCCTTGCAGCTGAGTGGAGGAAACAGGGGAATGGAGTGCAGTCAGAAAACCCTAAAGAGAAAACAGAATGAATGTTGGAGGGAGCATATGTATGTGCACACATGTACCCACAAAGCTGTGGACAATAGGATTGTGACAGAAGGACTCATTTTTGCTTTGTTGTTGTTTAGTGGTTTAGTTGCGTGGCGATTCCCGCCCCCTCCCACAGTTGGAATAAATAAAGACACCGGACAAAAGAATTTAGATTAATGGGTGAAAAATGGCAACAACTTTATTGATTACAGGTAAGAGCAGTATTGGCTTTAGGCATTGGCCCTATCAGACTAACTGGTATAAAACCGGGAAGGGTTAAGCACCAACAGGGGGAGCCCCCGAGATGCACATCCCTAGGCGCTCCCCGAGGGGTTACCGCTCGGGAGCGCGTTTTAGGCCCTAGCCTCCATAGGTTTCTGACAAGGCGACGCCCCCCGGAGTCCTTTATCGGACTACCCTTCAACTTTGGGGGAGGTGATGGCGTTCCTCCCCCTGACTCATTTGCATAATAATACCCCTGCCGATGCCTAACCGCCAAAACCAAGGTGTTGTGACGTTTTGCTACGAGGTAGGCGAAAAAACCAAGTGGCTTCCAAAATACAGCCAATTAGCCAAATGGAAAAACTCCTACCAGGACCCTTGCGGCGACCAGCCGAAGCCCATAGCAAAGTCCAAATGAAAACCTAGAGGGTGGGTGGGAAACTGCTGCTACTGAAAGAAAAGAAAGGGGCGAGCACGGGCTGCCCCGAGCTTAAATGCCCCCTAGTAAGCCCGCCCCTGACGCCAGCCGATTGGCTGGCATGGTAAGAGATAATCCCCGGGATTCCCAAGTCCCGCGGGGCTGAGCTAGCCCCGCGAGGTTGTCAGTGGGGTGTGAGCCCGCAACCCCCCCTTATGTCGGGAGTGGCTTTGTGTCCGACTCTTCGTGACCCCATGGACCAGAGCACGCCAGGCACTCTTGTCTTCCACTGCCTCTCACAGTTTGGTCAAACTCATGCTGGTAGCTTCGAGAACACTGTCCAACCATCTCATCCTCTGTCATCCCCTTCTCCTTGTGCTTTCAATCTTTCCCAGCATCAGGGTCTTTCCAGGGAGTTTTCTCTTCTCATGAGGTGGCCAAAGTATTGGAGCCTCAGCTTCAGGATCTGTCCTTCCAGTGAGCACTCAGGGCTGATTTCCTTCAGAATGGATAGGTTTGATCTTGATGGGGCTCTCAAGAGCAGAATAACTTTTTGTAGGCAAGGCCATGTGGGTGCCACCACTGAGAATACCTCGCCTTGTGGGATAATGCCTCTCCTTCCCTGTTGTGCAATGACACAACAGCCAAATATGACAAGGAAGCCATTTTGTACACGTCACCTGACAATGGTAATAATGGGCTTGGATTCTTAATAGCCTGTGTGCGGGAACAATGGAGAAATGACACTGACAGATCTCATATTATAAAAGCATCCAAAATGCACTGATAGACTCAGCATATGAATAAATTCTTTATAACAATGCCATCAGCACTTAATACCCTTGCAGAGGGCTCCAATTAAAAACCAATTATAAAGCCACATTTTTAAACTTTGATGAATGAATTAGTCGTTTAATCACACCAATAAATCAATGGATGTTTTTTAACCCAGCATTTTACATCTTTAATACCAGTTGTTCCTTATATTGGTCTGGGACACTGCCATGCATATAATTTTGTGCAGCATTTTTTGGGGAGAAGATTTTTTTATTAATTACTTTTTAATAAGTAATTTTCCCTGTGTCTTCTTCTTTTCCTGAACTGGCATATTTCTTCTTAGCAGTCAGAGATGTGTGTTTTAATGCTCAGAAGCCTTATTACCCAGTTGATCATTACAACTTCCCTAAGAGATTGGACATTCCTATTCAGATACTAGTGCAGCAAGGGATAACAGTTGATTGTCAAAGTCATCTAGTGAGTTTAGGTCTGAAAGCAGATTTAAACAAGGGGCGTATTAACTCATAGCTCATATTCTTGGGATCAAACCAAACTGACAATTGCATGAATGGTTGCTGTTTCTTTTTTAAAAATAAAAATAGCAAGCACAGGAGGAGTTATTCAGATCAGGCTTATAGAAGGAGGTGGGGTCATTAAATCTTTGCTTCCTCCTATGGTTCCAATTAGGATTAAGGGACCTACTTCCTATTCGCAATGGAAGAAAAGCTTCCATTCATACCAACTGAGTTTTCTTCTCAGGCAACCGTTCTAAATCACAGCCATTGTGGGGATCAAGGGTTAAATCCTTTCCCCCACTCCAAAGCCTACCGCCACCCAAGAACCCTTACAAGTAGCATGAATGCCATAGCACCTAATTTGCCCATAATTCAAGACAAAGACTGCCTTTCAGGTAGCATCAGAAGAGCTAAGGTTGGGAAATGTATTAACATCCATCCAGGCTCGAACAGTGTATGAAAGAGAGGTTGATAAATTTCAGTCAATGTCAAAATCAGCCAAACTGCTGTTCAAATCTATAATAGCTGATATCTTACTCACAGGAGTGTATTATAGCAGAAGGGAAAGGATCCCAGCCTAGGAGTTGCCCAGATGTCATAGTTTTAGTGGTCAATTTTTATTAAATAAATTCAAGGGTTGCCCCTGAAAATCTAATCTTGAGCCTTCCGAATAAGATGGATAATTACACAATACTTTTATAGGATGAAGTATTGTTTTTGGTATTACTCATGACTGTGAATAGTGTGAAAAGTCTATGTTCTCCCCCCGAATTATAATTTTTTTGACCCATTTACTTTACATGTTTGTAATGAAAGACTAACATATCAAATGCAGGGTTATAATGATGAATTAAGTGTATTCGAAGTAATATTTAAGGACGCTAAGACTATTTTATGGTTTTCCACTCTGTGAAAATAGCATATTATCGTATTAGCAATGTCCCAAACAGGCAGAAAGTCTGAGACTGTTTTCACTGTATCGGCAAAAATACAATATAGCAAATAGAAAGGAGCTTTTTTTTCAAAAGAAAGCAGAGAAACTATATGCAAGTTCGTGCAGTTAAATGAATTGTGCAGCAGTGATTCAGATCTACATTATGCTGCTGTAGAAAGAAATCTGTTCTTTTGAAAGGAGAACATGATGTGCAATTAAGTCAACTGAAGATAGTGATGTACGCACAGTGCAGACGTGATTTAAATCTGCATTGTAAAACCATCATCAACATGGTTGAGGATAAGTATGCCCCATGCTCCATCTGCCATTGTGTGGGAAGTGCCTATATCAAACATATGTGTGTCCATTCATGTGCACTCGTGCGCATGCACACACACTCTTTTGGGGCTGCTGATACATTCTCTTGCCACACTCCCACTCCTCGGTGTACTACTTCATGTGTCATTGTACTACCAACCTTACTGGATGCTTGTGAAATATGGACCACTTATAAATGCCATCTCCAGCTCCTCAAAAGATTCCATCAACAGTGTTTCTGAATTTTTTTGCACATCACTTGGGAAGACAGGCTAACTAATGCCAGTGTACAGGAAGAAGCAAAGATCACCAATGATTCTTCAACTTCTTTAGACTTGTCATGTTGTTTGAATGCTTGATTATTGTCTTCCAAAGCAACTACTCTATTCCGAACTTAAAAATGGAAAGTGCAATGTTGGTGGTCAACAAAAGAGGTTTAAAGACTCTCTCAAGGAAAATCTTTTTAAAATGTAGTATAAACACCAACAACTTGGATACACTGGCCTGAGAGTGCTCCAGTTGGAGAACAGCCTTTACCAAAGATGTCATGGGCTTTGAAAGATGCTCAAACTCAGGATGAAAGGGAGAAACACAATAAAAGGAAGCCATGTTTGGCAAACCCTCACCGTGATTGACTCCTGCCCAGAAACCTATGCCCCCACTGTGGAATGACGTGTGGGTCCAGAATTGGCCTCCACAGTCACTTACGGACTCACTGTTAAAACCGTGTTTATGGAAGACAATTTTACTCAGCTACGAGTGATTGCCAAATAAGAAGACTTTTTGTGTCTGAGTCACTTGCTGCTAGCCCTCCTTCCTACGTGGTGCATTGTGCAGGATTGCATGAATTAGCCCCTTTGGTATTTTGTTTAACTTGTATAATTGTTAATGAAAATTGAGGGCTGCAACCCAGCACTTAGGAAGCCTACAAAACTCCTGTGGAGTTTGACGATAATTAATCCTGAGGACCTATGCACAGAAAGATGGCCTCATAACCTTGACTGTCTTGGTTTGATAGATATTCTGAAGCTATTTGAGCTCAGTGATTGAGGCGGGGACTTGTGAGAGCTCATGACATTTGGATGGAAATGATGTGCAGAGCTGTGACATTCAGGAATCTAAAGGGGTTGTCTTCTGTCATTTGTGACAGGGTGATCACAGCCTGTCAGAATTCTACCGGCCGTGATTAAGACTATAAGTAGAAACAGCTGTGTGGAAAAGAAAAGGATGTTCATAGCAGACACGGCTACAGTGCAATATTCACCGTGCGGAAAGTGGGGCATATCCATCCATCTGTGCTTTGTGTTGCATGTGTTTGATGCATCAGTTTTCATTGGTGCTCTGTTTTATATGCAACTGGAAAGTCATTATAATGTGAGCTTCTCCATTGTGCCGCTATGCCTTCCCAGTTCAACGTCTGGATATAAAAACATGGTAAAGGTTTGTTTACTGATACCACTCTTTCCCCATAGGGCCCTGGGTCCAATTACATTGCCAGCCCACAACTGCAACCTGTGGTGTCAAAACAGTGGATTAACCAGTATTCCCTTTCCAGGTCACTTATTTGATAGTAGTCCTGGGTCCATCTGATCGTGCTTAGTCTTATTCTTTCGTTTCTACTGAAAAATTATGGATTGCATTTTCATTATTTTCCTTCAATTTCCCCCAAATGCCGTTGGTATCTATTTGCTTCATATTTAGTTTCCTTTAAATTTTGATGTGTTGAGCTCTCAAAATGATATTTCTTAAGTGTTGTTGTTGTTGTTTTGTTGTTTAGTCGTTTAGTCATGTCTGACTCTTCATGACCCCATGGACCAGAGCATGCCAGGCACTCCTGTCTTCCATTGCCTCCCGCAGTTTGGTCAAACTCATGCTGGTAGCTTCGAGAACACTGTCCAACTATCTTGTCCTCTGTCATCCCCTTCTCCTTGTGCCCTCAATCTTTCCCAACATCAGGGTCTTTTCCAGGGAGTCTTCTCTTCTGATTTCCTTCAGAATGGATAGGTTTGATCTTCTTGCAGTCCATGGGACTCTCAAGAGTCTCCTCCAGCACCATAATTCTTCAGCGATCAGCCTTCTTTATGGTCCAGCTCTGACTTCCATACATCACTACTGGGAAAACCATAGCTTTAACTATACGGACTTTTGTCGGCAAGGTGATGTCTCTGCTTTTTAAGATGCTATCTAGGTTTGTCATCACTTTTCTCCCAAGAAGCAGGCAATGCTTCTATTCATTGTGCCAGCCAGCCAGCCAGCCATACTTTTTTTCAGAATGTTCCATTCAATTATCCCTCTTCTGTTTTTCCATTTCCCCCAACAGTCTCAAATTCTTTTTTAGCCATATTTGAGGGTTCCAACTGGGACCAAAATGCACAATAAAAGTATAAGAACAAAACTTCCATATTTGCATGTTTCCCTGCATCATTACTCCAGTTAAAAAGACAGTAAATATGTGTTTCACATCGGGAGAGCTTAACTAATACTTAGCAAGATTGATCTTTCTATCACAATGGATGTGCTGCGGGATAAAGTTAAAGTGCAAGTTGAGAATCTTTACATTTTTTCCACAAATAGAAAAAAAAAGATAATGCAGCTGTGGTGGCTTTTGAAATTCAGCTGCTGACTTCTTTGTCATGGAGTATTTTCTCTGAGCTTAGACCAAGTGCTGCTGAGGGCATTGCTATCAGTGACTGGAAAACTAACTACACTCTGACAAATAATAATAAAAAAAACTAACTACACTCTGACAAAAAGAGCCAGAGTATGTCTGCTTTCTCAAAATGATATTTCAGAACAATTTGTATGCATTTTGTTGGCTGTACAGGGAAGAAAGGAAGAAGCATTTCCTATGTCGATGCTGATTATCCAATGGGTCATAGGAATGTATAGACTATGAACTGAAAAGAAAACAAAAGCAACATATACCACATGAATTCAAAATGAATTTTAAATGGCATGAATAAGTGCACTGTGGATTGGAAAAAATTTAAGGACTATTTAAAGAAATATTGCAAAATTAATGAGTGTTAAAATGATTTTGGATTAGAAAAGAAGGAGTTAATAGCGACAATGGTTAAATAAGGAGAGTAAGTAATATTAAAAGTAAGTTAAAAATAAGGGAAGGATTTGCTGAAAATAAATTTGAAATTGGAATACAGAAAGGGGAGGTATGAGGAAGTCGGGAAAGTAAGCTACAAGAAATTAAGAATTGAACTTATATATGTTTTATGTTTTATTATGTTTTGTGTTGTGTTTTTTATGTTGTGTTTGTTAAATTTGTTGAAACCTTAATAATAATAAAAAGTGCACTCTGTTTTACTTCCAGTGTTTTTTTCTAAAAATAAAAATAAAATGTTTAGGGGTACTGTCATTTTCCTACTCATATTGAAATACTGCCCCTCAAAGAGGCAAACTTTGATTCACAAAATGTTTAGGGGTATGCGTAGCTCCGCGTAGCCCCAGAAAAAAAAGCACTGTTTACTTCTATTGTTTATATGACCCTTTTACTATTTCTTGATATAGTTTTGCATTTTGCGATGAAAATTAATGAGGTTTTCTTTACATTCAATGGTACTTCAACACAATCGTCCTCCCTCTGATACCTTTAGATTGATATTTGCAATGCACAAGCCATCTTAACTCAGGTACAAGGCTCTCATGGAGAGGGAGTCTGTGTAGCAACAGCAAACAAGATGCCCTGCTGATGTCATTCAACCATAGTTCTCCTCACCCCTGACTACTGACCATGCTGACTGGGGATGATAAAAATTGTAGTCCAAAACTTTTTCTGGAGGGGGGTGGTGTACCACATTGCAGTACAGCTTTGCAGTACAGCTTTGCTGTTCATGTCTTCCCATATTTTGCCTGTGAGCATGAAGTGTGCTGGTCTAGTGTTTGGATTAGGAGGTGAGTGTGCTTTCTGCATGACCCAAACCCTCCCTTCTAGCTCTGTGTAAATTGTTTGAGCAGGTTAGAGTCTGAGCAGTGTGTAATCAAACATATGAGGAGTCATCAGCTGAACTCTTAGCAGACAACGGGGAGAACTGAAGTACAGTGGTACCTCGGGTTACAGACATTTCAAGTTACAGATGCTTCAGGTTACAGACTCCGCTAACCCAGAAATAGTACCTCGGGTTAAGAACTTTGCTTCAGGATGAGAACAGTAATTGCCCCGCTGCAGCACGGCGGCAGCGGGAGGCCCCATTAGCTAAAGTTTACCTCAGGTTAAGAAAAGTTTCAAGTTAAGAACGGACCTCCAGAATGAATGAATTCTTCACCAGAGGTACCACTGTACCCAGAAAACCATGTGGAAAAATTCCTGCAATAGGAAAAGGTAAAGGTAAAGGACCCCTGGACAGTTAAGAGGGAGTGGTTGCTTGACAAATTCATGCTTTGAGGGTTGTGATATGAACTGACCTGATTCACACCACTCAGACTAATGCACAGCTTGGAATACCCTTATTATTTGAGTTGTACAGTTCTCTGATTTTTTCTCTCTATGCATTTGTCTGCTCAAAAAAAAAAAAAAAAAAGGTATCAAAATGAATTTTTTTTTTTAAAAAAAAATAATATTATAAAATATTTGTTTTGAAATCTAATGTCAGGGGAGGAGTGAGCTGTATTCATGTTTTCTCCCCATAGCAACATTGTCTCCAGCTGCAATATTTTATTTCCCCCCCAAAAATGAATGACAGGTATGGGGGGAATTTAAGTGTATATTCAGTGATATAATCAGGGTGGTACTACAGCTGCTCCTTGCCCACACATCCTTGTTTGGTTTGAGGGGCAGGTTTTGCTTCATCTCAACTGTATCCTAGTTCCAATCTCTTACTGCTGTCCCACAGCCAATTGGGAGACAATGGAAACCAGGACAGCTCTTCTCTGCAATAGCCCTGCCTGGGTTCTGTTTCATCATCACTCAAGAAGAGGGATGGCCCTCCATTTGTTGTTAGAATCCAACTCCCATCAGCCCCTGTCATCATGGTCCATGGTCAGGGATGATGGGCTTTATAGTCCAGCAACATCTTGGTTAGCGGTGGGCAAAGGTTCACCAACCATAAAGCAGTGTGTTGACAAGATGCTGGGGAAGCTGACTTTTATATAGGCAGATAATAAGATGGTAATTTGACAACAAGTTTCAAATCATGGCAAGAGGTGCTGTGGAATTGTACAACTTTAAGTCGAGGAATCTAACATATATTTACAGTGGACACTCGGGTTGCGAAAGTGACCTGTGCGGGAAGCACATTCGCAACCTGCAGCGTTCGCAACCCACAGTGCCACATGTGCACATCGCGATTTGGTGCTTCTGCACATGTGCAAGCGCCGAAACCCAGAAGTAAACCATTCCGGTACTTCCGGGTTCAGCACAGTGCGCAACCCGAATTTGCGCAACCCGAAGCATCTGTAACCTGAGGTATGACTGTATGTGTGTGTGTGTGTGTGTGTGTGTGTGTGTGTGTGTATATATTCCAAAATATGGCAGTCTTTTTCTTGAGCGCTCGGTTACATTGCCCTTTTCTGTCGTGATGCTTTATGAATTATGAATTGTGTGTGCCTGGAAAGCCTAAGGGTGACAATGGAGCAGCAGTGTCAGTAATGTATTGTCATTTCACGCTCTGAAAATGCCTGCTATTCCTTGCTGGGTTTCTCAAGTTTAAATTATGTCTCTGACAGCTACGACTCCAGACAGAAAAAAATACGAAACAACGAGGGGAAAATAGATAGCAATTACCCATATTAAGAACAAAAAAATCCACACATGTTGTAGGTGTGTCTGCCTAAAAAAGTCAGGTGGGTCTTTCAACACAGCCCTTGTCACCATTCAGTTGAATTCTTTGAGTGACACCTTGGAGTAGACACCCTATTTTCCAAGTGTACAGTGCTTAGCTGAACGAAATGAGAGTGGAGAGAACAGGTGTTCAGAGAGATTTTACACGGATCCCGTTGCTAGGGAAACCACTTCTTTTGGCTGCCGAACACAGGCCATGTCTGTCAAACTGGCAAAAGCAAACAAGGAAAGAGATTAAACATATATACACATTAGAGACACACATTTTCCCTGATACAGAAGAGCTTTTGAAATGGGGGAGGGAGGGGATATTAAAATTGTAATGGATTAAAAAAATAAATAATCAAAAGAAATAATGGGGCTTTAAAAAAAATGCCAAAATTGTTAACATAATAATTGGATAAATTTACAGAACAACAGTAATATCTTTTAAAAAACTATACGATAGCTTTAGATTCAGGAATGCATGAGAACACCGTAAATTACTTAGGCTTCAAGTTTTAGGCAAGGAAAGAATTTCAGAATGTATGCAAAGTGACAGAAACCTGGGAATCTAAAGAACTATTCATACTGAAATTTAACAAAGAATGTGATTAAATATATTTTTAGAATGAGACCATTTTTGCTCAAAACTATAAATTGGGGCTAGAGCAGAAGCTAATTTGAATTTCATATCCAAGAATCAAGTTGAGCATTTTGCAAACTCAAGCAAGCAATCTCTCAGATCAGTGGTCTGCATGTAGCTTTTCCACTAAAGAGTTTTCAGACAGCTGACCTGGAGACATTCTCTGCCTGAGAATTTGGACAGCTGCTGCCACTAAGAGTAGTGTGCAATGGTTATGATACTGTGCACACTTCTTTAGAAGAAAACCCCATTTGTTTGTTTTTGTGTGTGTAGAATCAGATGGCAACACAGCTCCTTGCCTATCACATTCATATGCATCCAGTGTTGGGATGGATGAATATGTTACAGTTGATTTTTCTCAGTTTCTCTTTCCCTCAATTTTAGGTCCAGTTCTTCACCTTTCTGCATCAGTTTGATTGGGGGGGGGGGACAATCTTCCTGAAAATTCATCAGCATTTCAATATGCAATTTTGCCTAACCTACACGTCACTTTTGCAAACAATTTCCCCTAATCTAAAGCATTTTTGGTGTTATTTTCACTAATACGTGCATTTTAATGCACACTTTGCCCTAACATCCATTTTCTTTTTGCTTGGATAACAGCATTGCAATATTCAGAGAAGTGCAGATTTCAAAGAATGGCTGCTTTCAGCTATGTGTATTCATTCAGGTTGTGTGAAATGGGTAGGTTCCCATTAAGATGCAAACCAAACCAAATTTCTCCCTTATTCCTATGACAATTATCTGAAATTGTTAAACACAAAATTCAAGCTTCTACGTACTATACTTTGTAACAAGGTTGTTGTTGTTGTTTTGGTGTGTGGATTAAACATCTAAAGAATTTGAAGGGATGATGGTGATGATGATGATGATGATGATGACGACGACGACGATGATGATAAGAGGAGGCAAGTGTTAGCCACAAGATTCTGCAGATCTCTGGTTAGAATTTTGCCTAAAGCTAAATTCAAAGTGATTTTGGTAGTTCCTTTTCTGCAACATCATGAGGGATTTTAAAGGAAGTCAAAGCACAAAGTACTCCCAGTCAGTATTCCAAGCACTTAATTTGCCAGGTGGCTATCAGTCATCTACTTCCATCCTTTGTCTCTGAATTTCATTAGTATTCTCAATATAATTAAAGTGGGGACAGAGTGTTCAATAAGAAGAAAATGTCACTAGTTCTTCATCCCCTGGATTACACTTAAATTAGAGTACCAGAGATAGCTATTATAACACAAAACTCAAAGGTTATCTGTTAGCTGATAATAATTTCCAGACACTATATGACTGATACTAACTATGAATTTCTGCTCTAACATATAATAATTAGGAGGCAATTTATATTACAAGATGGCATTTAGTGGCTACAATGCCCATAAAGAACAGGTTGCTATTTCTGTCTTCCATGCAAAAGGTAAAATGGGTCAGATAGTAACACTTCCTTCTGAAACTAAATTTCATGGTTTATCTGAATTATTAGTACATCAAAGCCTCAAGTCAACTGTTGTAATCTCACCCCCTTCAGCCGAGTAATTAACTTCTACTAATGTCACATCCGAATTACACCTAAAGTGAAATCCGAATTACACCAACATGAGTTAGCCCTTCAAAGGAAGTTAATTGTCTGAAAGGGTGTTAGCGTGTCTCCAGAGTTTCTACTGAAATGTCTCCAAAAATGAAAGATTATTTCCTGCTAGGGCAAAACATCTGTAGAAAATCGAATGGAAGCCGTGAGATCATTTTATATTTGTATGTTTATATGCTGCTTAAAATATTTCCTTGCTTGGGGAACACATTTCAGAAGTTCAGGGCAATCTGTGCAAAAGCATGGCCCTATCCTTCCCCATTCTCCCCTCTCCTGTGATGGAACTCTTTGCAGGACTTCCAAAGGCAATAGTAAGTGGGAGAGAACTCAATATGCTGGTCCCTGAAATAACTAGGCCCGAGAATTCAAATACAAAGCCAACTTCTTGAATTGGGACTGGAGGCCAGCCAACAGGAAGGATAAGCCTTGCTCCACTTTGCCTGGTGGTGTGGGGACAGAAAGTGGTTTGAGGGACCAAGCACAGCTCCCTGCCATTCCCACAAGATGTCAATCATACCACAGGATCTCACAAGTAGAAGGAGTGGCTGAGGCCTTTAAAAAGCCTCACCCACAAGGTTTTGAGACTATTTTGTCCCGTGAGCTTTTCTTCCTCTTCCAACCTCAGTTGGCCCACTGGTTGATGTTTTCTCCCTTTGCCTTTCCCTCAGAGAAATATGGCTTGTGTATGTTAGGCATTGAGAGAATTCTGTACTTTTGTGGAAGAAAATTGCATATGGTAGGATCAGCATAGTAAAGGAAGTGCGCATAAGGGGGCCTGAGGGGATGATTTGCTAAGGCATGACCTAACCTCATGTTAGGGCCTCTACCTGGATGGAATCTTTCATTCTAAGACCATGAATGCCTGGCTTGGACCACACCAAGATTCAGTGTTGGACATCTGCCATGGGGGAGGTTTGAGGCACTTCCCAACCCCAATGGAGTGCCATTCCATCAGTCCTGTCTCAGCTATTTCACCTCTTTCAGGCCTGGGCAATGTTCTGCAGTATAAATAGAACATACTATTTCCCTCTTGGTACAAGATGGGCATCAGCAGCCAGCAGCAGCTGAAATGTTTGAGCCACTTTTAAGCATGAGCTAGGCTCTATTCAATGGAAACACAATTTTTGTCAGTTGTTGATACGTCACAAGGCTCTCTGTTGCTTCTGCTACCAACCTTAACATAGCTGCTTCTTTAAATGTTCCCTGAAATGAACTTTGAAGTGAATTTCGAGGCCTGATGGGAAATAGCTGAAGGTACACCACTTCTTCTTCTTCTTCTTCTTCTTCTTCTTCTTCTTCTTCTGGTGGAAAGCTATTTCAATAAAACTCACAAAGTTTACTGAGACATTTTGCACAGCCCCACAGAACGCCCCACATTAAATACACTACAGAACTAATATTGCAAAAACTAATATTGATCATGGACAGAGCTATAAATTTACGATGGAAAAAGTGATCTTATCTCCGAAGGTGACGATTTATGGGAACCATCTGGAATTGAGGAATGACGACGGGAAATCCACACAGGAGTATTATTGGCGTTTATCGGCTTAAGGAGACCATCAGAAGAGACCATAAAGGACAAAGAGAAAATATATGAATAAGAAGTGATGTGGAAACAGCAAGAGAAGATTGGAAAGAACTATGAATATGTGTTTGGACTGTTTGAACATCTATCCGGACTTATTTGGACTGATTTGGACATTAATGCAGAAGTAAGGATTTAGATCAGAATCCTTCCTCGGATCTGGAAGTATGGGACCCCCCAACAAAATTTAAAAAATTGGCTCTGTAATTTGGAATTTATGTGATGTGGTTTCATTCGATGTGATTGGCCGGTTAATAAAATTTATTTTAAAAAAAAAACTAATATTGATCATGGCAGGGGGACTCTTTCTTTTCTTCTTCATGTGGGACAAAGCTGGCACATCTTGTATAAATGACAGAAATCACACCATTGTTCAAGATTTACAACATTTTCCTTTGCTATTTATGTGTATAGCAAAACAGATTTTTTTCCTTTCTAAGTGAGAGTAAGACATATGCTCAAAAATATAATTTAAATACAGGGAACTATACATAGAAGCCCAATAAATTACATATACTACATGATAACTAGCTGTCTTGATCTAATTCTACACACATACACACAGCAAAATTATTAAACACCAACCCATTTTTTAAAAGGTTAAGGTATAAATATTTAAGACAGATAGATTAAATATATCTATACATGGTTTGTTAGGGAACATGAAATGGCTGTGGGCAAAGATCAAAATATCCATATATTCAGGAACACTGACAGTTCCTCTCCACATATAGGGATATCTGTGAAATATACCCTGAAAACACGTTGATTTTGCTTTTAAATTATCACTCCTTTTAAGTTTCAATGTGTATGAAGGCCTTGCCTACTTCGTTTCACCTGTTTATTCAGACAAGCAATGAAAGCATTCCTTAATCTACCAACCTTTGGGCTGGATTAACAATGCCTCTGTAGTCAAAGAACTGCAAACATCAAAAGATTAGTGGGACTGAATTTACCCCTAGAGTATTTCTATTGACTTCAGTGGAATTACATTGCAGATGCACTTACTGTTTATTAATCCATTTGCTAATCTACTTTCCATGGAGACAGAGTGCTGTGTGGAATTAAAAATCAAATGTATTTATTTGATTAGTGGACTCCTTGGGTGAGAATGGTAAATATACACTCATTTTAGCTAGAAGATGATTATTCCCGCTCCCCCACATCCCCTGAATACACTTTGCCAGTTTAATGGTCAGTGGACGGAAGTTTTTACTGCTACTGCTGGAGTTCATGGAAATATTATAACAGTTACAATTCCATCATTTCTTTTCACATCCATAAAGAGAGCTAGCATATATTCTATGAAGCTTTCTCTGCTTGCTTCTATTTTGTATTCAGGACTGGACCAAAGATGGATTTGACTAAAGTGAAGGACCAGGGGAAATGGCTCTCCTCCTTTGACCTTATGTACGGAGTTCTGGTTGGTTTCTCTATACTTGAGCTTCTTGCCAACAAGGTCATGAGACTCCGGAAAGTTAATTGACTCAGTTGAGAGCTAGGATGCAATCATTGCAAAAAGGTAAAATTATTGGTAATCAAAAAGCCACCAGATGCAGGTTTTTGCCTCTAGAAGCCCCTACAACAAGCTCCAGAGACAAGCTTCCTACATGAACTATAAATTCTAAAGAAATGGAAGTGCAAAACAGACAGAACAACAGCATCTCCAGGCAAGCTAGCATGACTCACCAGTAAGCTCTTTGCCCTAGTCATTGTTCTTGATAGGTATATTCATCCAGGAGGACCACCTACAAGATAAACCTTCTGGATGAACCATCTTTGCTTGTCTACATGCCCCAAGCTACCTCTTACCAGACCCTTCCTCATCACATTACTGGGTCTTGTCTCATGAAACCCTTCCTTAAGCTCACACACACCTACCTAGATTTTTCTTGATCCCCTCATTTTGACCTCTTCTTGTTGGTCATCATGCCAACTCATTTAGACACACTTTGGGATCACACTTTGGGGCACGGGTGGCACTGTGGGTAAAACCTCAGTGCCTAGGACTTGCCGATCGCATGGCCGGTGGTTTGAATCCCCGCGGCGGGGTGAGCTCCTGTCGTTTGGTCCCAGCTCCTGCCCACCTAATAATAATAATAATAAATTTTATTTATATCCCGCCCTCCCCAGCCAAAGCCGGGCTCAGGGCAGCTAACAACAATCAAATAATCAAACAATCAAATAATCCAACATTCTAAAACTATTTCATTATAAAAATTAATTAAAATCAAGTTGATGGCAACCATTAACCAAAATTCTGTGCTGGTTGCCAGAGGAGGGAGTCAGGCTGTGCCCTGACCAAAGGCCTGGTGGAACAACTCTGTCTTGCAGGCCCTGCGGAAGGATGTCAGGTCACCTAGCAGTTCGAAAGCACCCCTAAGTGCAAGTAGATAAATAGGTACCGCTTTATAGCGGGAAGGTAAACGGCGTTTCCGTGTGCTGCTCTGGTGCCGGTTCGCCAGAGCAGCTCCGTCATGCTGGCCACGTGACCCGGAAGTGTCTGCGAACAGCGCTGGCTCCCGGCCTCTAGAGTGAGATGAGCGCACAACCCTAGAGTCTGTCAAGACTGGCCCATACGGGCAGGGGTACCTTTACCTTTACCTGGGATCTGCTACAAGGTTTTAGTACTGTTCATCTCCCCCTGAGCACACCCTACAATACTTTCTGAAGGTCTTCTCCCTCTGAGCAACCTTTCTGCACACCCCAGGAACACTTTTAACCCCTTGCTGAATTCCACCCTTTGCTCCCTGTAAATCTATGCCAGCCTTCCTCTTCTTGTTCTATTGTCTCTCCCCCAATCATCTCCCTGTAAAAGGCGTATTGATTTGATAGCCATCATCAAGGCAGATATAGAAAGGTTGCTGCTGTTGGCATATACAACAAGACAAAGCTGTTCCACCAGGCCTTTGGTCAGGGCGCAGCCTGACCCCCTCCTCTGGCAATCGGCAATCTGCACAGAATTTTGCTTAATGGTTGCCATTAATTTGACTTTAATTTGATTTGATTAATTTTATAATGAATGTTTTAGAATGTTGTTAGCCGCCCTGAGCCCAGCTTCGGCAGGGGAGGGCGGGGTATAAATAAAATTTATTATTATTATTATTATTATTATTATTATTATTATTATTATATAGTGAGGATGTGCAGGAAAATTCCAAGAATGGATGCTAGTTTAATTGAAATTCTTTCGGTTTTCCTTCAGATGTTTCACATAGACAAGAACCCGAAAAAAAATATTTTAAATTTCACATAGGCAAAATTTCTGTGATTACTGTAGTGCCTAGACTGCTAATAGATAAAAGCAATCACTACTGGTCACATGTTGTTCCCTCCATAAGCAGCTGCAGCAGTTATACAGCTTACTCTTCTTAATATCAAAGAGGAATGTGTTTCTCCACCTGCATTCCACTTCATTGTCTGTTATTTGTAGGGAACAGATATTATTGGTATTACTAGATATTATATGGGAGAGAGGAGGAGGAGATATCTGAATTCTGCTTTCAGTAGCAACCACACAGTCTAGTTCTGGCTGAGCAACTAATTCCATCCTGCATAGCTTTCATTTAGTCCCAGCAGTCATAGATCTGTTCTAGTTTGTTGCATGCCATGGTAGTTCCTCCTGCTGTGTGCTACTCTGCCCTGTCACATTGTATGCATTTGGTATGCATTTTTAAAGTGAAAAATGCACACTTTTCAATTCATTCACCAATCAAGTATGTATTTTGTAGAACGATGGTGTTATATAAAGTATGTTCTTTTCGTGAACCGAGAATCCACTGCAAAATCTGGCAAAGTGTGTCATCTGACTGGGCTGCATTCTGATGGGCATGCAGGTTCAGTAGGGTCAGATAGGTTAATTCACTGTGAAAAGTGGATCAAACAATTGCTTCCCCATCCTTAATCCCAACCATTGTATTCATCTCTTCCATTTGTCTGTTCATGTTCTCCTTAACAGACAGTGTTGAATTGGTATACTTTGTACAGAGCAGTGGCAGGGAAGACCCTCTGTTACAGTGAAAGATCAAAAGCGGGATCACCAAGAGTTGATTGGATCACCTTTTATGGAGGTTTGTGTTTAATCAATTATTTATGCAATGTTATATTTAAATAAGATTACTGCATTTTATTAAAGATGCTAAGTAAAAAGTATCTAGCTACTGTCAATCATATACTTCCCAGGAAATTTCAAATGTCCTGATAGTATATATGCCAGCTGTTTGCTTGGTCTACCTGGATTCATTCTTACCATACTGCCAGAGTTACCACCGCCACCATTTTCAATTCTCAGTAGCTGTTAATATAGCAGCCTGCTGTAAATTAAATTTAGAAATTGTGGAATACATCTCTGCCTTTTTCATCATTTGCAATACATTTGATAGGAGCTTTCTTCAATTTAAGAGCACAGCTGTTAAGGCTGAAATGAAATAATAGTAATTCTAATATTTCTTGCTTTCTTTACAAATGGGGAGCAGTGGAATTTAAACCATAGAAAGAAGAATAAACAGAAGCAGACTATCAAAGATAAAAACCATAAGGGAAAAAGGGGGAGGGGGGAGCAAAAAGAAGAAAACCCAGTTTCTTCAGAATGATGAAGAGTGGAAGAGAGTACAAAATGGCTGCTTATCAGAAGTTGTGGGAATAGAATTTCCAACTGTCAGCTGCTGCAGATGAAGCTTGGCAGGAAAAAAAATGAAGTATTTTTGGTTGACAGTGAGAGAACCACACACTTCATGGCAAGGCTTTAAGGATGACAGTTTATGTATGAACCTGATGGAACAGAGATCAAATTGTCTTGAAACATAAGATTCATCAAAAGAGCTATATATTTGCATATATATGTTGTACATTTGCATTTTCCAAAGGAAGTATAAAAAGCAATCATTTTATACAGTTTATTTTTAAAATGGTTAAAATGACTGTGGGCGTCGTTAGGCGAGTGATTCATTGCTATGCCTACCTTTCAGGAAAAAAATCTTAAAGTTATCATAACTTTAAATATATCTAGAGTTCCTTAGTAAATAGCAAGTGTTTTTCTTCTTCTGGAACTGCTGACATTTTGGTTGCAAAATACAGAAGTTTCACATCACCTCAAAGATGATACTCCATAATAGTAGCAGGCCACATATTCAGTGACAAGCAAGAAGCATGTATCAATAAGGTCCTACACATTCCATATAGTTGATAATAAATGGCGAGAGATTGCATGAATCTAGATTAATGAGGGTGCCAAAATGAGGGGAGGGGTTATACGGGGGACTTTATGAGTTTATGTCAAAAAAAGTCTGAGCCAAACTCATATTTAGTATGGAAGTGCCATCACCACTGGGTCTCCACAAATGTCCTCTTCCTATTTACTTGGTGGTGGTGGTGGTGACTGAGGGCTGCTATATTAATGTCAAGTGTCTTTGTAATTAAAAATTCCAGGGCTTCTGGCAGTGGGAGAGGCCTTTGGACTTGGTTGTACTCCTGGTAGTCATTAGGATTGTAGTGGGTTTTGAAATTTGGAATTGGACTCACATATAAAACAAGCTTACTTTGTCAAGTTCGCTTCCAAATCAAGCCAAGAGAAATTCCAGATCCAAAACCACATGGCCCTGGGGTTGGCAGACTGGCTTCTTTTCTTCTTTTTAATTTTAGCATGTTAAATATTTGTGTGAATGCTTTGTACAACTGCAGTTAGGTCAAGAACATGGCTCATGAATTCCAGAAAAATCTTTGGAGGTGCGTCCAGCCATGGAGCAGTGAATATAGAGATACTTGTTCACACACACAAACACACACACACACACACACACACACACACACAGTATATATATTTTCCTTTTTACACAGTCTCCCAAGTACAATATACAAAAACCTCAACAAGAAAACAAGAAAACCTTTAGGCACACAATATATTTACTGGAGTAACAGATAGCATACCACCCAACTTACTTTGCTCAGTAGCACAGAAACAACAACAAAAAAGTAAAGAGGTGATAAAATGTATACATGACCAGTCAGTTAATTATACATATTTCCATATTTCTCAAGCCTGAATGGACAGCTTCTTTGAAAATCCAGCTGTTGAGGTGAAATCAATTGAATAATGCCAAATAAAGGGAAAAGACTCCAATTTTCCTTGACCGTGTCAGTTTCAGTGAATGAATAATCCTTTCCTTAATGACTATACTTAAAAATGACCAAAACTTTTGAATTTTTCAGCCCTTTTGGAGTGGATACACAGTGGATATGCTTATGCTTCAATGGAAAATCATGGTGAACAACTCTGTCAATCGGGAATCAGGATTGACCTTAGATTGCACTAAGCATTGGTTACTGAAAATTTATTCAGCTGTTTTACCTGTATGCTTTTCCTTCCCATCTTAAAATTATGGCTACCTGACTCAATTTCAATATAGGGTGGTTTAGAAAAAAGAGAGCGAGAACAACAAGGATTAAATGAGTTAGATGCATGGGTTTAAATGTTCCACTTAAATGGTTTGTCAATAACACTGCTCATCTAGTAAACACAACTGCTTTATCCTTCAAAGTGGTGTCCTTAGATTGTCTATTTCATTAACATTTAATGAAGTGGGGCGGGGGAGGAAGCAGCAGAATTTCAAACCCTGTGCCATGCCTTGTCCATATGGTGTGGATTGCTTCTAATATGATTTTCTCACTTCTGAAGTATTCCCTAAGTAATAGTCTGTTACAAAGAGCAAAAACCTTGCTGCTCAGCTGCCACCGATCAGAATGTGCTGCTCTTAAATACATGAAGGCCAAAGCCTGAATGGCACACACGTATTTATGCACAACATTTGATTACGGTACACTTTAATGCGGCAGAATGAGTTCATTGATTCCATTGGAAAACACTGTGCTTGAGGTAAGGTGAGGTGAAATGGAAGTTCTCTTTCTGGTATTATAGCCAAGCTAGGCAATATATATCAATGCTGGGGCAAAATTCTCAAGCCAACTCACTTTAGTAGTTTGTTTAGGCTGGTGGGGTTGGGCTGGGGAAACACCCCTGAAGACTCTGATTGTGTGGGAAATATTTTCCCAAAATTAATAGGGTGGGGTGCAATGCTGTCTTTCCTTAACCTTAGTTAGGTTCATGAGGTAAGAATAGGTTTTCCTTCTTGTTGTACACCACACTGTTTTGCTGTAGCTTAGGTAAAGGACCCCTGGACAGTAAAGTCCAGTCAAATTTGACTATGGGGTGCAGTGCTCATCTTGCTTTCAGGCCAAGGGAGCTGGCATTTGTCTACTATCAGCTTTCTGGGTCATATGACCAGCATGGCTAAAAGGCTTCTGGTGGATTGGGACAGCATGGCCAGAGCACACAAAAACACCATTTATTTTCCTGCCACAGAAGAAGTTCCTATTTATCTACTTATGCTGTAGCTTACATTGTCGTTTGCACCCATCCACAGCAAACACCCATCTTCTGCAGTTTAAGTTTGCCGGTAGCTTCCCACCCTTCCAGATTATGCCCCAACACCTTTTCTGTTGTGTCTTTTAAAGAGATCTAAATCAGACCATAAAGTGCAGGCAGGAATATTTGGGGTTTTACAGGTCAAAACCAGAATTTAAAGTGAGCCTGGAAATGTATAAGTAACCAGTGCAGTTGTAAAGGTATTTAAGATGCTCAATGTCTCACCCTCATTAGGATTCTGGCAACCACATTCTAGACCAGCTGAGGTTTCCAATCTGCATTTAAAGGCAGCTCCATATAGAGTGCATTGCAGTAAATAGTCAGGATGTGACCAGAGCATGGATCAATGTAGCAAGGCCAGCCCTCTTTTGATATGGCTACAGCTGGAATGCAAGTCTAAACTGTTAAAAACCACTCTTGGTCACTAATGCCAAGTGGGCTCCCCAAGTCAGTGTTGAACGCAGGAGCACTTCCAAATTTATTCTACTGCATCCAATCCCAATAGTAAATGATCCTGCCCACAACATCTCCATCTTGCTTAGATTCAACCTCACTTTTTTTTCTTTTTTGCCTGCATCCATTTCAGACAGGCATAGGCAAACTCCAGACCTCCAAATGTTTGGGTCTACAATTCCCATCATCCCTAGCTAACAGGACCAGGGGTCAGGGATGATGGGAATTGTAGTCCCAAACATCTGGAGGGCCGGAGTTTGCCTATGCCTGATTTAAGGACTTCTTCTAGGCACCACTTGAGGATTTTGACCTGAGGATGGAAAGGAAAAGTAGAACTGAGTGTCATCAGCACACAGATGATACTGCAGCCCAGCAGTTTCGTGTATATATTTCAAAAAGGTCTGGGGCAAAATTAACTCCTGTGGACCCCCTCAAGCCACTCACCATGGAGAGAGCAAAAGTCTACCAGAACTACCTTCTGTGTACAACCATTGAAGGACTAGAACCAATCCTGGCAGTCAATCCAGAAGGATGAAATGACTGATGATGCTGAAAGCTCAGAGATAACCAGAAAGACTCACAAGGTAGCACTTCCCCATCCGTCCTCCAGTGTAAGTCACCCACCAGGATGAACAAGGCTGTTTTCATCCCATAACTGGGATGGATCCAACTAATCAGTGTCACCCAAAACTGCCTGGAGTTGAGAGGCAACTACCTTTTCTATCACACACTCAATAAAGGCTAATTGAAGATGGATGGTCCACATCCAAATAATTTGGATTTTTTTAGTGGTGATGTTGTGGTTGGCTTTTAACTGCCTTCAGGGTCTTGTCACGCAACCCTGATCCCGCCAGTCCCAAAAGCCATGAAGGGTCAAGCTAGCAGATCGTAGTCCTCACTACTCCAAGCACCCATTACAGATGAGGCATTACAAGCTGAAAGGTATCTGTCCTAACAAGGCTATCCTGCTCCTGTCCGTCTCTGACTTTGTCACACCACCACCGTCAAGTGCAGATGAGAGCAATTTTATCAGCAAAGTGTGTAGCAAATTGATCAAAACAGCTCCTCGAGTGTTCCAGATGTTACTGCTTCATGTACACACCCAGCAGTCATTTTAGCACTCTAGCTAAGAGATGCATCATAGTGAAGAAGCAATGAACACATTTATTTGACACAGTTGTCCTTCCCACCCAGAGCCTGATGACATGTGTTCCCACCCCATTTTTTATTATTTCCTCAGAATAATCCAATAAAATAGATTCAATAGAAAGACAGTGACTGGCCCACAGTTACCAAGTGAATAGAGAAGGTATCTGAACCCGGATGTGCATTTCCACTGCATATAGTAACTCCTCCATACAACACACTTTATTATGGTGCATATATTTTAATTGGCTAACACACACTTACAAAGGGAAGCGTACACCATGGATTCTTTTCCTGCTGTGTTGTACACTTTTGGGTGCAAATGATGGTTATCTCATATTCCGGTCCCAGATTTTCCTCCTTTTGTTAATGCATATTTGAAGCAAAAAAAGGGGGGGGATAGGAAAGCCATTTGTGCACACAATTTCCCATTAAGTATTCAATGGTGGTAATTGAAGATGCAAATTAGGGAAGCAGTGTTTTCCCCCCTTCTCACTTGGAGTTATGAACATCTGTTTGCACTCAGGAATTTGTCATGTGAATTGTATCCTTTGCACCCATGAAAAAGAGTGCCTGAGGAGGTTTTGCGTAAGCACATCTTAGTGTCATGCAAAAGAAACAAATATGGATGAAATCGATGGAAAATTTGCCTCATTAGACCACCAGCTTTCAGGCAAAACTGATTACCCTCCCTTATAGCATTTTTTCACACTCAAGTTGACTTCCACCAGAGTAGCAGCTTAAGGCTTTTTAGGGATGGGTGGTTTCTGCTATGAAGTTTTAAGTTTTCTTAAAAATATAAATTGCTCTTTGTTAAGAGAATCTGGACTAGTAGATTCTCACCATAGTACAAACAGCCTACAATTCCATCAGCTTTGGCTGGTACCCAGCTACCCCCATAACTGGACAGGGATGGCCTAATTTCTGTTGTCTATCATCTGGTAACCTCTAGGTTAGATTACTGCAATGTGTTATATGGGGAACTGCCTCTGAAGATGGTTCACAGACTTCAGCTGGTGCAGAATCAGTGGCCAGGTTGCTCACCGGGGCAAGACAGTTTAAGCCTATAGCACCAATCCTGGCCTAAATGCACTGGCTGCCAATTAGATTCCAGGCACAATTGGGCCTCTCTCTTACCGTAACTCAGCAAGAGAGAGGGTTGTTCTGCAAGCCTCACTACACATCTATTTTGTCCCAGGGACGGGGAAGACAAGCAGCAATGCCATGTACCTTTTTGCCAAAACTCAGAGAGAGGGAATGTTCCAGTGGCAGTGGAAGCAGTGGGGTGGGTGGGGTGATACCTCCTGCAATTCTGCTGCCTGAGACAGTTGTTTCGCCCCACCTAATGGGTCGGCCAGCTCTGGAGAAGAATTTGACAACCAAGGCAACCCTCCACCTCTCTGGTGAGTGTGTGTGAGGGTGGAAGGGTCCTGTGAATCTGCCTCATCTCTCTCTCTCTGCCGAAGGAAGGAGGAGGCACTTGTATTTAGTACAGCCATTTTCCCAGCAATGAGATCATCCTGGAGCCCACAATTGTCCTTTTATTGGCCTTCCTCTGCTAGGCCATGGCAAAGTGTTGTTGAAGGGAAGAAAATGGTAAATTAAGTGTCTCAAAAATAAACTAGATTCACATAATCTCTTTTCACTTGATGAATCAGCCTTCAACCGAGTTTTCTTTCTGAGGTTATCAAATATTCAAAAGCATTCCTCCCACAGTTTTCAGCTTGCTAGAAACCTCAGATGCCTAAATATGATTAACAATGTGCTCTCATTTTGCCAAAGGGGAATTTTCTACTGGTGTCTGTTTCCTCGGGTCAGGAAGGCTGGAGCCTGGAGCCTGGAAGAGAGCTGCAGTGCCAACAGTGAAGCAGCTCAGACTGAGATCTTCTATGGTGTGCGGAAGCTTCATTTCTTCGTAGCTCTCAGTCAGGCCATGATCCACGCAGGTGCCTCATGAGCAGCTAGCCAGGTACTTCAGTAGCAGTCATAAATCTCCTGCCTGGTTTACCATCTCCTCTGCTTTGTGACCTTGGCAAAGATTCAGGATGGGGATCTGAGAGCCATTCTGGAAACCAGGCAACTGGTGGGGGGGGTTTTCTCTGCTCCTAGTGAAAGGAGGTCCAGATCCTACAGCTCTTCAGGATCACTAGCAGTGTGGAAATCTGCTTGGAGGGTGGGGTGGGAGGTCCTGCTCATCCCCTGAGAAGAGCTCAGATCTGAGGTCTGGGCGGAGCTTAACTTTGACAGCTGAAAAGATCTCCTGTGCAAATGCCATTGAAATGAATGGGAGCTCTGTTAGACCACTATTGTAGGGTTGTCATACATCCAGAATATCCTGGACATAGCTGGAATACTGCAGTCAGAAGCAGTGTCCTGAACAACTTTGGCAACAACAAAGAAGCTCAACAACTCTTGTGTCCGGATTTTCACTTTTTGAAATATGGCAACCCTACACTATTGTATAGGTCTTGCTCTTTTCAACAGGGAAAATACAGAGGAACTTTCTGTTGGATAGTGGCCTAGAAAATATGGTGGCAATGTGGATTTTACACACACACACACACACACACACACACACACACACAGTTAGGTTTAGCACTTCTCCCACACAAGACACAACACGCTGGCAGTTCAACTAGTTGAGGTTTATTTATCGACAACAGGCTTTCAGCAATCCGAGATTCCCACAACTCATACCTCACTGTCGGAGTCAGTTGACTCAACTGGCTTCCGGCCTCTTCCAAGGCCAGATATATGCCCACCAAGCCTGCCCCTGCTTCCTTCTGATCTTCCTTTGTTCTAATCGCTTGCTCCACCTCCTACTTCTGGGAGACTCAGGTGCAGCCAATTCCTCCTCCTCTGGAGTTGAATCCGACCCCCTACTGCCACCTGCATCCTGCTCCTTCATCTTTGGGCTGCTGCGAAAACTTACAGACAGCAATCCACAGTGAGAAGGGCTTATCTCACTTTCGTGTTGTGAATGAACCAAATGCCTGCTATCCTCTGCCTCTTCCTCCCCCTCTGCAGGTTCCTCTCTGCTGGCCATGTCTCTGACTATATATATGGAGTCTGTACGATAGTGAATTGGGTAACAAAGACTATCCATATATATGGATAGTCTTTGTTACCCAATTCACTATGGTACAGCCTCCATTCATTTCTATGTGGCTTACACATTTCCAGCGGGCTATGCCTCATTTAAAAAGCAGATTAAATGCACACTGTTTACATATTTACTTGCCCATACAACAAAGACAACGACTAGATACGCTCCAACTCCCTTAGTCTATAGTGGCTATAGATCAGGCCTGACAACTTGTGGGTCACCAGCAATGAATTGTGGTTGATCAGAAGTGTGACAACTCCCCTGGTTTTTCAAGATGACAAAAAATAGTGGAGCACTTTAGTTGACTGTGTTTGGTTTTGTGGAAGCAAAGCGTGTTGCAAGTGGTTATAAAGAGTGAAGCAATTCTGGGGAAACATTAGGTAAGCAAGCCCCAAAACAGCAGTCATTTTCTATATGCTTGTAAGTTCTGCAAAATTCAAATGGAGCTCCTTTGTTTCCCCACTTCAATATTCTTGTCAGCAACATAAACATAAAGTTTATGTAGATTTACCACTGGATAAAGCTCCACTTTTGAAAGCATTCTCTCTTTTTAACTGACTGTGATACATGTCTGCTCTAAGTAGCAGCTCAGAGCAGGGGAGCTTTATATATGAAGCAGTGCCACCCATCCTGACCTCTTCCAAATGTTTGGTTCCCAGCTGACCATACTTTATCCTTGTCAAGACCTTGGATCATGTGAAAGAAAGAACTGAAATCCTGCTGTATCCAGAGTGATTTATCTAGCAAACTCCCTGATATGTATTTATTCTATCTTTTGATAAAGTTGCTAATTGTATATTCACTTAGTAGTCAAAATTGGATAAACTCTTGGGAGAAAAAAATAAGCAATTATTCAAATATGTATTAGAAGGCTTTTGCTTTACATATCATTTTTTTATATAAGAAAATTAACATAAACGCAGCCCCATGCATTTGCTAATAAATTAGATTGGTATTAAGAGATTTGAAAGGGATAGGGGATATGGATATGGGACTCAAAAGTCTCTCATCAGAGTCTTTCCTGTTCTTCTTTGAATATTCACGATAATATTGCTTAAGGGATAGGAAAAAATCCAGGAACTCTTGATAATTTCTTGATCTCTTTTCTTTCTTTTCTCCTTTTAGACAAGATAGTTTCAGAATTTTAGCTTAATGACAGTCAAATGGATGATGGAAGTGGAGCAGCTAGCCACATTTTTAATTTTTCTGCTAAACTAATGGGTGTTGTGTGTGCGCGTGTGTGAAATTTACATTCCAGTCATTATGCATAACCCTATGGATGTTTAATAAGAAGTAAGTCCCACTGATTTGAATGGAGGCTGCCAGACTAAACCCAGACTAAACCCAAGAGTAAGCACCACTGAATTCAATAAGACTTACTTCTGAGTAGACATGGATAAGATTGCGGGCTTAAATGGTATAATTAGAAGTGCATCCAATTGTCTTCAATACTATTGCCTCCTAAGGTTGAGCCAAATGTTTGTGGATTTTGATTTTCACATCAATAATTTTGCTACTAAAGAGAGAATTCTCTCTGAGGCGAGGGGAAGGGTTAAGACTGGGAGAAACAGAGGGATTTTTTTTCGGTGCTGGTCCCACAAAAATATTAATATTAAGGGTAGAGAGAAATGTTTGAAAAAACTGAGGTGTCCAACACCTGTGTATCTGAAGGAGCGTCTCCACTCCTACCGTTCAGCCCGGACACTGAGATCCAGCGCCAAGGGCCTTCTGGTGGTTCCCTCATTGCAAGAAGTGAGGTTACAGGGAACCAGACAGAGGGTCTTCTCGGTAGTGGCGCCCACCCTGTGGAATGCCCTCCCATCAGATGTCAAGGAAATAAGCAGCTATCCTATTTTTAAAAGACATCTGAAGGCAGCCCTCTTTAGGGAAGTTTTTAATATTGAATGCTATATTGTTTTTAACACTCGATTGGGAGCTGCCCAGAGTGGCTGGGGAAACTCAGCCAGATGGGCGGGGTATAAATTTATTATTATTATTATTATTATTATTATTATTATTATTATTATTATTATCATCATCATTATCATCCTTTCTATATTGCATGGATATCCACTCTATATTGCATGGATATCCGCTCCATGTAGGAAAAGATGTATAGACTTCAATTCTGTCACTTGCAAGAAATGCACATCCAGTTTTTGATGTGGAGGGAACACAGACATATCTTAACTACATGGAAGCGATTGGAATGATTAGGGCCAGCTCCAGTTTCTAGGGAGCCCTCAGTGAACTGTCTTTTGGTTGGTCCCTTGCTACATTGGCCACTGTCCCCCAGTCTCCAATGTCCAATGGAGAAACAGCCTTGGAGACTGTGATGGCAGGGCATGCTCTGTTTAATCCTTTTCACTTCCTACAGTGTCTCATTTCAAAATCACCTCCCTCCCCAATGCTTTTTCACCCATGAAGGGAAAGACATGGGGTCCCTACACCTTTTCTTTTCATGATGAAAAGGTGCAATGAGTGGATTGGTGGCACACAAGGAAAGGGTTAAGCAGCCCTTTCTCTTGCTATTTCTGCATGTATCCTCCCATGGTGAGCTTCCATTTAAAAGAACTTCAGGAGACATCCCTATTGTAATACAGAATCATAGAATCATAGACCTGTAGACTTGGAAAGAACCCTGAGGATCATCTGGTCCAACCTCCTGCAATGAAGGAATATGCAGCTGTCCCATATGGAGATCGAACCTGCAACCTTGGCATTATCAGCACCACGCTCTAGCCAAGTGGTATCTAGTGTTTGTTTGTTGGGCTTTTTACATATTGCAGTGCTCATTGAAGAGCACAGCATTTTTATTTATTTAATGCTACTGCTGCAAAAATGTCCAAGGTCAGCCCTGAGCATTATATTGCACATGAAGGGAAATCCTGAAAATTATGTTAGTTATTCACCTCTGTTGTGAAGCTCTCATTGATGGTATGAAAACTGCATTATACAGTAGTGAGTTAGACAATTGCACCATGGAAATCATTACTATCTGCTCTGAGCGACAGTAGCTCTCCCAGTTCCCTCCCTTGTTACTCTTTCTCTTGACTTTACCCACTGTATAAATTTAAATTTCAAACTCCTCTGAAAGGGAATCTTACCTGCTCTGCTCTGTAGATAGTAGAAACAACTGTAACTTTATTTATGGTGTGTTTCATTGGGCTTATATAGCAGTGTCTATTTTTCTCCTTTTGTTCCCATCATGAGGTTTACTTCCACAGGGCATTCAAGGAAACAAGGTATTTATATCTCAGTAGTAGTATAATATTAACTATACATTTGAATAATTTCTTTGCTCAAGCCCTAAAAGGCACTTTGCATTTGTCTTTTTTATTTAGCATGCAATCTTCTAAATATAGGGAGTACAAAGCACACAAGGTTACATTTTCAGTGCATCTTTGTTTCTTAACACTTATCATGCACACCTATTTGGGTTTTGACTAAATATATCTCACATCAAACCATCTTTTAGGTTCCTTTGTCAACAAGTTTTCAATATTTGTTCCAGGAACAATCAGGATTTATTTTTTTTAATGTTGGATGTTCACTACCAGGAGAATTATCACAGCATGGACAAAACATTCACTTGGATTTTTTCAAGGCTGATTCTTTATGACAATTTTCATCTGATCCGCACATTGGAACACTTTGCTCTTTTTCCAGGTTGGATTCATGATGTGTGAGGAAGCTTTCCCATTCAGCAGGTGGAATAGTTCATGATGTGGATAAAACAACAAATAGTGGTAACACTGGAGCTTATGCAAAGGTGTTAAATATGATTGCTTCACACTGTCTAAATCATACTTACAGCAACCTCCGAGGTTACAGCAATATTCCTTTCCTCACTGCTCTAGTTGGAAGTGAAGACTTGCTGCCATAATAAGATGGCGTCAGGTGGCAGAGGATTCAGCCCCCACGGCAGGTTGCCAGGAATTGATAAGAGAAGGAAAAGTTCTTACCAACTGCTTTTTATTCAATATTCACAGAGAGAGGCTTAGAAATGCAGCCTCTTGGAATAATGGGATTGTCCCAAGTGAGTCTCCACCCCCTTCCTCTCCCACTTCCTCATGCGTCATCACTACAGGTGCTGAGAAGTGCCCTCTGCCTCTGAGCTCCTTGCTCTCCTATTTTCAATGCTTGCCGGGTTCTGGGGGGTCTGGAATGCTTTCTAAGGACACTGTCGCCCCTCTAGTGCTTCTTCTTCCTCCTCTCCCATTATTTCCCAGCTTTTTCCCTCATCTGCCTCTGAGCTGTGATCTCCCTCCAACCCCTGTTGTAATTCTGAACTGCCTTCTTCTTTGGAAGGGTCAGGCTGGGGAGACGGTCTCTACCATTCCTCCTCTGCCCAGTCCCTGACAATGGGCTTTAGACCTCTGATGATTAGAATTGTTATTTATTTATTTGTTCCTTTGCTTTTCTTATTTTAGCCTCTAAAGCAGCTTGCAACAATTAAAATTTAATGCCAATAACATTTAAAATATATTATCCTTTGACTGACCTGCACACACAATGCCTTCTGCTGTTTCATATGCTTAACTTTATTTTAGTAGCTATATGGTTTTTCACTCTCGTTCTGTTTGGAACTGTTTCAAACAGTTGTTTGCTAATATCTTGCTGTATCTATGTAGACTGTCTTTGGGGTGGGGTAGTCGATGCAGAAGCACATACCCTCCAACATTTCTCCAATGAAAATAAGGATATCCCATACGTCCCATTCCATAATGATAATTTTAATATTTCTACCCCACACATATTACTGGGTTGCCACAGCCACTCTGGGTGACTTCCAACATATATAAAAACATTATTATTATTATTTTTTAAAAAAACTTCCCTATACAGGATTGCCTTCAGATGGCTCAGGGGTCAGATAACTCCATACCCTCCAACATTCCTCCAGTGAAAATAGGGACGTCCTAAGGAAAAGCAGGACATTCCAGGGTCAAATCAGAAGCCAGGACAACTTCTCTAAATCAGGGACGTCCCTGGAAAATAGGGACATTGGAAGCAGACAGAGCATACCACCTTCAATCGTTGTGCACAAAACAGGGACATTAAGCAAGCATAGGAGGCCTGCCCCTTTTTTGAGTCTGGACACCCTACTTGAGAGCCCATGTAAGGCACTAAAGGAAAAGAGAGAAAGTTTTCAATAAATAAAATACTGCAGAAAGGAAAACTGAGGATTTAGGTTGTTTGCCTAAAGCCACCTTTTGAGTTCAGAGATTAGTTAATGGAGAATCAAACTGGAGATATTGTAAGCTGACATTATATGAATTGAATGGTAGACTAGCAATTTGGAGACCCATATTCAAATTCCCACTTGGCCATTATTTTACTGGGCTGTTGCCCCAGTTGTGCTAACAGTCCGCCTAACCTTCTTCACAGGTTTCTTGAGGTAAGAGTGAGGAAAGACCACATAGGCTACATTATGTTCCTTGGAGAAAAAGTTGGATATATAAACTGGAGGTGGTGAAGGTGGAAATGTTACCATCTCAACAAATTAATCAAGTTAATTAATCACCATGTTCCACTGTTATGCTTCGGAATGACAATTGCTTGAAACAGCAGGAGTGGAGAGTGATCTTGCTCTGAGGTCCTAGCTGCAGGCTTCCCATCAACATCTGGTTGGCCACTGTGAGACAGACTGCTAGACGAGTTGGGTCATTTGCAAGAATCTGACCTCTTGTTCTTTGCAAAGTGTTATGCACATGAATAGCACCATATAAATGGCAAGTTAGGAGTGCCTGGGAATTTGAAGACACACAAAATTGTGATTATTACTATATAAATGGATAGAGTAATTCATAAGTTTGTGGGCTGTGCACCACACACTAGCCAAGGCCTCCAACCTGACCTAGGGAACACTTGACTTGGCCCCAAATCAATTATTTGGAGGGGGCAGTTAATGTTTATTTAGGGTTAATTTGGCTTGATTCCAAAAAGGTGTCTGGCATCTAAAGGTTGATGAAGACCGCTGCCTCCATCTTGGGAATGCTTGTACCAATGATATCAGGAATGCTTAAAACAAAAACAAAAATTTCTCTTCCAGTAGCACCAAAAAAATTTTTTGTTTGTTTGTTTTGACTATAGAAGATTTTTTGTTGTTGTTTTGACTATGGCAGACCAACACGGCTACCTATCTGTATCAGGAATGCTTGGCAATGATATCTCTAAAGGCATCTAAATTGGCTTAGGCTGGAACCATCCCACCAAATTTGGTAGAGACCCACCCAAAGGGGAGATGAGATCTTCAATGGTGTCTAAATTGGCATAGCTTGGACCCGTTATGGGGGGAGATGGGTACAATAATACCAAAGTCACATTTTGATCCACAAACTAGATTCAAAGTGGCATTCAGTGTCCAGTGTCCAAACACTGACAAAAACCACTGTCCCCACACCAGGAACCTTTGTGCTGAGTTTGACAACAATCTATTGAGAGGTGGGCAAACCTATGATAAAAAATGGGTGATGTGACATCCAGGTGACATTTGGGTCCACCATCATGATAGGTGTATTCTGAGTAGGACTAGCATTGAGTGCTAGCATTCATTGGCTACTGTGTTTTAGTCATGTTTTACATATAATTGAACTTGTAAACCATGTGGAAATTATTATCTTTTGAGCAACTAGTTAATAAATTTTCTAAATAAATAAGATTGAAAAAATAGGAGTGTAAGCTTACTTCTCCAGAATGTATGGAACAGTCCTCTTAAGAGCTGGGATTCAATTCACTTCACTACTGTGTAGACTGTTAGCATCTGTCTTGTCTTGAGGGACAATGGAGTGTGCCTCCAGGGGCTAATTCAAACCGCTGCATTAGCATAGCAACAAAGTGACCTTCCCAGTGTGGAGACTTGGGCAATGTTGACTATATCTGCAACATCCTCATGCTAAAGAAGGCAATCTTCCGTATTTCTGATGTGCTTAGAGCCTTCCAGAGTTAATTTTAATGTCTGTATTTAATGAAAATCAATTAGAAATAGGGGGGAATGAAGAGCAGGGGCATAGTTGGGTGAATATAAAATGTCCCGAAAGTCCTTCAGAGTAGATTTGCTAGTTCTGTGTCAGTGCAGAGCTTAGGATGGGATTTAGGGAAGAGCTCAAAAGATTCTCTCACACTTCAACAAGGGACTTCCAAGTACCAAGGCTCACTGGCTTTGGCAAATGCAATCATTTTTCTCCCAAGGGAAAGAAAAAGAAAGAAAGAAAGAAAACCATGTGGGTTTGCTGCTTTGTTTCATTTTACAAGTAGCGATGATAAGACACCCTGTGCTATGAAATTAGTGAAAAGGGTGCTGGCTTACCTCATTGCGTGCAAAGCAGAGGTTAATACTAATGGGAAATGCATAGCCTTTGGAAGAAGAATACATCCAAAAGTATTCCATTTACAGAGTACTCATTATATGGTACATTATACCTGAAATTAATAACATTACACCCAGTATTATTAACTGAGATAGGTTGGGATCTTGAACACTGCTAATTATTTTTAGCAAGGTAATGACTATATTTAGCAGAATGGCTAGGCCCTGGATGTGCAACGGCATGAACTCAGTAAGCCTGATCCAGGGTGTCTGATTTGTTCGGTCGCTGCTTCTGCTTGCAAATCAAAGCAGATTCAGCTGGGCTGAAATTTCTAGGGAAAGTATTTCTGGATCCATATTCCTTTTCAATCTTCCCCTGAGCTGTCAAAAATGTTTAGCCTCTCCCGCCACCCGCTCAACTCCAGATAATATTTTGTGAACTTCACCCACCTACGCAAGGATCGCAGGGAACTCAGACACAGCTACAGAGTTAGTTTTAGCATTGTTTAATATCGTCAAGATAATGGTAGGCTCCCCCTACTACTTTGACTTCTCTCTCTAGCCTGCAACCTTCATCCACAGGTCTGAAAGACAACATAATTCTGTTCAATATTAAGGAGGCCAAATTTTACTAGAACACAATCTTTTGATAATTTTCTTTTTTAAAAAATAAATAAATAAAAATTATTAGTTTTTACATATCTTTTCCAAACAGAACATAACTTCTCCTCTCATCTTATACAACATTTTGGCTATAAGCCTATGACTTCCATCAGCCACATCTAGTGATTTTTGACCTTCATTTCTTAATCTTGCATTTCATTATTTTAACTATTACTTTTAATAATCCATAACTTAAAGTCCATTCTCATATATATTTTTTCTGTAATATTTCATATAGTTCTCCTTACAAAACTTCTTGTAACTTTTGATTATTTTCTTTTTACACCTCCAAACTGTGGCAGAATTCCATTCCTTCGAGAATATTTGGAACACACAGAATGCCGTTTTCAGGCTGCTTTAGACAGAATAAGACCTTTGTCTGCAAACCCATTTAACAGAGGGTCAAAGTACATATGATTTTGACTGCAAACTTCTGATCTTATGCTCAGGGCTCGCTCCCTATACATTGTCATGGCAGGGACCCCGAGCAAGATCCGGACTCTGGCATGTGGGTTAGTGGGCCTTTTACTACTTGCCGTACATCAATTTTTATATGGATCCACCATGTACATTACTACAATTTCCATTGTAAAAAATTCCCATTTTATTCAAGGAAAATTGGGAAGGGAAGAGATCCAAATAGGACCAAAGCATGAAGCTTGTCAGGTGTGGAGTATCCACTCTTCCCCCGGTAGCCTCAGAGGCAAGAAGAACAAGCAGTTCATATTTTATGGCTTTTTATTCAGTCATCTGGTTTCAAGACAAAAGATCCATGTCTCCCTGCACAGGAGATGTTGCCTACTCTGAATCCTGCCTCTTCCATCCCCAAGAACATCCTGAGTACCTACAGGAAGTCCCTGGAGTCACACTCCTCTGCGTCCTCTGTTCTTGAATGCGGATGGATCGACACAATTTTGGAGAGGGAGGATCTCACAGACTCTCCAGGGAGGTCTCTGCTGGCTGATCTCTACTCCCCTCCTCCTCTTCCCCCATTATCTCATTGTGGGAATGTTCAGGGAGGCAGGAGAGGATATATTGTTTATTAATATCCTTCCTAACTTGCGCTAGCAAGTCCTATAATTTACCAGAGTTTTAACATTCCCCTTTAAATGCACAGCAGGTAGCTGGTTGCAAGCTTTGTTTAAGCTTCTCAATTTAGATTCCTGGTAAGATCCCTTATTAATCCCTCTTAAAAGAATAAACACGGCACAATCTTATTTAAGATATATAAAAGTAGTTTACTCACAGCGGCATCAGTTCACAGATGGATCCCTGAAGGCAGACTTTTTACAAATATATATACAGTGGTACCTCAGGTTACAGATGCTTCAAGTTACAGACACTTCAGGTTACAGACTCCACTAACCCAGAAATAGTACCCCCGGTTTAGAACTCTGCTTCAGGATGAGAACAGAAATTGTGTGGCGGCAGCGCAGCGGCATCAGGAGACCCCATTAGGTAAAGTGGTGCTTCAGGTTAAGAACAGTTTCAGGTTAAGAACAGACCTCTGGAACGAATTAAATTCTTAACCTGAGGTACGACTGTACATGTGAGTCTATCCCTTATGGACTTAATCTCTTTGTCCTCTGTTGGCTGAAAGCATCTCTAGCTAAAAAGCTGCTGGTCCAACAACAAAGTCCAAAAGGAGAAAGATGGCTGTGTGCCTTGTGCTTTTGTTACCTGCACAGGTAAGGTCATGCCCACCTCTAGTCACATGCAAGAGGAAGGATGCTCCAGGACAGGAGGAAACAGGAAGTTTTCGATTGACTGGAACAAACATCCCCTTTGCATGTTCACTCTAGGAAAGCAAGGAATGTTGTACTTGACTGCTACTAATGTATCACACCCCACACTCGTAACTAGGCCTTTCGTCATTCAGCTGTAACTCAGCACTGTATCCTTCTCCTCTTGAAACTGCTGGAGGTGGAAACTTCCCATTCCCCCCCTTCTTCCAAGAGTGGCTGAGCAGACCAAGGGGGCTCTTCCCATTCCTCCTGTTCAGTCCAGTCCCTGACAAAGCCCCCAATTCCCATTTGCACTACCAGTTTATTGCCAAGGGGGCCCTTCATTTAGGGGCGGTTAAGGTTACTTGTAGGGTTGCCATATCTTGAAGAGCAAAAAAGAGGACAGCCTGAGCCGCTGCCAGCCCAAATCAGGGAAAGAGTTGTGTGGGGCTCCCACCACTGCACCTACGTGCCTCTTTCCCCGGCTCAGGTTGGCAGCAGCCGCGGTGTGGGGAGCAGCCTGAGCCCGGGCCTGAGCTGCCCGAGCCCAAAACCCAGACATTTCCTTTAAAATGTAAAAATCTGCCCAGATGGGCACATTGGCTCCCCAAAAGAGGACATGTCCAGTCACTTGTAGTTTGCTCTTGAAGCAAGTCTGCATAACTTGTGACCCACCAAGCAGAATGCCCTCAGATCGATCATATATCACAGTGTGGCAGGGAATTGAAATCCTCCCTTTATTTGCAGTCCCTGACATGGAGTAAATAAAAATGACATTTTTCAAACCACTAAGTTTGAGCTGCAGCTCTTCTCAGATCAAACACGGGTTTGCAACTATGAGAAGAGGTAAGAAATTATTTATCACTCCTACTAACGTTGAGCTTGGTGGCAGTATGTCAGTCACTTTGCAGGTAAAACCAGGACATAAAGGAACAAGAGGAAGGTACCTCTATGCTTGGCCAAATAGAAATGTTTACCAAAAAAAAAAAACATTTTAAAAATCAAACATGGGGGGGAGGGACCTTTAAAAAAATGGTCCAATGAGGACTGAACATGCTCAGTAGCCACGAAATTTGGAGAGTCAGTTGGAAGAGAAAATTAGTGGGCATAATGAAACAGAGTATGCTATTAATATTAGGTTGCCACCTTCTGTGTACTGTTTTTGACACCTGATAAAAAAACTGCTTTGTTTCAGCAACACACAAAATTTAATCATGCATATTTGTTTTTAAAACTGTTCATTTTGTGTATGCAGTGATAATTTTATTGTGTTTACTTGTTTTTAAAATCTGATGATTTTATTGCTCTTTTCTTATGAATATTTTACACCAGTGGCTCCCAAATGTTTCCCCAATCCACTAGAAAACTGCTGATTTTTGTGTCCGTTGTTGCCATTGTAAGGTGCTGTTCTGAATGCTGTGTGATATTTCAGTGTACTGTGTTATCATTGCTTTTTTTTATTTCTGATATTTTACTTTAACATATTACAATTTGCTCTGCATAGAATTCAGATTGGAATATGAGAAAGTACAATATGAGAAAGAAAAGGGGTCATAAAATACAGCTAAAAATCAAACATTTGATGTAGACATGCTATGGACATGCCATGGACCTCCTGAATGAAGCTTGTGGACTTTGAGTGGTTTGTGGACCACAGTTTAGGAACACTTACTTTATACTATTCTATGTAAATTTGAGAATTTTTGCTGCTGCTGTTATTATTATTATTAACCAGCGTATGAATCCAAATAAATAAATGGTGTTTTAAATTCATCTAAGTACAGAAGTTTTTCATCAAAATCAATAGATAACCTCAAATTTTAATATAGCCTGGACTGGACATGCAAATATCCCCATCCCTGAAAGCAGCAGCAAAGAGATGAGTTCCTGCTCTTTCTAACTCAGGTTGTCATTGTGAAGCATTCCCTAACATAGTCACAGTAACACAAATACCAAAGCAAATGCAATTCCCTGTCACTTTATCGCAACCCCTTCCCATAGCCAATATTTCCCTGGTGATACGGGGGCATCAAAACTTAGCCAAAATTGGAGGGGGGGGATTATGAACTGCATTAAGCTGTGACAGATCTCGGGGTGTCATATTTCAGCAGCATGCTGTGGTTTGCCAAAATTCAGCATCCCCTGCCTCTCAAGCTCTATTCTAAGCATAGTTGTGCTGTCCCCTGGGGCCCTGACATACCATGCCCAGTGTGACCGAATGGGTCACCCTCCCCTAAACCCTTCTCTGCATTAAGTCGCCCACTGTATCTTTTCTCCCATAATTCAAGAACTGGCTGATAGGTAGAAAGATGCTTTGGTCTTCATACAATCAGTCCCTGTCCTTTAGTTGGTTGCTGGCTGCTCCACAGTGTGGCTGGAGGCTGGGGGAAGCAGAGTAATTTATTTGTATTATTATTATTATTATTATTATTATTATTATTATTATTATTATTACCAAGGATGGATAAGCATTTGTAATCACTTCCTCAGCCCTTTCATTCACTTCAAGATGCCTTGCGTTACTCTTGCACAATTCCTCATTTTGTTTCCTGCTGCCTCCAGACAAGTCGTGGAATGCTGGGATGCAAGCTGTGAAGTAAAAGAAAATAAACCCTTTAGTTCAAAGTCATCTGGAATCCAAAAAGGTGTGTGTTTAAAGGGCGCTCCCCCACGCAGACTCATTCCCCTCCTCCTTTCCTCTTAATGCCTTCCAGCGGAGAAAACAGCTCCAGTCTGTTTACACTGTGACTGCTTCATTTACAATTCAATTAGAATGAATGGCACTGGAGGCAAATTACTGTGAACAGCATTTCTAGATTCATTTACGAAGATGCCTACTAGACACTGAAGGTTCAGTTAGCAGGAGTTAGACTCCTGCAGAACCCTGGGATGTCTAGTGGAGTTATAGCCTTTTTAATCAGGAAAAGTGTATGCATGATCTACTCTGAGGCCGTTTATTCATAGCTCCTGAAACACTTGACGCAAATGCATCAGGGCATACTTAAAAATATTAAAAAAAGGATGTGAAGATGAGGAAAGAAGATCTTTTATAATATAAATTTCTCTACCACAGATGTGGCATAGTGTCAACTGAGAGCACAAATCAGTGGCTTTCTGATCTGCTTTCAGGGAACCCTTTCTGCATTTCGCCATTGCTAAGAAATACCTCTACATTCTAAGACAACATTGGAAATGTTCTAGGTGCATCAATGGTTCCTGTAGAGAGTATTTGTGACAGACCTATTTGGCCACTTCATTGCCTTGTTCCAGAGTACTCTCTGAAGACACATGAGGCCATTACCTTGCTGAAGCCAAACAGGTCTAAGTATGGTCAGTGTCTGAATGGAAACCACATGTGTACCTTTATGGGTTCCATGATGGAAGAATGGTGAGAAATGTTTTCTTTAAAAAACAACAACAACACAACAAAAGCAATGTGGGAACCCTAGGGCAAACCCCAAAGGGCTGAGCTGAAATGTCTCAATTTCAGAGCCTCATTTCTGACATTGCAGGTGCATTTCGGGGGCAGAGGTAGACCCACCCAGGTGGTGGTTGTTATGTACTGAAGTTCTCACCCTGGGCCAGCAGGGGGATACTGTAGATTGTTATAATAATAATAATAATAATAATAATAATAATAATAATAATAATAATAA
>JAXCMG010000031.1:18203898-18235734 GCA_034642415.1 Podarcis siculus | reverse complement strand
ATATATATATATATATATATTCATATATTCATATGAGTTTCATAACAGTGTGCAATCTTACTTGTAGAAGATTAAACAGCAATTAAAAACGTTTTGTCATTTTCTTTTAAAGAATAAAAACTCCATCAAGGAATTGGCAGAGTGTTTTTTTCTTTTTCCCCTACCAATAAAATCGAGAGCAATAAAATTGCCGAGTTTGGTGCAATTCTGTAAAAAGTGTTGTTTTTTAAAAAAGTAAAATATCTCTACAATGTGGTAAGATTACTTTGTTTCAAGAAGGATTTTATTTTCTAATGAGAATTTAAATGTAAAGGCATCCTGTAATGAAAACTAAAGGTCCATCCCTCTGTCTCTTTTAAGAATATAAAACATCACCTACATGAAGGGGAAAAGAATGAAGCCGACATGCACTACACTTTGTATACACTTGAGAATTTTTGTTCTTTGATTGTGAAGCAAGCCTGACAGGAACCAAATGTGGTCATTCCCTGAGTTCACACAGCTCTTTCCATGATTCTCAAGAATGGCAAGTGCTAAGGACCCCATTCTCTTAGGGATTCAACTTCCATGCCACCAGCCTACACCTATGTTTCACATTTTGATTGGATGACCCACCTGTCATTGTCCTCCTGACACAGCTGGAATAGACTAGACACAGATACTGGGTTCACTGAAAAACTGAATAATGATGTGGACATAGGTTGAGTCAGCTACATCCTTCTAACCTGCACCCCTTGGACAGGCAAATCTTGCCCTGGGCTCAAGCCCCTGCTTGCACCTGTCTGCCATCTCCCCCAAACCCAAGCCTCTCGCTGCCTCAGTGTCCCACTGCACAGGGCCGGATTTAGGTTTGATGAGGCCCTAAACTACTGAAGGTAATGGGGCCCTTTATATGTCCAGCTGTCCTTTGTCAACAACAAATTGTCGCTGTTTTTTGTGTTGAATATATGCTATATGGTAATTTATGGGCCTAATAGGTAACTAAAGTCAATTGCACATGTTGCCATGCAACCAGTCCATGCAGAATGTAGGCAGCCTATATATAGAAATGAGCAAACCAGTGATATTTTAGGGAGCAGGCTAGCAGGCGGGACCCATTACTTACATCATAGGAGCCTACACAACACAAAACACTGTTTTTTATCTTATATTTTGGAAATGTACATCCAGTTTTTTCCCCTTTAAATTTTTTTGGGGCCCCCAAGAGAGTGGGGCCCTAAGCTATAGCTTGTTTAGCTTATATTTAAATCCATTGTTAACAGGTCTTGTGATCTCCTTTCACCATAAAGGTGTCTCAGGGCACTAATCAATTCTCCCCTTTTGTGTATTCCCTGCCCAGCCCTGCTGATATGGTCAGCCTATTGATTCAGACCCTACTCCTCCAAGTGTCAAATAATCCTAGCCCTACTCAGTCCCAAAGTGAACAGTTATACTTACAGTAATATCTACTGTATATAGAAAATAAAATAAGGAGGTGTTCGGGTGGAACGGACTCGTATAACTAGGAGTCCCCCTGGCAAAGCGACAGCAGAAGAACATCCTGATATTGATGCCTGGCACCCATCTCATCTAAACACAAGAACAAAGCTCTCTCCCTCACTCACTCCATATCACCTGATTGGTCTCAGTGCAAGGAGACTTCATTCAGTCTGCTGCTCAGTTGTTTCAGCCTCTAGAGTGCCATTCACTTACCTCCTTGAAATGAAGATAGTGATGCTTCATGTAATCAGAGACAGTTTTAGGGTAGAGCGACCGGTTCAGCTGCACGGGGCACCACACTGTAGGGGACACCACAACAATGCTGTAAAACAGAGTGCGAGAGACAGGGGGCACCAAGTTTTAGCATCGCACAGGGAGCCACCAATATTTGAGAGCCCAAAGTTTGCCATTGATGTAAGTAACTGATCTAATGTATTGGAGAAATGATGACTTAGAAACCTCTTGTTTATTTTCTGTTGATGCAGTTTCTGATACTGCATCTTGCTTCCTTTAATGAACTCCCTTGAATTAGAAACCTGAATTTTATTAGAGAGACTTATTTGATCATTGTCTCATGCATGTGCAATTGCTCTGTTTAAAGGTTGCTTGGATTTTGGAAGTGTGTTGACTGAGACTTGTCTATTCCTCTTGAAGATACTACACCTCCATTGCTTTCCAAATGAATTTAATAGGATATACCATACACTTTACACGCAGAAGGTCACAGAATCAAACCGTGGCACTTCCAGATGTTATCATTCTTTGAAAGTAAATCCCACTTTTGAAGCCTCTCCATAGTTTTTCATGACTATATGCATGGAAAATATACCTGAAGAAGCATCTCCACTCCCATTGTTCTACCCAGACATTGATGTCCAGCGCTGAGGGCCTTCTGGCGGTTTCCTCACTGCAAGAAGGGAAGTTACAGGGAACCAGGCAGAGGGCCTTCTCGGTAGCGGCACCCACCCTGTGGAACGCCCTCCCACTAGATGTCAAAGAGAACAACTACCAGACTTTTAGAAGACCTCTGAAGACAGCCCTGTTTCGGGAAGCTTTTAATGTTTGATGGATTACTGTATTTTCATATTTTGTTGGAAGCTGCCCAGAATGGCTGGGGAAACCCAGCCAGATGGGCACCGTATAATAAATAAATAAATAAATAAATAAATAAATAAATAAATACTTCTACATTCTGAAACACCATGATTTTCCTGAAAGTCCCCCCCCCCAAAGGTGGAGAATGTCACCCCAGCAAGCAGTATATGCTGCAATGCCTACATAAGTACTTTGCTTCACAAGGAAATGGGGAAAAGTGGTAAAATTACCATGGCATAAAGCTACTTTAAGAGTGAGTAAAGATCAATAAATCCAGCAAAGCTCATTCTGTTAGGATTCACTTCTCCCGAAAATTGTGCATAATCACAACTTGACTGCCCTCTTCATTGTTGGTGCAATCATTTTGCTTGGTGGGGGTGCCAAGTTTATTATTCCCTGCTTATACACATTCCTCCCGACAGCTGTTGTATTTCTGCTTTTAAATTTTATGTAAGCCTTTCTCTCCTATCTAAATTATAATGTATGCTAAAGTAAGATGCATCATTTGTACCTTCATGACTACTTCTATTTACTCTTAATCATTTCGATCTATGTTGCATAGAACTGCTGTTCAAAACAACTAAACAGATCAGAGACACCCTGCCTTAGTCAAGGTCTCCCTGGTGGCTCTGAATGTGCAGCAAACAGCAATATTGCCAAAAATACTGCCATTGGGCTGGTTGGGTGTGGGGAGGCTGTTACATGCGATCAAAGAGATGCAAGGTACTTTCAAAGGTTGCTGATTTCAGGATCACATTATGTTCAATCAAGAAATCACATTTACATAGTCAGGAAAACCAGGAGTACTTCTACAGCAGATCTTTGCTCATCATCTTGCCTCACTGCCTGTCATTCTCAAGCACTAGCACCCCTGGTCTTTCTCCATTTCCATGATATTATTAAAAAAAAAAAAAAAAACACAGATCAATATAACACATGTAAGGTACAAAGCAGGAAGCAGAGCTCCAAGGACATTAGCTGTGCCTTATTTCGACAGCCGAACCCAGGTACTGAAGGATGATCCCCATCATAACTCACATTTAAATATGATGTGCATCCTTCTATTCTGCTTTTGAATGCAGGGTTTATTATTTTTTAATATGGCATTTATCAAATGGTAGAGCTGTAATTTCTGCGGTCGTGTTTGTCTTAGAATTCCATATGAATCTGGCACAGGAGTTATTAGCCTCTAAATTATAGAAAACCCATAAATCAAATGGATGGCTCCTATCTGCTGTGAGAACTTGTTCCCATATCAGCTAGCCTGGTTTGCAAGTGCTCAACAAAGCTTCGAAAGCTGGCCCTCTTCCCTGTTTGTTTAATGTGTATTTATATTAGATCAGTCCTTTACCATTTACATGAACTATATCATACTCCCCAACATTTCTCTGATGAAATTTGAATGTCCCATTCCATAATGATAACTTTAATATTCATACCCCACACATCTTACTGGGTTGCCCCAGACACTCTGGGCAGCTTCCAAAATATATAAACACATAATAAAGCATTAAACACTTTAAAAACTTCCCCATATAGGATTGCCTTCAGACAGCTTTGGGGTCGGATACATCCATACTCTCCAACATTTCTCCAATGAAAATAGGGACACCCTAAGGGAAAGTGGGACATTCTGGGATCAAATCAGAAACCAAGATGGCTTCTCTAAATCAGGGATATCCCTGAAAAATAGGGACATTTGGAGGGTCTGCTATATTTAACTATGACAGCAAGACCAGGTGGGCCATGGGTAGCCAAGCTGGTACCTTCCAGAAATTTTGTACTTCAACTCCCATCATCCCTGACTGTTGGTCATGTTGGCTGGGGCTGATGGGAGTTCTAGCTCACAACAACTGCTGGGCATGAAGCTGGATACCCAGGGCATAGGCTTATACTGCATAATTTTAAATACTGTTTTAGCTGTAACACAAAACACAATGTAGCCCCATTACAATCACATGGAGTGAGTTTGTTTTCTAAAGAAAGAAAAAAGGCCTTTCAGAACCGAATGAAGAGCTCAGAAAAACCTGTCTGCTCTTTTGCTAACAGTTCATCAATTCCCATAGATTATTAAAAGATTTATCACACAAATTTAGCAAAACTGAGCGCACATAGTTGTAATTCTGTGTCAAGATTCCAATGACATTAAGGAAATACTCAAATTTCTTTTGTCCTTTTAGTGTCTTATCAGAGGTTTCTTAAATATACTGTAGTTATGGCATATTATGTGGACTCACATAATTACCATTTCCTTTTATTTACATTGGAGTACACACACCTTTTTTTCAGTAAATGAACAAAAGTAACAGATAAGACAAATTACATGTCTTCTTTGACATTACCTTCATTAGATTTGAAGCAAATTCAATTGCGTTGTATGTATCCAACTAACATTCTCAGAATAGATTCACTGAAATTAAATTAATCTCAACAGGTCTGCCCTGAATTAAATTGAATTAAGAACAGTGAAAACAGAATAGCTTTTGCCTACCTATGATGAAGAATATTTTAGAAATAGATACTTTCTGTACAGAAAAAACCCAGATATGTTTTAATCTCAATCTATACACCCTGAAGACATTATTAGACTGAACAAGCAGATCCAAGCAGCACTCAGAGTTAGTCAGGGAACATCATTGCATGTGGTCCATCAACATTAAGTGTTTATTGATTTTCTAATAGAGATGATCATGGATTTAATGCATGAAACTCAGGTTTCACAATGAATATAGTACTTGCTGTAAAGCCATAGTGACCTCTTTCTTCTTCTTCTTTTAAACTGTAGCCTTTTACTGCCCCAGCAGGTCCATTATATGACCCAAGAGAGCAGCAAAATAACCAGACTGTACAATGGTGATGGGATAAAATCAGACCAAATCTTTATTGACAGCAGCAGGCAGGGGAAGGGTTGGCATGGCATTGGGTCCCAGGATCAGTTCGTCATTTTGCAAGCCCCATGTGGATGGAATTGATCTGCCAGGTTTGGAGCACCCCAAATCTGTTCCATGGGAGTTGGCCAGTGTTGAACCTTGCCATGGTGCCATTCAAGGAAGTCTCCCTGGGGGGCCAGGGTGCGGATTCCAACCAAGCAGATGCCCCAACACTGAGCTTGGGTTTGCCATGGTCAGTGCTCCCCTCAGGACTTTTATGGGGGGCCCCTATACTGTGTTGATGCTGCCCAATGCCATCTCTGCCCTCACAGAAATGATGTTCTTCACCAAACAAAGGAAGGCCATAACTTCACTGAAGGGAAGGCTAAACCCCACCCCCCAACACACACACCAAGTGCCAAACAGGTTGAGAGGTTAAGAGGGGAAAAAATCATTCTAGCCTGCTAGCCATTGACCCAAAATTGCTCAGTGAAGTCTCTAACCCAAGGGAAGGAGGGTGGGAAGCCCTCAAAGCAAAATGGCTGTGAGCTCCAGGGGAAGCAGCCTTATATATAATTTCCCTTCTTCTTTGCAAGGGCTCATGGGGCGGCTTTTCCCCATGAGCCCCCCACACAAAGAAGACACTGGGCAAAACCTTGCCTAGTATTTTGCTGCAATCTAATGGGACCACAGCGCTGCCAGGCAAAGGCGTCCCATGCTTATTGGGCATGGAAGTTTTGGTAAAGGCACAAACATGCTGTTCGCTTAATATTTCCAGAAGACTTGCTGAAACAAGTGTAGGAGGAAATTTTCTAGTAAGAGAAGGGGAAAATAGTGCTAAATGGGTTGTTTTGGCAATGAAATAAACTGGACATAGGCTCAAGACAGCCCCGTAATATTGTTTTCATTTTTTTAAAAAAATTCTCCTCCTTCCCGACCGAAGGGACATTCCCCGAAGGGACATCCCAAGAGCCACCTCACAGATTATTTTGGAGAGTTCAGGGGAACCTTTGAAGCAGTGTGGGAAGTAGAACTGGGGAATGCAGGGAGGGAGTGGAAATGGAAAAAAATACCTCTCCCCTTGCCAGTGGAATTCCTCCACTGGATTAAATGCCTTCAGTGGATGGAAGAACCCTTTCTATCCACAGATGGTGATCAGCACCAAACCCATCACAAAATCCCCTATTTACAAGACTAAGAAACAATGATACACTCCCTTAACCACTAGCAATGGGGTGGGTGGGTATTGATAGAGGAAGTGTAGTATATTCTATAGTACATGAAAAAGAATTATGACTGAGTGCATAACAAATGCGAATGAAGAGCCAGCTTTTGTCAGAAGCAATCGTGCTAAACTAGAGATACTCCAGGAATGTGGTCTTCGTGAAATCCAATATGAACTGAACTAGAGTGCTGGAGAAATGTTTTATTGAAAGAAACACACACACACACACACACACACACACACACACAGAGAGAGAGAGAGAGAGAGAGAGAGAGAGAGAGAACCTTTCAATAACTAGGTAAGATCAATTCCACACCCAACATAATTCTAAAGTGTCCTGAGAAGGAAGCAGAAAAACGGAAGCCTCTTTTTCAAAAAAACACAGTTTTTCGGAACTCAAAGGACATGTTACAACACAGCAGTGGTATCAGTAATGTGACCCTAGTAAATCCAGCAAGTGTGTTGCCTCTTGATTCCATGTAGAGACAACAATGTGGTACCCCCTCTGTGACATACATGTGGCTGCTAAAATCAATTTCAGGACTCCCGTAGCTTGCGCTATGCTTTTAATTTTATTTCACTTGAAGTCCTTGAATATAGTGAGATTCCATGAGCTTAAATGGCAAGGGGCTGGAAATAGATTTGGTGGCGATCGTACGGTTGCTGCTTAAATTGTTGTTCAGTATTATAGTGGTACCTCGGGTTAAGAACTTAATTGGTTCTGGAGATCCATTCTTAACCTGAAACTGTTCTTAACCTGAAACTGTTCTTAACCTGAGGTACCACTTTAGTGAATGGGGCCTCCCACTACCGGAGCACAATTTCTGTTCTCATCCTGAAGCAAAGTTCTTAACCCGAGGTACTATTTCTGGGTTAGCCTAGTCTGTAACCTAAAGCGTCTGTAACCTAAAGCGTCTATAACCCAAGGTACCACTGTATCAGGTTATCCTTTCTCTTCTCATAATGAGTGGTTAAGGAAGTACTTGATGGGCTGCAACCACAACATATGCTTCCCACCCTCCTACTACTGGCAACCAATCATATGCTGACTTGCATAACCTGAGGCCAAGCCACATGTAACTAAACACTGCAAGAAGAGAAGAAGGAACTTGATAGCGGACTGCCATTGTGCGATCAACTTCATGATCACTATTACATTTAGTTCCACCTGGGGTGGGGGTGGCCTTGTTACATATATATCTCACAGAAATAGGAAGCCAAATGTTTAACACTAGTACTAAGCAGTAAAGATCAGATAAGTTAGTTAAACAAATTAATGCGCTGCTAGAAAAAATAAAAACAATCCCAGTCTGCATTAGTTAGCCTGATGCACCCTGGACTCCCCTGTAAAAAAGAGTTGTACAACAGACAAATATGTTTGTGCTCCGAGGTCACAATACAGTGAAAACCTACTGTATTATAATTAAGAAATCATATGTAATCATCCTCTTATGAATGCTCAAGCACCATATAATAAACCCTAATTTACAAATCCATATTTGTTAACACATTAATCTCCTCGGAGATTGTAGACTCTGATGCACATTACTTTTATAATCTTTATGAAATGTAAGCTATTGATCTGAGCAGAGTGCTAGCCAGCAGGTTTCAAGTGAGAAAGGGGATTTACGAGAAAAGCCCATGGCAGATAGTGAAAACAGCTAATGGATTTTATCACTCATTTGCGTCATGTCAAATATCCCCCCCCCCCGCAGGGCAACTAGCAGAGCCCTACTGGAGCATAAACAGTTCCTCACCTCAACAAAGTGCAGGGAGTGAGACGATATCCACCATACCACATGCATTGTCCCTGATTTAAGTGCATGCACTGTGAACTTCTGTAGGGAGGGAAGAAGTGTATAGAAGAGCATGCAAGGACTTCCTAGGGATCTGGAACCCTGAATTATTTGGGTTCCGGATCCTATGGGAGCCTTCAACAATACAACCTGATTTGTTTTGCTGAGCCTGCAACCTCCCAAACTCTTCTCCCTACAGATATTTGCCCTATATTTGAGAGCCAGTGTGGTGTAGTGGTTAAGAGCGGTGGACTCGTAATCTGGTGAACCAGGTTCGCGTCCCCGCTCCTCCACATGCAGCTGCTGGGTGACCTTGGGCTAGTCACACTTCTCTGAAGTCTCTCAGCCCCACTCACCTCACAGAGTGTTTGTTGTGGGGGAGGAAGGGAAAGGAGATTGTGAGCCGCTTTGAGACTCCATAGGGTAGTAATAAAGCGGGGTATCAAATCCAAACTCCTCCTCCTCCTATAAGCATGGGCAAGGAAGAAGAAGAAGAGGAGGAGGAGTTTGGATTTGATATCCTACTTTATCACTACCCGAAGGAGTCTCAAAGCGGCTAACAATCTCCTTTCCCTTCCTTCCCCACAACAAACACTCTGAGAGATGAGTGGGGCTGAGAGATTTCAAATAAGTGTGACTAGCCCAAGGTAAGTATATGATATCAGGGGAAGGATGATTTGGTGTGGCCCTGCTCCTTAGCCCTATGTTGCTGAACACTAAGCTATTAACTGTAAAATGCTTTCAACCTTTTGTTTTAGTGTCAAAAGGACTGGGAACATTTGCCCACTCTTGCCTCAGTTAAGAGCTTTCTCTGTCAACTCCCTCTCCTAGCTAAAGAATCAATGACTGACCCTTTTCACGAGTCCAATATGGTGCTTTTACCTAGACCAGGGGTTGTCAACCTGGTCCCTACCACCCACTAGTGGGCATTTCAGGATTCTAGGTGGGTGGTAGGGGGTTCTATGGCACAAGCTGAATCCTCCTTCCATCGAGCAGTGGTGGGTGGTAAGAAAATTTTACCATCAAGAAAGATGCATTAGTGGGTGGTAGGTATAAAAAGGTTGACTACCCCTGATCTAGCCCAAGTATTGGGAAGCTCAAGTCTGGAGTCTGAATGTATTCCTCCAAGCCGTCCCATCTGTCACCTTGGGTGTCCACACTTTCCTCTTATCACCCAGGGGCATAGGTTCCACCAACAAGCTCTCACCTTGGTCCAGAAACCAGCGGTAGTCTCGTAATCTGGGAAACCGGGTCCGCGTCTCTGCTCCTCCACATGCAGCTGCTGGGTGACCTTGGGCCAGTCACACTTCTTTGAAGTCTCTCAGCCCCACTCACCTTACAGAGTGTTTGTTGTGGGTGAGGAAGGGAAAGGAGAATGTTAGCCGCTTTGAGACTCCTTAAAGGGAGTGAAAGGTGGGATATCAAATCCAAACTCTTCTTCTTCTTCTTCTTCTTCTTCTTCTTCTTCTTCTTCTTCTTCTTCTTCTTCTCCTTCTTCTTCTTCTTCTTCTTCTTCTTCTGTCTCCCACAGCAGCCTATCAGGCAGCAGACAAAACACTCTGAAAGGCCCATGATTATCACATGGGCAGCTCCAAAAGAGGACATTGGGAAGATGTCCAACCTAAGCAAGAGCTTTTCTCCCATTACTAGACTCCTGTCCTTAACCTATATTGCTTTTCCACAAGTTTAACATGTGGGACACAACTCACCCACCTAGAAATATACTTCCCCTTTCTTTGATTTTCCCTCATTTTTTTTCCTGATGCCACAACTGATTTATCAACAAGAGATGACACTTTGCATGGCATTTGGAGAAAACGACCTGTCTCTTCAAGCAGCTGGAGGGCTCCTGACTCCATCTTGAATTGAGACGACTGCAGTTCAGCCAGTGCAGCCTTACACATTCAAGTATCTCTTTTGCAAACCATCAACCCAACCTGATTTTAATTACTGTTATAACTTGCCATCAAAACAAATAGAAACTTTATTTTTGTATATGTTCAGAAAGAAGATAACATAATGCTTTGATATCACATCTGTGTGTCCCCCCCAAAAAAAAAAACCCCTGTAAACGTTTTCCCCCCTTAATTTGGCAATCTTAATTTAACACAATGTGTCAGAGCTTTGATAAGATTAGCACAGCCTACACATTTCTTATCCACTGATGTTTCTCTTCTAGTATATTTAGTTATGATGAGTCTATCTGTAACAATAATGTTTAATATAACAACTGCCTTCCTTGGGAATCAACCCTTGCACTACACCTAGTGAACAAAACTGATTCATGATTGAGTTCATGCTGTTTTGCCTATTCCATATTACTGATCTAAAGGGTTTGGGGGGGATATCATTGGTTTTCCCCATCACAATATAATGCAGCCTGGAAGAAGGCCAAGCTTTACAGGTAAAAAAGATAAAGGACCCCTGGACGGTTAAGTCCAGTCAAAGGGTTACAGCGCTCATCTCACTTTCAGGCCGAGGGAGCCAGCGTTTGTCCACAGACAGTTTTTCTGGGTCATGCGTGTCATAGTTCTTATGTCCCAAGCTCCTTGGTTTTATAAAGCAACAGACTTTAACTCAAAATCATGCATTGTACACATCTTTTGGGTATGGGTACAAAAGCAACTTTGCTGTATAATGGTATTTCTAGCACCTATGACTATTATTTCCACCTGTCTTTTTTTTTTAAAAAAAAAACTAGCTAGAGATATAATCTAAAGAGAATTGAATGTGTGGGTTTTTCCCCCACCAGCAGAATGCTGGTCATGTTTGATGCAGAGGAAGCCAAATTCTGCTGCTTGTTCCAAAATGGGTGATATCTCAGTTTCTTACCCTGGAATCCTAAACACTTCATCCTAAACCCTACTAGAGTCACCTCTGACTTGTCTGGAACCACCTAGTAAACACTCATCTACCCGACCATAGCTTTCTGACACTGATTCAGAACAAAGATAGGAGTGCCTGGATGTTTAGCAATTGAAATATAGAGTGGGTGTCACCAGCATACTAATGGCACTGGGCACCTCACTCAAAGAGAAATAATATGTATTTATGCAGTTTAAAATTCTCTTTGAACTTTAAAGTTTTAAGGAAATTTTGAACTATACTTTTAAAGCTGTGCTCCACAAAGAGGTGGCAGCAGCACAGGAACACACTCTGGGTGACTTTGCCCACAAGGCCTCATACTGAGGAAGGACACAATCCTCAGAGCAAAACTACAGGTAGTTGTTGAAACTAGTATCAGCCTCGTGCAAATTAGCACGACCTATCCTCCCCACATACATTTTTTTAAAAAAAAAAAATTTAAAAAGGGAGAATTTTGTCTCCCTTACCCTGAGAATGTTCAGCAAAATGCTCCTTCCCAATTTTGCTGCCTAAACATAGTTGAGAATTTCAACAGCTCGTTTCTGCTCACCTTGGCTCTTAGCTGTAAGCATTGATGAGGATCACCCTAAATAGTAATACATATGATTTCTAATGTTGGTAAACTATTCAACATTTCTCCATGAAAATAGGGACAGCAATGATGATTATGATGATGATGATGTTACTATTTATACCCCGCCCATCTGACTGGGTTGTCCCAGCTTCCAACATATATAAAAGCACAATAAAACATTAAACCTAAAAAAAAAATCTTCCCCTATATATGCTGATTGTCGAAGAATTGATGCTTTTGAATTATGGTGCTGGAGGAGACTCTTGAGAGTCCCATGGACTGCAAGAAGATCAAACCTATCCATTCTTAAGGAAATCAGACCTGAGTGCTCACTGGAAGGACAGATCGTGAAGCTGAGGCTCCAATACTTTGGCCACCTCATGAGAAGAGAAGACTCCCTGGAAAAGACCCTGAAGGGGACGACAGAGGATGAGATGGTTGGACGGTGTTCTCGAAGCTACCAGCATGAGTATGACCAAACTGCGGGAGGCAGTGGAAGACAGAAGTGCCTGGCGTCCTCTGGTCCATGGGGTCACAAAGAGTCGGACACGACTAAACAACAACAAATACACTCTGCATTCAGATGTCTTCTAAATGTTGTATTTTTACTTATCCCCTTGGCCCGGGGGTCATATAAATCCATACCCTCTGACATTTCTCTAATGAAAATAGGGACATCCTACCATACCAGCCTACATTTCTCCAATGGAAGTAGGGATGTCCTAAGGGAAAATGGGATACTGGAATCAAATCAGAAACCAGGATGACTTCTGTAAATCCTGGACTGTCCCTGGAAGATAGGGACACTTGGAGATTCTGTGTTGGATGTTTACCATATTCTCTGAAATTGTATATATATATATTAAAAACAAAGCTTAATGTCTGTCATGTGGTGATAACTTCTGAAATGCTCCCTCACTCGTACTTACCCTCATTTCACTCATTTTTAAAACAGCCTTTATCCCTTGTTGGCATTGCATTGACCTGGATTACTGAATTGCTCAATATTGGATTGCTCGTCATTTTGAAGACGGATGTACTCTTAGAGTCTGAGGAGTAAGATCTACAACTCAGCATTTGGTTTTACTGTTTCCCAAGAAACCATGCAAATTGCAAAAGGCAAATTGTGATACTGGCCATTCATAATAACGCTTGATAATTGGCCTTTACAAACCGCAATTGACATCTTTCTAAATTCTCTCATAACATTAATTAATCTGAGACTATAGAATAGCTCTAACCGAGTTAAGGTCATCAAACAGATAAATAAAATCACCTCTTCAGTCAATGAGCCTTTTTTTCATTTCACTCCTCCACAAATCTTGTTTCAGAATATGATTGAATTTAAATTAAGCTTAGCCCATTAAAAATAATGTGGGCAGTTTCATCCAGCTAAACTGAAAGTGTTATTTCCCCCCAATAGCCATAATATCTGATTTACCTCATAATTTTATAATTATGCAAGTAAATATCTAGGGGTGTGCCAAATTGCCATTTCTTAACATTTTTGGCAAGAAAACAGCAAAAAAAAAAAAAATGGAGAGGGGGATACTAATTTTCTTCCTCTCGAACACCAGTGGAACCTTTTTTACCTGTATTAATGGATATTTGCAACATGTTTCTTACTCACTGTATGGTTCTAGCTCATCAAAGATCACATGCTGAGTGTAATGACATTGCCATCTAAGGTCATCTTATAATCTTTGGCTATCTTTCCCAAATGATTAAGAAACTGCAATAACAGCAAAAGGTTTTCTATTTTGTTGTTGTTGTTGTTGTTGACAACGACAACAACAACAACAACAACAACATCTTCCACAAATGACAACTACAGTGGTACCTTGGTTCTCAAACTTAATCTGTTCCGTTCCTGAAGTCCATTCCAAAACAAAGTGTTCCAGAACCAAGGCGTGCTTTCCCATAGAAAGTAATTCAAAATGGATTATCACTACAAATCCATGTAGTGATGAGGCACTACAAATCCTCCAATGGGGGCTGCACGATTACATTCTAATTATTTTATAGAAAGGTGTATGTATATGTCTAATCACATATATATTTACTGAAATTTTCCGTGTAAAAGATGCCCCCATGTATAAGATGACCCCTATTTTTTAAACCCAAAATTAAGAAATCAATATTTATTTATTTATTGGGGGGTTACCCTTGAGCTGCTGAGGTTTGGGAGGGCACCCTTGAGTTGTTTAGCTTTTCTTGGGGGCAGGGAGTCACTGCCACCAGTCGCTCACCTGCCCTCTCTCGGCTGCGAGGTAGAGGGATAAACACTTACTTTATTTTTCAGTGTATAAGTTGACCCCCAATTTTTACCTAGTTTTTTAAAGGCAAAAAACATTGTCCTATACATGGAAAAAGATGGTATGTTCCGAACACTGTCCAGATAGGGACCTTTTCAAATAAATAATGTGAAGAAATGGATCAAACATTTTGCAGCACTTTGACTTTGCTCTATCCAAAGTAGACCTTTTACTGAATACAACAAAAAGTTGCCCTGTGCAAAGATTTGAGGATTTCATCTCACATTAAGAAGATTAATAGTTGTGGTTCATCCACATTAGTTTGTTCGCGACAGTCTTTCTTCGCCGATAAATAAATCTTCACCTGCAGATTTAGAGATAAGTGCAACATTAATCTGAAATTCTGTTGGGAAGGAAAGATGAAGCAAATCCTTATTACCTTTATCACAATTGCTTATTTACTGTAAGTTTTGCTGAGTTTGAAAGTTCCCCTGGGGAGCTGATTGCCTTGTGATGTGAGTAGAAGGTATAATATTTCTTCGCTGATAACATGTAACAGTAATGAGCAGGTATGGATGCTGACTTTTTAGGACAAAGTAATGAAATGTGTGAGTTCATTTTATTTGGTGGGGAAAGAAAGAATGACATTTCCTTGAAATAGTGAAAGCCAAACTACTTCTTATGGAGAAACATGGAAATGCTGAACAAGCTGTAGGTTGCCCCATATCTATCCAATAACGTGGAATGGAGGGGGGGGGGGACACATATCATGTTTCTTCTCTGTTTTCCATTCATTCAAAACCAAACCATTTCTTCCTCCCTCCCTTAATTCTTCTCTACATCATCCTCATGGAAACTGCTTTTGTTCAAACATCTACATAAAATATAATAAGTACCCTTAATAAGTACTTAACTTATTTCTGTGTTTTTTCAGGGCCAGAAATCTAATTTTAAGTACAATGAGAACATGTATTCTCACTTAACTGCTAATTCCAACAGTGCTGATATGTGTGTTTTTTTTAATGTGGGGTCCATTTTTAATTTTACTTTTTAAAGAGCCATTATTTGCTTCTGCATTATTTAGTAGTTTAAGCTACACCTGTATTCTGTACTAACTGCTTAGCATAGAAATTTAAATAGAAAATTAGTGACTGTGGTAAAGGGGACAGAAGGAGAGACTCCTTTCTTATTCATATAAATTGTGCATTTCAAAACAAAGGGCACAGTTGTTTTGATAAAAGATATATGCTAAGTTAATATTTTGATCTCCAAGATAAAATTTGTTTCAGATAGCTATTTCTTTCCACAACATTGATAATGAGGAAATGGGGCGTTCTACATCAGAGTATTTTATTTTTGCACAAATGAAATGCTTAAATGTGACACTTTTGTTCTTGAATTCCTGGCAATATTGCTGCTAAGTCTTACTTACTTATCAAACCTTTATTAGGCATTATACAAATAAAACGATAAAAGAGAAAATAACATATAAAAGCCTTGAAATATATACAGAAAGGCAGCAGTTGGCTACATACATATATATATATATACATATAGAATCAGTGGTTTTCCTTGTTAACCTGCTCCTTGGAGAACTGCTACCAAAAACTCGGCTACCCCCGCCGTTACCCTTTGGTCAACGTCGGATAGGCAGAATCCCACACATTCACCTTGCTGGGGTTCCAGACCACCCAAAAGAGGGGACAGCACGCGTTGACGGGGCGTACTGTACAATGGGCAATGAAAGAGAATGTGCTCTACCGTGTCCGGGACATTCATAAAACATCTGCAGAGTCTCTTGTTTCTAGGGATGTTTTGATATCTTCCCCTGACAAATGCTGAGGGAAAAACATTCAAACGGGCCAGCATAAAAGCCCTGCGTTGGGCTGGAATTATTAATTTAGTGACGTAATTGGCTCTGCTATCTAAGATATTTAAATCATAGAATATGGGGGAGCAAATTTTGTTTACAGCTGCCATAATATTTTGTCTCTCGACATCCTTTAATCTAGCTAGGATATTATGGAAAATATATTGCTCGTTGGAATTGTACAAGGGCTCCAGCTCGATGCCTAAAGATTCAATCTTTTTTTCGAGGTACTGATACCATCTTGATTTATAGGAGTCCTTGAGCAAATCTGCGAGCAGACTTGATGGGGGGCAGCGAAAATGGCAGCGTAACCAGTACTTTATTGAGGTGGACCAGGCCCAATATTCCATTGTGTGTATGCCTATTTCTGCACACATTGTTTCATATTTAATCACAGCTGGGAGTCCAAGAGTACGTCTCAGAAAGCTGGAGTGAATCTTTTTTAGATCACTGTTATATGCTTGGACCCATAGCGGGATTCCATAGAATATCTGGGATTGCACTTTTGTTTGAAATATCTGATTGGCCGCAGGAATAAATTGATTACCTTTCTGGTAATAAAAACGGGCAACTGCTGATGAGGTGCACTTTGCCTGTTTTATGGCATTTGTGCGATGATTTGCCCACCCTAAATTGCTCTGGAATAAGATTCCCAGGTACCTATAGATTTTCACTTGTTGGATTTCTTGCCCTCTTATTTTCCATTTCTCTAATTTCCAACCATTCGAGAAGACCAAAATTTTTGTCTTCTCATAATTTATAGAGAGTTTGTTACATTCACAGTAAAGGATCAGAGAAGATATAAGACGTTTCAGACCCAAGCTCGTTAGTGATAGTAGGACAGCATCGTCTGCGTATAATAAGAGAGGAACTGGTTTCTGATTAAGTTTTGGGGCATGTGATTCTATTTTTTGAAGGTGATCTGGCAAGTCTGATAAAAATAAATTAAATAGAAAGGGGGCAAGAATACACCCTTGTTTTACCCCTTTCGAGTTTAAAATGTCTGATGAAAGGTGACCTTTGGTGTTAAGTTTGACTTGACAGGTATTGGAAGAGTATAGATTTTGTATTAGAATCAATAAGCGCTGATCAATTTTTAATTCTGCGAGTTTCCTCCACAGCTTTGGGCGGTCAATTGAGTCGAATGCACCACGAAAATCTACAAAAGCAGCATATATCTTAGATTGCCTTTGGGATCTGTATTTTTCGACCAAATGCATAAGTATAAGGCAGTGGTCTAATGTAGAGCAACCTTTGGTGAAACCTATTTGTTCTTTCCCTGGTAAATTTAGATTTTTCATCCAGGTAAGGAGTTTAGATAAAAGGTGCTTAGCGTAGATTTTCCCTATCACTGATAATAGGCTTATCGGTCTATAATTCCTTGGTTCTTTTGGGTCGCCATTTTTAAAGATTGGGATAATTATTGATCTTAACCATATCTCAGGTATGATCCCATATTTATCTATGAGAGTAAACAATTGAGCTAAGGGTTCTGCCCACCATTCTATATAGGTCTTAAATAATTCTATTGGTAGACCGTCTGGCCCAGGAGATTTCCCCGATTTGAAATTTTTAACTATCTCTCTAATTTCCTCTTCTTCTACCCTTGGCCACTCCTGGAGTTTATTGATTTTATTTTTAGTGGTCTCATTTCCTTTAGGTTCACTGTGTAGATTGTTAAATACAGATGTAAAGTATTGGGACCATTTGGATTCTGCAATTGGTGGTAGAGTTAATTGATTTTCGGCTTTCAGTCCTCCGTACACTAGGTTCCAGAACGCTTTGTTGTTTTTACTCTGAATTGAGTCGAATAATTGTAGCCATTTTTGGGTTGCATATTTCTGTTTCTTTTCGGCCAGAATGTAATGATATTTTCTTTTTTCATCAAGATAAGAGGGCTCTAGTTTAGTGCGATTATTTTTAAATATTTGGCGCAGTTTTCTTTTTAGCTGGAAACATTCATCATCGAACCAAGGGCTAGCGCTATGTTTAAGTACCCAAACTTTAGGTGGAGTACTAAGCTCTACGAACATTTGGAAGATTTCATTATAGATTTTCGGGATATCACTATAGGAATTCGTGGTCTTTAAGTTGGATAATATTTGTTTTCTCAGGTTGGCTGTAAGTTTTTGCCCCACTGCTGCACTCATTTCCTGGGACCATTTTAATTGGGTCATTTGTTTGTATTGAGAAGGTTCTATGATATTGTACTTGTTTATTTTGGTTTCGTCCTTTAAGTTAATAGACAACGATAATGGCTGATGGTCGCTTTCAGTACGCGTTCCAATTTTGAGGTCCATGATCGAATTTATAATATTATAAGGGACAAGAATATAGTCGATGACACTGCATCCTCGGGGGGAGAAGTATGTAAACTCCCCGCTTCTATCGCCTTTTGTTGAACCGTTCACAATCTGCAAATTAAAGTTGTTACATAATTCAAGTAGGCGTAGGCCTTCGTTGTTTACAACCCTATCTCTGGAGAATCGTCCTATTTTCAGGGCATGTGCGATATCATTATCAGTATTCCAATTTAGTTTGCTACATAGTTGTTCATTGTTGGTTCCCACTCTGGCATTAAAATCACCTGCTATTATCAGTGAGGCATTTGGGTATTTATCGGTCAAATTTTCTATATAAAAGGTTAGTTGTGACCAGTTTTCACTGCTGCTGTTGTTTTTGGTTGGGGGGATATAGACATTTACAAGTAGCAAAGTATCGTCTTTTTGGGTTAAAAGTAGAGCTTGTGCAAGTGGAAAGCATTTTTCTAGCTGCTTGATTTCAAACCCTAAGTTGTCTTTGATCATACAACAGAACCCTGCTTTCGGCCGGCCCTTCGTGTTTGTTTTCAATGCGGGTTTCGTATAGGAGGTGAATCCATTGATTTTAATATCTCTAGTTGACCATGTTTCTTGTAGAAGTATTAATTCAAAATCTTTAAAGAAGTTCATTAGGTCTGGGTCTCCGTCTTTGTTTCCCCACCCTGCAATATTCCAGGACAGCAGGCGTAGGATCCGTTTTTGAGTTGGTGGCTGGTTGACCGCATTTAGTCATTTTAGTTCTGTTGTTGAGTCCAGCGAGGGGTTTTGTCTTATGCAGATACAGCCATTTGCCGCTGCTTTCGGTGGGGGACATAATGGTGGATCTTTTAGATTCTTTTTTAAAGTGCGGGAAATTAAAATTTCCTCTCTTTCTTGATTTTCTTCCTTAACTGTTCCTTGTTCCTGAAAGATTTCTGTAGTTGGTGGACTGTTATGGACAGTAGGACTGTTTTCAGTCTCTACTTCCATTTCTTTGGCCTCGTTTGGTGTTGAGCTCGGTGTGCCAGGACTGTTGGAGGTCATCTTTTGTTCGGCAATGTTAGAGTCCTTTGCTGCTAAGTCATTATTCATTAGACTTTATTATTATTGCATGGTTCAGATCTGCATTAGCTAAAACATTAGCTGTCAGTTTCATAGAATGCAACATTTCAAAGAATGCCTTGATCCAGTGATTCAAGTAAAGTAAAGGTGGCAGCTCCCCAAGATCTTGAAAAACAATTCCTCCCCCAGTTATTCATTCAAGAAGTAACATATGTGCAAAGCTTATTATTATGCCCAAATCCGTTAAAAGTTTCTTTGGAGTCATAAAGTATGAGAACTTAGAGCCGTTTAACACGATCACATTCTGATTTGCCAAAGTGCATATGTCAGAGGTGTGGATCTGGCTGAAAATGCTTGACGCAAATGCACCAGGGCATACTTAAAAATATTAAAAAAGGATGTGAAGATGAGGAAAGAGGATCTTTTATAGTATAAATTTCTCTACCACAGATGTGGCATAGTGTCAACTGAGAGCACAGATCAGTGGCTTTCTGATCTGCTTTCAGGGAACCCTTTCTGCATTTCTCCATTGCTAAGAAATACCTCTGCATTCTAAGACGATATTGGAAATGTTCCAGGTGCATCAATGGTTCCTGTAGAGAGTATTTGTGACAGACCTATTTGGCCACTTCATTGCCTTGTTCCAGATTACTCTCTGAAGACACATGAGGCCATTACCTTTCTCTCTTCCATTGTCTTTGAGCCAAGTCTGGCAGGTGGGTGAGGCTGCCCATCAATCACCTGATACTTCAATGATGGTCTACTTTTGCATGCATGGTTTGAAACAAGCCATGTGGTTAAAGGCATTGCACTTTGCATGCCCTGGCAGTCAGCTGATCGTCAAGACTTGCAAAGGGCAGGGTACAGCACAACAAGAGTCTGATTGTTGGGGTTGCAAAGCACCATGCACAGAGTTATGCATGTCCTGATGATCAACGGGTTGTCAAGGTTTGCAGAGCTCCTTGCATGGTGCTTCACACAGTGCTTTGCACACGTAACCATGTCTTTATCTGCTGCACACCTGATGTCACCTGTAAGGCAGGTTAGGGTGGTCATGGAGGGGGGCAAATGAGAAGGCTTGGCTAGCCTAATTAGTTCATAAGGCTAGAGGTTCCCCACAGCTGGTGTATAGACACAATCCTTTTTACTTCCAATAATGGTTGCCTATTTCTCCTGTGTTGGTGACATTACTGTAGTTAGTATGAGGTATATGAAAATTAGATCTCAACATTGTTAAATTCTTTCTTTCTTTCCTAGTTGGCCTTTATGGTCCTGATAATAGCCACCACACCATCCTGGCCTACTTTATGTCAAAAGGGTTATTCTGACAGATTGGTAGCCTCTGTAGACAAATGAATGGATTTTCGTGCTTCATGGAAATTTGTGATGTGCCAAACCATTGAAGCTCATCTCCTGCACAATTAGGAGAGCTATTCTATTAAGCCATGTTTTGATGTGAGCTTTCAGCATCATAATGGGGGGGGGGGACAGGTTTCTGAACTATCAATTGGACAAAAGCAGCACGTTGGAGTATTTACTCCCCCCCCATCTAAAATTTCAAGCATATATTTTGTGATCCACTTTGCATCAATTTCCCAAGAAAATGTATATCTTTGAAAAGAAGCCTGTCATGCTCCGACGTAGATCTGTTTCAAAAAGAAAGGAAATGAGAGAGGAAAGGCAGAGCTCTCTTTATACTACAGGCTTGAACAGGCTTTGATAATAGGATGAAGCCCTAACACAAATTCTAGCATGTAGACACAAGAAAGAAAAGCTTTGAATGTTTCATTAGGATTTTCTGTTTTTCCTTTGGGAAAACATTTTGTTGGATGTTGGCTTGTAAACTCCACCATAAAAAATCATTCAGCCTAGTGAATTAGCAAATGCTTCTTTGAAGTGCTTAAATAATGTAGACATTTATCTGTCCGACAACATATATAAAAGCCAGTTATGAGGGTTCTCTTGTACTCAGCTATCATCACAACAGCATTGCTTGCGATTTAAATGTGGTGCAAGGCATGAAGACAGAGTATGCATGCAGTGTTCCACATAACTGGCATCTCATTTAAACTGGATCAACTCACTTGTGTTTGCAGTGTGAGCTTGCTTACGCACTAGATATCTATGGTCTGGACAAGCACCGCACTGTAAGCTCTCATGGCATGTGTAACAGCTGAAGGACTGATTTAAGTGTGAAGCTAAATGTATGGGCAGGGATTGACATCATTTCACAACCTCCAGGCTGCCCCTTGGATATATCAGTACATTACTTTTAGCAGGAGACGTGTATGTGACTCCCATATTCCAGCTACAAATCTCCCGCTCATGGCATTGGTGTCAGGAGTGTGTACAGGAGCTGGGCCCTGTGACTGGTTTGGCCCAGTGACTGAGTTTGGCCTGGAAGGGCAAGGTGTGGCCGCACAGGTGAGGCTTGACAGAAGACTCATAGCACCTATTGGCAAGGGCTGGGAGGGGTATATAAGACCAGCATTTCCCTCTGGCTCTTTGCCACAGCAACATGCTATCCACCTAGCTGTGCTTCGGCTTCCTGACTCCTGGTATCCTGACTCTTGGACCCTTGGCTTCCTGACTCCTGGTTTCCTGACTCTGGGTTTCATGATCCTCGGACTCTTGGCTTCCTGACTCTTGGTTTCCTGATTAGTGGACTCTTGGCTTCCTGACCCCTGGATTGTTGCTTCCTGCTTCCTGACCTCTACCCTGGTCCCGACATACCAGGCCAGGACTCCAACTGCCTGTAACCCGGACCGTGACAATTGGATGAAGATGGCCGGATATGGAAAGAAGAAGGGGGGGAGGAGGAGGAGGAGTTTGGACTTGATATCCCATCTTTCACTCCCCTTAAAGAGTCGCAAAGTGGCTAACAATCTCCTTTTCCTTCCTCCACCACAACAGACACTCTGTGAGGTGAGTGAGGCTGAGAGACTTCAGAGAAGTATGACTAGCCCAAGGACACCCAGCAACTGCATGTGGAGGAGCGGGGAAGCGAACCCGGTTCACCATATTATGAGTCCACCGCTCTTTACCACTGCACCACACTGGCTCTCGCCTTTCGTTCAATGAAATAATCAGTAGTATGAGCCAGATAGATAAATGGGGAGATAAGGAGCCTGTTGTGATGGGCAGGACTTGCCTGCTCACGAGATGAACTGAGACAGTTGCCACCACCATCAGAGAAGTGAGGAGAAGCACCGGTAGCTTCAGGCAAGACCACAAGATCTCACAACAAACCATCATGCCATCTTGGTAAACAAGGCTTTGGCAGAGGAGCGGCAATGGAGCGGGACTGGGTTGGCACCTTCCCATTTTGCCTCATGCAGTGAAATGGGATGGGCCATCCCTGGTGATGGGCATTAGGGAAAGCATCCAGACAAATAAATCCGAGGCAAAGAAGACTTTGGCCTTATAATGCTACACCATACTTTCCTTTTTAACATGGAACCAAAACAAGAAGGGCAGAAATTAAAGCTTTTGATATAAGACAGGGGGAGTATTTGAGAGTGAAAAGAAAAATGAGAAGGAGAACGTTGCATCATAACATACAAATCTTCACTGAAAGAGGTTCAATATCATCCCAAACATTGTATGAGATTGAAGCCTAAGCTGTATGGGGGCAATAATTGCACACATGGCAGTCCGTGTAAATGTATTAACTGAAGCAACTAGGTATTGCCCGCTACCATATATGTGTGCTGAGTTCATTGCCTAATCTTTTGAGTTCCTTCAAGGGTTGACTGTATGCTGATGGAAATAGTGCCTGAAGGAAAAAGAAAAACTGACTTGTATAAGGTATTTATCGCTTGTGTCTATAGCTTGTGCAGTGTCTACACTCAAGGCTGTTATCATTAGAGGATGCAGCAGATGCCTTATTAAGATATCTATTGCTAGAAAGTGGGTTGTTATGATTTAGTTGGGAATAATTTGTTTCCTCCAGGGGAACAATCCTACACACAAGAAGCTAGTGTAAAGCAAGCCAGCACAAGTTAATAATAATAATTGTATTATTTATACCCCTGCCCACCTGGCCCAGTCAAACCGTCATAAAGTTACAATGGATACAGCGCCTGTCTGATTTGTAATGGGAGATAATTCCCAAAATTAGGTGCCACCACACTGAAGGCCCAGTTTCTAAATTTTAAAGAATGGGCCTCCTAAAAAGATGGCATCTGCAGGAGGCCCTCTCTTGCAAGGCCCAGTGATCAAATTTGGATAGTCTGTACTTCTGAAACCCTTGTGGTTCCTCGAAGCCTGCTGAAACCTGCCTCATGTGGGTGGACAATGCCATTTCGGCCACATAAGAAAGAGAACTCACCTCTGAACTTCAGGACTATTTGCTATCATTTACTTCTTCCTCACGTATGGAAAGGAACGGACTTTTGTAATCTTTTGTAACATGGCGTCCTGTGGGAGGCCAGATTTTGCACCTCCAAATGGATCTTCTCAATTATGGATCTTCTCAGTTTTGGGCCCTTTCAGCTCAGCACCCTGTCCCCACCACCAGTGATGCATGTGGATAAAATATGGAGATTATAGATATTGGTCCACACAGAAATAGAAAAAGCTAACAATCATCACGTATCACACTCATCCAAGTACAGGCAAAAAGAAATTTAAAAATCCTTTGTAAAGAGAATTACTTTTTTCCCATAGTTCAGAAATTGTTATTAAAAAGTTCTCCCAAATATATAAAAGCAGCACTTGAAAAGTAAATTGCAGGAAATGAGTAAATCTGCTCAAATGAACTATTTCCCCCCAGCCACAGCACCTCTATTCTAGGCCTAACAGACCTGCTTAACATGTTCAACATGTTATAGCTTGTTTTGCCTTAGAGGTTTGAGGTAATTGTCAGCAAAATGAGTTTCTGAAGAAAATGGGGGGAAATAGGAATAAACGAAATAAGTAATGAGATTTGCCCATGTAGGGAAGTTGAAAAGATGGTGGGGAAGGACCTCAGAACATATAGTCTGAAGGTATAGCCATACACACACACACACACACACACACACACACTTATAGAGAAAGGTTGGGGAGGGAGAGACTCCCCCAGGAAATGAAAACATTGACAAGCAAATCCCATAACCCTTTGATGCCAACTAAGTGAAAGCCCCTTCAAGGAATATTTATATAAGCCATGGGCAAACTGAATTAAAAGGAAAATGTATCAAGCAGTAGTAGAAAGAAACCCAAGTAAATAAACAAATACCGATAGAGACTTGGATTAATAACACTTGGAGCATTGCTCTATCAGAAAGCCTCACATCCCATCGGCGGCTAATCAAAGGAATCTCAAAAAAGATACCTTTGACACGATTTGGTCTCTTTTTTCTTTCTTTTATTGAAGAAGAATGGGATGTTTTAATGTCAGCATCATCACAGATGTGTCTGTGGAGGGGATATATTGATTGAAAATGTCTAGTAAACCAGATCAGTAGTTGGGTTCTATTGAAAGTATTCAGTGAGTCAACATGACAGTGATGTGGGACTGAGGTATGGAATGATCATTCTGTGATATTATGGCAGTGGACAAAGCTGTATTGTAACTTTTGAATAAATGTGTTTATTTTTCTTTCTTTCTTATTAAAAAAGGAAACTAGTACCAAGTTTCATATAAAGGATACAGTGAGATATCCACAAGCACAGTTTTCCCATTTCCCCCCATACATACTTATAGGGCGGACATAGATGTTTCTGTAAACATAGATTTGCTACTAATCCTGGCATCTTCTCAATGAGGGGTATTGAGTGTGGTCCTATCTAGGTCCTGTTTGCTCTCATGATGTCTTGCCTCACATCCTTCTCACACCACCACCACCGCAACCTTTGATTGGCCATCTACCTCTAACAATGACAGCTGTTGCTAGCCCTTGCATACTCTGCAGGTTGATTTTCCCTATGTTTAAGCATCTACAAAACAACCAAGTCTCAGGAACAGCTAAAAAGACTGCAAGAGGAACCAGGAACATAGCTGTCAACTTTTCCCTTTTCTTGCAAGGAATCCTATTTGGAATAAGGGAATTTCCCTTTAAAAAAGGGAAATGATGACAGCTATGACCAGGAAGCCTCCATTTCAATACTTGCCTGTGCCACAAACCCAGTAGGTGGCCTTACACAAGCCACCCTCAGCTTCATTCTCTGATCTGAAATATGGGGAGTGGGGGATGATAATACAAACATACCTTACAGGCTTCTGTAAGGATGACAACTAAATAATCCATACAAAGCACTTTGAACACTTGAAAGTGCCGTAGCAGGAAGTAGGATGGTTCTGGGATGTTGAGTCTCAAGAGTGGAAGGTTGCTATAGCCGGAAAGCTGACTCTGTGAAATGTGTTCACATTGTCAATAAAGCAGCTCATGTGGTAAAACCTGAGACATTAGTCCTACAAAATAAAACAAAGTCTGAGGTACCAGGAAGAAAAATTTCATTCCCAAAAGAAACTTTCAACGAACAGGTGCGGCAATCAATGTTTGCTTGAAGATGTACCACCTGTGCTGCTAGTTTTTCAGGTCAAACCTGAAGAAGAGACGTTTATAGCCAATGGGAGAAGGGCTGGAGAGAAAACTGTATGTCAACTGTGAAGATGGCAAACTTAAATGTGAGGTAGTCTGGTAGATGGGTGCAACTCTTTCTGCCTGTATCAGGGAGAGAAATAATTTGCTGAGAACAGATATGATATGTACGCCACATACACACTGCCTGCTTCACTTCCTATGGAAAATGAAGAGTATATTCTTAGTTATATTAAGAAGAAGATCAACCTTGGGAATAAGAATGTGTGTGATGAAAGGAGAAGTCATTTGAATCTTTAGGATGCACTTCTTTGCTTCAGTGATCTCACAAGCTGCAGGTGAAGAGGACTGAGGCTGAAGGACCAAGGCAGAGAGACCACATAGAGCATAAGTCATAAGCAGCCACTACATGTAGGGAACAGCGCAGTGTCTTCATTGTTCATATGGCTGGAGCCATAGCTTAATATTTCCATGGTGTTCTTTGTACTATGCTATCTTTTACTAGGGGTGGCTAGCTCTCAGCATGGAAACATGATCCAGACTCCCAAGCAGTTTATTCTGACCTCCCAGGACACCACAAACATTTGGCAATGCTGGGAAGAACAAACAAGCAAAGAAAAATAGTAGACAAGGAGCTGGGGTGGGCAGAGAGCTTTAATTGGCTAGATTGGGGTGCAAATTGCCCCTTCCCCAGTTTGCAAATCAGTCATTTTATCAGCTAGGGTTTGTGTGTCCTATGTCTGTGTGTGTGAGAGAGAGGGTGGGGAATTAATGGATAATAATATATTATTATAATAATTTATTATTTATACCCCGCCTATCTGGCTGGGCTTCCCCAGCCACTCTGGGCGGCTTCCAACAAAATATTAAAATCCAGCAATGCATCAAACATGAATGGATGGATGGATGGATGGATGGATGGATGAGTGGATGAGTGGATGAATGGATGAATGGAGTGGCCATATCCACTTTTGATCACACTCATCACTGGACAATTGGCCAAAGAAATCAGGCCAATAAATGTTGACCACCCCAACACTTAAACTGAACATTTTCTTGATCCTAAGTGGTATATAAACTTATATCCTAAGCACCCTTCTAGGACAGCAGTGAGAAATATCCTGTCCATTGCCTAATTAGGTCTTCATTTGGCCCTAAGGGCTGTTACATCAACCTACTCCGGGTTTCTTATATGATGTCACATGTCAGGTGAATAAAGGCATGGCTGCAAAGGGACAACCAGAAGCTTTGAAATGCCCTCCTGGTTGTTCCTTGGAGAGCGGGGCTTCTACTAAGTACCTTTAAAATCTGGTGCCACATGGAAGCCCATCTCTGCCGAAAACCTGATGAATTTCCAATGGCAAATGCCAGAGTGCAGCTGACCTCAGTCGGGATTGTAGCCACTGCCAATCAGCTGATCAAGCTGCCTGCAAGATCCACTTTAATAGGTTGTTACAAGCTGTGCTCCAATGGAAAATGGCTGCCTGACTTCAGATGAGTGGCAAGTGGACAGCCCTGGTATGGGTGAGGAACATCTGGATCTCGCCTCCTGGAGTGAATATGATCCCTACCTCTGAAAGTTCCATTAAATCAGGTGTGAGAGAGATGCTATGGGGGTATTTTGCAGGATGGAAAGCTATTCCCCCTTCTGTGGCTCATTTGTTTTGTCTGGTGCTTAAATTTACCTTCTGCAAAAAATCTGGGAAGGAAGAGGTGGTGGAGAAGGCTGAAAATAACAGGCTCTTATCAGGCTTGTTGGCCCAGAGATTTATAAAAGATGTACCACCAAGAATTTTTCCCCAGAGAGGTACATACTACCTCTGACAATGGGCAGTGCCAGATTCACATATAAGCTAAACAAGCTATAGCTTAGGGTCCTGCTCTCTTGGGGCCCCCAAAAAAATTTAAAGTGGGGGGGACTGGATGTACATTTCCAAAATATAAGATAAAAAACAAATAAAATAAAACCTACATACAGCAGCAGTGTTTTGTGTTGTGTAGGCTCCTATGATGTACATAATTGGCCCTGCCTGCTAGCCTGCTCCCTAAAATATCACTGGTTTGCTCATTTCTATATATAGGGTGCCTACATTCTGCATGGACTGGTTGCATGGCAACATGTGCAAATGGCTTTAGATACCTCTTAGGTCCATAAATTACCATATAGCATATATTTAACACAAAAAACAGCGACAATTTGTTGTTGATAAAGGACAGCTGGACATATACAGTAAAGGGCCCCATTACCTTCAGTAGCTTAGGGCCTCATCAAACCTAAATCTGACCCTGCAATGGGGTTAATATAGTCATCATTGCAAGTATCCATTGCCATGTTTATCCTCCACACAAAACCACAACACACTGCTGACTGGCTGTTCTAGGGTGACATTTTTCTGCCTGAAGCGGAATGCAAATACTGCCCCAATATTTGCTGCACTATTCAGATGCACAGTTCCTGTCTTCATCAGTCTTCGCACCCTGCCTGCAAAAGTGAATCCTGAAAGAGCAGGCATATTACTAAACAAAGATAAATGTAATGTGTGTGTTTTTTTGTTTTTACATGCAATTGCTGTTTGAATAAATTAACACCTGTTACACATTTCCATCTAGGAATTATTGCAGAATTTTCTCCAGTGTCTTAAATAAAACTGTTTTGGAATTAATGGATCCATTTTCTTAAAGCACTTGTTGAAAGTGGGCTCTTAAATAGCAATGAATCCTAGCAGAAATTGATAGCGCTGCTTGAAGGAGCATCTAAGCCCAACTTTCCAATGGAATTCATTGAAATGCAGGAAGGCAATATCTGCATTTGCAGTGAGTAGCACAATAACTTGGGTGGAAAATGAACATTTTGTTTACCTACCATGGAACATTTTAAAACAGGCAAACATACACAACTGAGAGTGGTCTGAGGATCTTTCAAAGATGGTGTGGAATAGCCAACTTTTAAAGTTTGTTTACTAGAACAGGGTTTGTTTTACATACAAAGAATAAAGGTTTGCTGTGTATGTGATGGGCTAAATTTGAATTACAGTGGTACTTCGGTTTTCGTGGCTTCTGTATTGAGTTGTCCGGATGTAAATGCTTCCGGAAATGCACACTTCGGTTTTCAAACATTTTGGAAGTCAAACGGTTTTCCAGAATGGATTACATTCGAAAACCGAGGTTCCACTGTATTAAGTACCCATTGATAGCTAGCATTTGGCAGTTACGTAAGACTGGTCTAGGAAAAGCTGGGTTCTTTTTCTACTGAGTTAGAGGGTTATCAACCTCCACCTGTTGGATAGAAATTCTTTCTCAAATTATTGAATGGGAAAACTGATCTGATGAGGGGGATAATTCTATGGCTGAAATTATGGTCTAAGAAACAGCAGCTGGAAGAGAAGACTGATAGCAGAAATATGAAATCTGGAGCTGAAACAGGTGAAGCAGGGGTGTCAACTTGAATAAAATATTTGTGGGGGGCAGGTAAGCTCTGCCCCACATAATTTATCACTTGATGTGGTGCATGCACACTATGTGAATGGCAATGCCCATCAGCTTTGGGAGGGCAACTGTATCAAATATTTTATTGTAAGGTTACCAGATTTTTTCCCCAATGAATCCAGGGACACTTTGAATTCAGTGGATTTTGTCAGCAGACTGACTTGTAAATCCAGCGACTGTCCCTGAGAAATGGGAACATCTGGTAACCTTATTTTATTGGGAGGGTGAAGACCCCTCAGCCCCTACAAGTTGGCTCCTATGAGGTGGAGGACTGGCAAGTGGCGAGAAGCTAAGAAGAGGCTGGAAGCATAGTATGCAAAAAAAGGAAAGAGCTAAACTACTAGCTTAAAATAAAGATTGGCAGTGACACCATCAAAGGGTGGTGAGCAATGAGGAGGAGTTCTGCAAGGAGCTTCTGAAGCTGACCAAAGAAAGAACTGTATCCCTCCAACACTCCTCAGATGAAAATAGGGACATTTCTCACTCTCCTCCATCTAACCCTCTTCAACCTCCCTGCATTTCCCCCCCTGCCCCCTGCAGAGCATTTCCTATCAGAAGAAGGTCAAGAAAATCCTTTAATCCCAATTTTATTTTATTCTTTGGCAGATTTACAAAGAGAAAAACACACACCAATAAATAAACGTTAGAAAGGAGCAGGATTAGACATGGATGCACAAAGCAGTTGGTTGTTGTTGTTTTTAAGGACTCCTCACACTCCTCTTCAGTCCCCCTTTCTTCCTGCAATTTGAACAATAATCTTTTTTTTACTCCCTACAAAACACCTGGCTGTGCACCAACAGTTATAGAAATGCTTACCTGGAATGAATTTCCACAATTTTCATGAGATTTGGGGGGCAGCCTTCCTGTGCCTCTAGGTGAAGCAATTGGCTTCAGGCAGCACCATGAGGCTGGGGAATTGATAAAGGTGGGAACCAGTGCTTGAATGCTACAGCAAGTTTTTATTAGTCCTAGTGATGGGGTGGAATGGGGATTGGGCCTTCAATTCAGGGTGTCCTACATGTTGCTGTGTTCTATGTATGCTTTCTCAAAAGTAGGTCAAACTTTGTTCAGAAGCATCCTTCTAAGTAAGTTTTCATAGGGCTGCAGTCTTACTCAAGAGTATGCATCACTGACATCACTAGAACAGATATTCTCAACAAAAATGCATACGACGGGGCTGTTAATTCTTAGAATAACTTTGTTCAGTATTGTGGTCTTAGGGTGAAACGATAAAGCAGAGGAGAAAATCTGGTGGAATGTAGCTGAAATTACTGAACATGAATAAAGTGAATTGAAAAGGCACATCCATTTTTATATTTACAAAAAGATATGAACTCTCTGATCAGCACAGTTTAATTATTGAAGTTAACATTTTGCATCAAGTAAGGAAACAGGTTAATTAGGATATTAAATTATTAAACCTTTAGGCATGAAATGTGAAGTTTAATAACTTCATTTTTTTCACTTCAGATAAAGTTTCAGCACATTCCTATAGTGGAAATATTCAACAGTTATGTCATGGAATTCAGAGCTGATAAAAAATATTATCAACAATATATATTAGTATTAGTAGAACAACCAGTCTTTGTAACTTTTCCAACCTAAAGTACTCTAACAAGTATTTGAAGCAAAGATCCTGCTGACTTCAGAAGTACACATAGACCTGGTTCAGATGTAGTGGGAAACCATGGTTTGCAGGTTTTGGTGTCCTCGGGTGTCTTCCCGTGTAAAAGTTGGGGTGTCTAGGCGACGTTTCGACGAGGTCTCACTCGTCATCTTCAGGCTGGTGCTTTCGGCTTCTTGTTACTGGAACAGAGCAGGATCTCAGTGTTTGAGTTCCTATAAATACTGTTGAGGAGGTGTGGTGTATAGCCTCCAATGTTCTGGGCAGAGAGGAAGTTCCCAGGCTAGTGTGCCTTTTCTTCTTTTGTTCCTTAATTGCTTGAGGGATATCTTGAGTGATTTCTTGAGTGATATCCTGAGTACCACTTAGGTGGGTCATTAGGTGTGGATTAGTTGCTAAAGCCTTTGTGTCTTGACCTCTTGAACTTTGTGAAGAGTTTTTCTGAGAAGATGGCTGTACTGCTTTGTTGTGCTCTGGCTTGGCTTCGTGTATAGGGGCTGTTAAGTTGTGGGTTGACATAGCAGCCGGCACAGCGATTTCTTCAAGTAGCTCTTTATTTTGTAAGCTGGAATAGAACTGACTGCGAACAGCTCAGCCGGCCTGCTTTTATAGGCAGCCGGCTGTCACATTGTAACCACCACAGCCCAGAGTTCCCGCCTAAAATAACTGACGCGGACCTGAGTGAAAACTATCTACAGACCTGAGTGAAAACTATATACAGTATCCCCCTGTTGGCCCAGGGTGAAACTACACTACATAACAGGGGCGAGCTGTGGTTTTGTGGCCTGTGCCAGCCAGATCTGTGTAG
>JAXCMG010000031.1:18122870-18203498 GCA_034642415.1 Podarcis siculus | reverse complement strand
GTTAGGGTGTGCTGGGTAAACTCATGATCTTTATTTATATTCTTCTTTTATTCCCCTTGGGCTGCAGCTCACTTCCAAACTATATATGCCATATTGATAATTTCAACGGTACATGGAGTGTTACAATTACTACGTGATGCACATTGAAACTGCTCAGTTTACCTATGAAATTTCATTGCATTTATTTATTTAAATTCCATTTTAGTTACTGGAGCTGGCAATAACAAAAGTGATGTGTTGGGGGAAGCTCATAATGCATTTCCCCACTTTGGGGGATGTTTAATGCTTAATTATAATCAGATGATCTACAACAAGGAGACGGGAGCGTAATAGAATTGTACTGTCTGTTGTAATGGGAATTCCAAATGGAAAAGGAAGATAAATTGGTTCTGCTGATGTGTTCAAAATTCTTGATTTAGCACTCTTAGATTGTATTATTATTTTAATTAACTCTAGACAGAGTTATTTCATTATGTTCACCTGGCTCTGTGTGCTTGCCTCCCAGTGATTTCGCCTGCTAAGCTCTGAATTATTGATTTTGGGGTACGACAAATTACTTTTAAACAGGTCCCTAATGTGTTCTTCTAATGACAGTGTTATGAAATAATACTTGCTGCATGTCTTTGCTGCTCAGCTGAAGGTCTCTTAACAAGGATAGTAAGTATCCCCTTGTTGTATACCAGAGTACCAGTGCTTGTCCCAAATTTCTTGCCTAGCTTAGTAGAATTGTTTTAAGCAATCATTTCAGAGTTTACGTACATTCTAGGGACACTGAAATCAGAAATTGAAATTAGAGTGAAGAAAAGGCAGACTTCCAGGATGATAATGAATCTGGTACCAAAATTCTGAACATGAGAGGCATGTAGGGTTATCAACTACTCATATAATAATAATGATGATAATAATTTATTATTTATACCCCACCCACATGGCTGGGTTTCCCCAGCCACTCTGGGTGGCTCCCAACAGAATATTAAACAGAATAAAACATCAAACATTAAAAAACTTCCCTAAACACGGCTGGCTTCAGATGTCTTCTAAAAGTCAGATCGTTTATTTCCTTGACATCTGATGGGAGGGTGTTCCACAGGGTGGGCGCCACCACCGAGAAGGCCCTCTACTCACATGTCAAAATGCATCTGCCTTGCGTCTGTGCCTTTGAAAGCAGCTTGATCTGCATAAATTAGCATGTGAAGTCTTTCACAAATAGGCCAAGCACCATCACTTCCTAATCTTTGCAGATCAAGCTGCCATTAAAGACAGAGAAGCAGGAGCCAGTAAAGAACTGGCCCTTCTAGAGGATCACTAAGTAGAGGTGGAAGTAGATGCATACATACCTCAGATAGGATGTCTATCCCATTCACAATCAGGAAGTCTGAAGTATGAACTCGCCCACCCGACCTGAAAAAGTAGTACAGTGGTACCTCAGATTACAGGCACTTCAGGTTACATAAGCTTCAGGTTACAGACTCCACTAACCCAGAAATAGTACCTTGGGTTAAGAACTTTGCTTCAGGATGAGAACAGAAATTGTGCGGTGGCGGCACAGCAGCAGCAGGAGGCCCCATTAGCTAAAGTGGTACCTCAGGTTAAGAACAGTTTCAGGTTAAAAATGGACCTCCGGAACGAATTAAGTATGTAACCTGAGGTACCACTGTATAAAGGTAAAGCACCCTTGACAGTTAAGTCCAGTCGCGAACGACTCTGGGGTTGCAGCGCTCATCTCGCTTTACTGGCCAAGGGAGCCGACGTTTGTTTGCAGACAGTTTTCCCAAGTCATGTGGCTAGCATGACTAAGCCACTTCTGGCGAAACCAGAGCAGCGCACGGAAATGCCATTTACCTTCCTGCACTTTGACGTTCTTTTGAAAGTAGTATATAAATGTAATAAAAATAACGAATGAATGATGGGTTTCACTGAGATCTGATGGGGGAACCCTTCTTTTCATGCACCACATTCTTCCAATGGGACCATAGTCTGTAATTATATTATAAACCCTGGTTGTTTTCTCTTCCTTAACTGAGCAGCTTCTAGCCTGGGAGAATAATTAAGCAAGGCACACAACCTCTGTCCCACTGACTCAATCTCAGCCCATCAGTTTTGAGGCTTGCCTGGCATTTGCCAACTCCAGAGTTTTCACACTTCCCAGAAGCAAAAACAGGTTTTTCTTAGCTCCAAGTGAGACGCGTTCATTAGTTACAATGAACACAATGTAGTTACAATTAGTTACACTTAGTTACAATGATTCTCATTGTATTTGCATTTATCTTGCTAAGTCGACACATTATACTAAGTAATGTGATTCTCATTACTTATGGGAGTATTTGGATAAGGTTCTCCACCTCACTTGCCTTACACTTTTCCACAACCCCTAAAATAGTCCATCTGAGGATAAAACCCATATTTCACTTTGGATTCTACTTGAGCTGAAACTGTGCTCTGAGCTATACTGACATCCGTTAATTTCCCTGGGAAAATATCCAATGTGAAGTTTTGCTTGTCCTTTCCAAGCCTAGGGTAGAAATTAATAGTGTTTTCTAGGAAACTTTATACATTTATTAAAAAAAAAAAACTATGAAGGAAATATTCTGATCCTGTTCATGTATTATATCACCATAAGAATTAGGTTCACTAAATATTCACCTCATGCATAAATGCATAAGGTGATATATAAGTAAGGCAGTAACAGGTCTGTAAATATTAACTTAAATGCCTTTTTAAAATAGAGAAATGACATACAATAGCTATTATGGTTGTGGACCAGAAAAGTGACCCCATAAAAATGTCATCAATGCATTCCATGTTATTTATTTGCCATCAGTGATTTTATATCTAATGTACTTGGTTCATAAGGCAAACAAGATTTGTGTTAGTCCTAGATCGACCTACTGTACCTTGAAATCACACCAGTCTTTGTTCATAAATCTGTGAAGGCTTTTACAGAGATAAGTGAAATCCTATGTGATGTTTTTAATCAATCTTTGAAAATTGTGTGTGAATGTATCTGCCACCGAAAAGGGTGATGTGGGTGACTTCAAGTGGCTTATTCAGGGAGACCATTGATGAAAGGCAACAAATAAACCTACTGGCAGGGAGAGGGAGGCTGCCATTTTGTGTTCTGATTCAGGCACCTACCATCTCCCAAAAACGTTTCTGTATACCAGGGATGGGAGACATTTTTCAGTCTGAGGGTGGTATTTCCTGGTGGGTTTACTTCTTGGGTCCAGATGTTGGTGGTAGGACAAGAGTGGGCATAGCAACAAACATGAATGTCAGCTTTGTATATCCCCCAATCTAACCACCATCCAGGCAAGCAAGAAGCATATCAGAATTCCAAGGACACATTCCAGCCTGGCAAAAGCACTCGAGGAAGAAAGCAAAGTGGGTCTGGTGAGGAATGTGGCCTGGTGAGAGGCTATGTACCTGGGGAGGGAATGTAGCCTGAGCAAAGTCTCAAGGGCCAGATATGTTTAGAGGGCCACATACGCCGCTGTGCCTGAAGATTCCAATCCCTTCTGTATACTCTAACCCAAAACATCACATACATGAGTGTACATTTTTCCTATGAATATAACACCATTTTCACTACCTTCCAGTTACAGAACACTTGGTGTGCAGGTGTACAATAAGACAGCAGTGTTAAATCAAGAATTTAAAAAGCAGGGTGGGAGACAAGCTATTAGAAGCGGCAAATCATATCCCTGCAGCAAAGAACATACTTTCTTTTGTGATGATCTCAGGCTCAGCCCTTGACCTCACCAGTTAAAAAGGAACCAGTAGTGGTGAAGCATATAGAGTGGGGGACAAAATAATGACAAATCAGTATTTTTAATTTCTAGGCAAAAGAGATTTTGAAGATGCATGTTTTGTGCTTTTGGGTTTGATATGTCCTGCCTGCCTCTGTATCATAATAACTAAGGATGCATTTACAACAATAATGCTCTTATTATTTGTACCCCACACCTATGACTGGGTTGCCCCAACCACTCTGGGAGGCTGAATGTCTGTATTTCCCAGAATACGTCCCTGCAAAGCAGGTGTCAATCCATGCCACATTCTGGGTAGATGCATCGATTAGTACTCTAGTCTTGGGGAAATGTGTTTCTCTTTACAAATCAAATCATCACTGATGGTCCAAGACATTTTGCTGCCTGAAGCCCAAATGGTGCCCCAACAAACATACCCAGTATTAATCCCTAAACCTCCTGCTCCTAAGTGAGTTACATGCCTGGTTTAATTATTACACATGCAACACCACTGACCACTAGGAGGTACTATTCCATTTCCTTTTGTATTGCTTTGCTAAAACTCTATGTCTTGTCTGTGGCTGTGTTGTCTTGGAAACCTTCCTCTACAGAACAGATCTGTGTTGGAGTCTTGTGCTGTCAGTTTGATTGGCAGATCTCTAATAAAGTTTGTTATTCTAATCCAGTATTACTATCTGCCAAACCATCCAGCCAGCCATCCATCCAAAATCTGTGTGAATATCAAGACTATCCACTGTTCATCTGTTACGGGTACTAAATAATAGCTCTGAGGTTAATGCAATTCAGAACCTACATCCATCTGTACTGCATGTTTCACACTGGTTTAAGTGCCATGCCATACCTCAAAAGAATTATAGCAATTGGTGATTGGTGAAGCTCCTGAAAATTCCCTGTTAGAGATGCTCATTTCACACAGAGAACTCCATTTCCCTAGGCTTCCTGGAGAGAGGGGACAGCTTTTGCATCAGCCTGTAGTTCAGATGTGCAAATAAGAAACATTAACAAAAGATCTAACCCCATTATTTCCAGGTGAAATAATGAAATAGGCAGCAGTAGCATCTGTTCCAAGCATTGTGAGGAAAGGCAAAGAGTATAAAATTAACACTTCAGTTCTAAACACCTCCATGCTTTATTGATTTTAGGGGAACTTACTTCCAAATAAAGTTTGCCCATAAAAGAAGCAATCTTTCTAACTCTGTTGGCATTAAAATGCCTTCCATGTGTGCAATCAATAATAAATTTTGCTCATTATAATCAATGCATATTTTTTTTTGGCGGGGGATCTTCAGCCAGGTAGGTTTCTAAATATATGGGCTATTAATTCAAATAATGTTATGGTGAGTGATCTGAGCCTCCTTTTTAACTGCTTTGACTGAACAACAGATAGATATCTGTAATCTGCCCCATTACAGTAGATGTACATTGAGGACTTGGCCTGCTTTCAATGAAAGCTAAATTAAAACAATTACCAAGAAATCCTGGCTGTTTTGGCCATGCATATGGATAAAAGAACACGAGATCAAGGCCTAGAAACTGAAGCACAAGTTTGTCTTGGATAATATAATTGTTTCAAGCCCTTCCTCTGTTTTCTCCCAGACCCAGAGCCATTACTTGGGTCAGAAGTGCATAGAATCCACTGGAAGCAGTTTTCTGAACGTACAATTAGAAGCTGTCAGAGTCATGTCCAGAGAAAGCAATAAGGCCTTTCAGAACCATCTCACTTCTCGATGACCATGGTCTCCTGTGACTTTCTCTTCTTACCTCAGGCAGTAGCAACCCCAGGTGTATCTGCTCCTCCGCATGCCAACCCATTTTAAATGAGGCCATGCTGGAATAAGTATAAAAGCAGAATTCCTTGGGTGCCAACATCCAGGTTTGGGGTAAGTACTCTTTGGTGAGAGAACCATGGCAGAGATTTAAAATCACAAAACGTGCAGCAAAGTAGTTTGGAAATATAGGCTGTTAGACCTTTAATATATCCCCATTTAAGTTGTTTCCAAAGTTCCCCACTTCCCCTAGCATAGAAACAGATCACGTTTGGTAAATTAAACATGTATCCAATTTTACCTAATATATGCTTTCTGGTAATATGATGCATTTTTGTATTTTTTAAAATGGAAACACACATATTTTCATGTATACTTTACCCTGGCCTATGCATCTGCAATGCACATTATTACTTGGTTGCAGAACTGCATTTCAAAGTTTGTTAAAATGCAAATTTCAAAGGATAGCTGTGTTTTGGTTCAGGCATTGCTATAGCTAGTGGCTGACGCAAATAAAGATTCTTCTGGGTCTGGTTTCTGGTTCAGGCATTGTTTTGAGAAGTGTGAATTTGATTTGGCTTGCCTTTCAGTGTGGACGGAATTGAATGTCTTCCTCCATCCCTTCTAGAACATGGATGGGAGGCAACACAAGGACAGGCCTTTTCTGCAGCTTCCCATTTGTTGAATGTTCCCCCCAAGGTTAGGCTGGCACCTTCATTACACACCTTTAGGCGCCAGGCAAAAATGTTCCTCTTCAACCAGGTATTTAGCTGATTAACATCTGATGCCCTTTTAAATGTGTTGTGCGAGGGGGCATAATTGGTTTGTTTTTGTTCTTATTTTTATTATGCATTTTGTGGTTTTTATATTATCATTTTATGTTGTGATCTACGGATGGAGGGGGGTATACAAATTTAATTTTTTTAAAAAATGTTGGGGAAAGAGCCAGCAACATAACTTGTTGCCACTTTCAAAACATTGACTCTCCCTCCCTTGGAAGTGTTTTCCCTTCCCAGCCTGAAAGCTGCTTTAGGGTTGATAATGTAATAACTTTCTGAAATCCCCACTTCTCCACTCCCAAATCTCAGAAGCTTTGATTCCTTTATTGCAAAAGCAAATTGAGGGGTGGAGTGGGTGCAAAAGCATCATTTTCCTCAACTTCTCTGAGATTAGAGGTTATGGTCTGTTCGGAGTTACACAAAGACATTGGCCACATCTACATGGAATGCTAAACCAAGCCAAACCATAGCTTACTGTGGATGTCCTCTCTCTGTGTGTTTTGTTGTTCAGTGTGACACAGAACATCACCCAAATCCGGGATCTTGGTTAAAGTCTTTCCTCCTTAACCATGATCTGAAATTATGGTTTGTCTTATGGCATCACATTTTGATAGACATCTGTCATTCATTATTATGTAGAGACTTGTGTGTTCATAGAGATTTCATTGCTAGTTGCTGCAGACAGAGTTCTGTGACCCCATGGGGCTCTCTCTATGCTAAAAGAAAACTGTTTAAAAGTAATGCTTGTGTTTGGTCTATGGGATTATTGAGAAGAAAGTTTCATTCCTTTATGTGACAATACAGTGGTACCTCGGGTTGCATACGCTTCAGGTTACAGACTCCGCTATCCCAGAAATAGTGCTTCAGGTTAAGAACTTTGCTTCAGGATAAGAACAGAAATTGTGCTCTGGTGGCATGGAGGCAGCAGGAGGCCCCATTAGCTAAAGTGGTGCTTCAAGTTAAGAACAGTTTCAGGTTAAGAACGGACCTCCGGAACAAATTAAGTACTTAACCCGAGGTACCACTGTAGTTTTATTGGAGAGGCCTGCCAACAAGCCTGTCACTCACTCCTCTCTTCCTCACTTCATCTCTCATACACTCAATATTTGAAGGGTTTAGCTTGAAGGGCTAAACCCTTCAAACATCCATGGGACAATGGACTAAGGCTACAGCCCTAACCTCACTTCCCTAGAATTAAGCCCCATTGAATTGAACAGGACTTACGTCTGAGTATACATGGTTAGGACTGTGCTGTAAATGCTGGTAATGCCTCTCCTGAAGCTCTAAATCCGTGTTTCCCAAACTTGGGTCTCCAGCTGTTTTTGGACTACAATTCCTACAATCCCTAGCTAGCAAGGCCAGTGGTCCGGGAGGATGGGAGTTATAGTTCAAAAACAGCTGGAGACCCAAGTTTGGGAAACACTGCTCTAAATGGATAATTCCAGGCCATTTCAACTTTTTGAGACTGTATTGTCTAGTTTTATGTTTGAATCACAATTCCAGTGGCCTAGGGATGGGATGCTCTCACTGAGGGAGCAATCACAAACTCTTCAAGCCCCTGCTTCACACTATTCAAAGCTTTGCAATGCTGTGCTTAAAGATTTGTAAATCCTATTCTAATTGCACCTTAATCCCTCCACTCCACAGGGCACACAAAACCATCATCCAGTTCAGTTTAAGTGGTCATTAAATTGTCCCCTAGTTGCCTGTCTTGTTCTAGTTCACTTTTTTATAACTTAAAACACACACAGACGCACGAACAAACACAATGCAAGTAAATTAAACAAAACACTAAAAGCTTTTTTCATATAGCTGAAAAGTAGGAAGCAAGCATCAGGACATTTCTTCCACAGAAAATCTTGCTGCTCTTTAACAATGTTGCTTTGAAGAAAAATATCCCTCAGCTATTCTTTCTTTCTTTTTTCGTGGTGGAGGAAGGACTCAAATTCTGGGAATATTTCCAAATGGGTACTAAGCCAAATGCTGTTTCCATTAGTTAATCATCATGTGCCACAATCTCCTTGTAAAAAAAGAAAGAAAGAAAAAGTGAGAGTATTTCATCAACATGACATCATAGATGGGAAGTGAACGAGCTGCCCATCATTAGTTCGATAACAGTTTCTTTTAAAGGTGCCTTTAAAATGCTCTTATTTTAATGCTATACCAGGTGCAATCTATCAATGTGTCTGTGATCTCCTGAAACACTGAATTCCTAATGTCCAGGGCACCCAGCAAAACGCAGTGCAGGTTTCACATTTCAAGATGAGTTGTGTGGCAGCTGTAATCATTATACTCTTACACATTGATCCATGTGCTAGTAAAGTCTTTATAGAAAGCACTGAAGGTGGGATGTGGTCTTTAGGGTTCAGGAACATGCTGCCATCAACTGAGAGCCTGCATTTAGCAAGAATTCTTATTTTTAGATAAATAATAATTATAGTCCTATTATTTTATTAAATTTGTATACCGTCCTTCACCAGAAGGCCGCATGCTGGTTTATAGCATGTGACATAAATGTATCTACATAATCTAGATACAACCTAAAAACCCAAAAAGTCATATTAATACAATTATAATAAAAGGATTATAAGAGAACAGAAGTGCCCACCATGATTGTAATGACTTCCATGGACTTTCCTTGTTTAATGCTGTGGGGAAAGCCTTTGCCCCTGTACTTCCCAACAGATTACAGTTACACACTGACAGGGTCTATCCTGAGTCACAATGCAGCATGAAAGCTCGGAGGTCAAGAGTCAACATGATTTTCTCACTGTGCCAGCTGCAGGAGAAATGTCAAGAGCAGAGACCACACATATACATTGCCTTCATAGATCTGGTGAAGGCATTTTACCTCCTCGGCCAAAAAAGAGTTCTCAGTGCTCAACAAGATAGGATGCCCACATAAACACCAAAATATAATTGTGTCCTTCCATGAGAACATGCACAACACCATCCAATATGAATGTTCATCTTCAGACACCTTCCCTATGAAGAGTGGTGTGCATGTCTTCAGCTTGACTGAAGAAGGTGTGTATTTCTATTCAAGGAGCAACAGGGGTCTGTTCAACCTGGCACAGCTCCACATCAAGACAAGAGTGTGGTAGGTTCTTATCTGAGAGATGCTATTTGCAGATGACGCAGCCTTGACTCTGAGGAAGCTCAACAGAAACTCATCAATCATTTTGCCCAAGCCTGCATAGAGATGGGTCATACCATCAGTATGACAAAAACCAACATCCTGGGTCAGGATGTCACCAGATGTCACCAGGAGTCCACACATTGGCATTGGTGACCACACACGAGGTGGTAGACAATTTTGTCTACCTGGGCTGGATTTTAATCAGCAATCTTTCCATCAGTGCTGAGCTGGGCAAGTGTATTGACAAGACAGCTACAGCAATGGCTTGCCTCTCCAAAATGGTATAGGAGAATGTGATGCTTATGATCAATATCAAGAAGAAAGTCTACCAGACTTGCATGTTGAGCACACAGCTTTATGGAAGTGAATTACGTGAAACTTACACCCACCAGGTGTGATGCCTCAATGCCTTTCATAAACTCATATGTCAGGAAGATTTTGCTCTCCCAAGCCCACATTCCCAGTATGTCTGCAGTTCTATCTCAGTGATGTCTTCCCTGGCTTGGTCATGTACACAGAATGGAAGATGGCAGGATATCCAAGAATGTGCTCCTGAGGGAGCTGGCTTCACACATGGCTTCACACATTAGGCCTGTTGGCAGACCAACTCTGTGTTACAGAGATGTCTGCAAACAAGACATGAAGGCTAGTGACATTAAACCTACTGTGTGGGAATCCCTTGCAGATGATTACAGTGCCTGGAGCCAGACAGTCAGGTATCCATAGCAGTGACCAGAGGAGGAATAACTGCTGGGAGGAGTCACAGCAGACACTATAACTCTCCAATGGTTTGACTTTACCCCCGAATGTGCACTCTTCCTTTGTCTCATGTGAGAAGCCAGTGCCAACCAGCTTTCATTTCTAGCAGAATTATTATTTATGCTTTAGCTCATCTCTCTTGATCAGAGTGCCTCCATTTTCCAACACAAATCCCAACACAATCTTAACACAAGAGAAAAGCCTCAGGTGACAAATGCAGGGTCTGGGTTAATTCATGTGAATAGAAACTATTCTTGAGGTAAATGAGGATAACTGTCACACGTTATTATTTTTAGGGGAAATGGTTTGGTTTTTTCCTGTGTGTTTTTTTAGAGAAACAGGATCTGATGAAGCTAGTGCAGGAATTTCCACTTTCACAACAGAACACACTCATCCTAGACATCTCCTGTGTGCCACTGTGACCTCCTCATATTTACTCCAGAGGCTTGGGGGAACCCCAAGAACAATTTTAAAGGTGTGTGTGTGGGTACACAGAGAGAAAAGAGGGAACAGCCATTCTGTTGTGCAGCCAGAAATCATTGTGCTAGCAGAACTAATTCATTGGCTACTGCCTTTGTATAGTAAACATGAACTGATTTTCTGTATGGTGCTGGAGGAGACTCTTGAAAGTCCCATGGACTGCAAGAAGATCAAACCTCTCCATTCTTAAGGAAATCAGCCCTGAGTGCTCACTGGAAGGACAGACCCTGAAGCTGAGACTCCAATACTTTGGCCACCTCATGAGAAGAGAAGACTCCCTGGAAAAGACCCTGATGTTGGAAAAGATGGAGGGCACAAGGAGAAGGGGACCACAGAGGATGAGATGGTTGGATGGTGTTCTCGAACCTACCAGCATGAGTTTGACCAAACTGCGGGAGGCAGTGGAAGACAGGAGTGCCTGGCGTGCTCTGGTCCATGGGGTCACAAAGAGTCAGATACGACTAAACAACTAAACAACTAAGCAACAACAACAACAACCATATCCCGTAGACATTAGAACAAAAAAGAAAGATCAGGGGCTCAAAAGAGATGGCTCCCAATATTTTTTTTTCTTTCTTTTTGATGAAATTCTTTATTATAGGAAATGTTGAAAACTTATTGATTAAAACATGCAGACACAAAATTCCTAGGGGAAACTTTTCTGTCACAGTCACCTAAGCAAACTTATGTCTGACTAATTTTCTCCAGAATATTGACAAGTTCTTTAGGGTGAATGAGCAATCATTTAGCTAGTCAGGATGGAATAAGGGAAAAGCTAGATTTTGCTGCCTAAGTGACTGACAGAGAGAAGAGAGAGACCAGCAGACTCGCTTCCAATCTGGCAAAATCTGAGCAGAGGCCAAGCTCATCACAGCGGACTCTTATTTAACAAACAATTCTCACCAATACCAGATCAGTATTTTCAGGAGTGAAAAATTAAAAGGGATGAATCTGAGGACAATTCTATTATAAATATCAAAGTACTTAAACACCAGATTTAAATGTGCCTGTAAGGTTCAGCATGTGATTTAGGAATTGTTGATTTGGTTCAGTTTACGACTTTCCCGCAAGAAACCTTCAGAGCTCTTTGGTATTCAGTTGCACAGCAGTTCACAGAAAGGTGCTGTGATGCAGCTGTGAAATTGGGTAAGAGGCCCCAGGAGTTTCACATTTAATTAAATGAGAACCACTTTAAGTAGTAGCTGCAACTCCATGTTTCAAAATCTACCAGGTGGCCTTGCTGTGTTACATGAAGAGCAACCTTTATGTCCCGTGACTATTTTAACTTAAATATCTGTGAGGAGCAGTCTCTTGAAAAGACCATTTTGTTTGAGCTTGATCAATAACAGGAGAATATTTTTAAAGAAGCGTGGCACAAATGGTTATCATGTGTATCTACCCCATAGAAGTTCATTTTTACAAAGAGGCAGCATTTAGCATCTATAAGCCAAACTGGATTTTAGCACAGAATCATTTTTGAAATTGCATATATGAATCATGGTACAGGCAAATGGCTGAATCAATGATTCTGAAATATATCCACTTCCTTGCTCCTTAACTATTAATATGGATTGAATAAAAGATTTTGTACTTTTACCTGTATGTATTACAAGTGTATATTATGTGACAGTTATTTCATACCTTTTCATAATGGTTGTGGACCAAGATAATGAAGGGTGGAAAAGACAACCACAGTGGTACCTCGGGTTACATACACTTCAGGTTACATACGCTTCAGGTTACAGACTCCGCTAACCCAGAAATAGTGCTTCAGGTTAAGAACTTTGCTTCAGGATGAGAACAGAAATCATGCTCTGGCGGCGTGGCGGCAGCAGGAGGCCCCATTTGCTAAAGCGGTGCTTCAGGTTAAGAACAGTTTCAGGTTAAGAACGGACCTCCGGAACGAATTAAGTACTTAATCCAAGGTACCACTGTATGCCATATCATCCACTGTATACAGTATAAACCAGGTGAGGGTAGCTGATGGGTCTCAAACCCTTGGTGAGTTAGTGACTTCTCTTACATGCAAAGACAGGCTCCAGCAGATTAAGCAGATGATCAGCAATGGGTCCAACAGTAAAGAAAGCAGCTTCTGCATGTGCTATAGTGGGAAGTGAGGGGCAGATGGGGCTCATCAACATGGGACAATAGCCCATCTAGAAGAAGGAAAACTCTGATCCTAAACCTCTATTGGCTTATGAGATATCTTTGGGAGAAGAAAAGGCTAAGGAGTAAACCCTACACAAATCTGGAGTGGAGTCTTTAAGAGGATTGGATGGTGTTTTGTATATGTCCTTTCATCAAGTCCTGCAGCCAAGGTGGTGCCAAATGAATTGGTCTGCTTTCCTTTGGACCACGTCAGCTAGGTCTGGTCATTTGGGTAACCCAGACTTCCATATACACAGTGCCCAGGCTTGTGCCCCAGGGAGGTCATTTTGGTGCTGCTAACATAGCAGTTTGACTTCACCCCCAGGGATGGCATTCCATTGTCTCTGGTAACAGAAAGATGTCAACAAAATAGGGTGTAGCTAATAGGCTACAAAGAGCTAGAAGGATAACTAGTGCTTGGATGGAAATCAATAAAGTGAAGGGAGTGGGGGGAAGCCCCATTTGTTGGAGAAGTTCATAGGGGCCTGCAACAGGCCTTTGCAATTACATATGTAGTCTAAAACGTTTAATGTGACATGGGTTAAGAATGCTACAGTCGTTGGGATGGTGTACACGAGAGGGTTAAGAATGGAGATAAGAAACTGTGATGGTTAGAGAGAAGAGATGAACATCTGAGGTAAAAACTTAAGCCCCCCCCCAAAAAAAAAACAACCAACCCCACCATGGCTATGTAATCCTGACAATAAATCTCTGTGTACATGTACAGATAAACTAATTGGTGGTTGTATAAGTCATGTGCTACTGTGGCAAAAAAACCCAACCATCTCTTCCTGATAGTTTTTAATCTTAGAGCAATTTCTGTAGAGTTGTTTTGATGCAGAAGGGAGCTGAATTAATTTCCCCTCTGCATTATTTATGAGACAATCTGATCTATTCACTACCACCTTAAACACACCGCTGCCATATCATGATCCACCCCTACGTTTGATGAGGTATGTGGACTTGTTCATATTTATCAAACTCCAACTCATAAAAACTAAATGCTTCTGGAACTTTTCCTGAAAACTGATGTTCTCAGAATGTCCGCGCCTTATTGGCAGATGTTCCACAGAATATATTTTACCTGAAGAGGAGCCCCAAAATTTGTTTCAAATTTCATATTAGGCAGTAGTACTGTAGCCTGACCAGAGCAAACCGTGCCCTAGTCATCTAAGGATTAGACTACTGCACTGTGCTCTTTGTGGTGCTGCCCTTGAAGACAATTCACAATTCCCAGCTGGTATAAGATGCTTCTGCCATTGCTGCCTTATAAGCACCACCACTCCTGGTACTGCCCTGTCCATGATTTAAGTTCTGCAAGGAAAAATCTTTTTGGCTAATCTGTAAGAAAACAATTGTTGAGCTGCCCAAACTTGTAATAGCACTTTCTTGGCAGCAACGCCTCAGTGCAGCACTGACATTAGCTGGTTTTGTGGTATTAGGCCAGGCATCCCCAACCTTCGCCCCCCAGATGTTTTGGACTACAATTCCCATCATTCCTGACCACTGGTCCTGTTAGCTAGGGATGATGGGAGTTGTAGGACAAAACATCTGGAGGGCCACAGGTTGGGGATGCCTGTATTAGGCTAAGATGAAGATGAGGGAGTTAAGCCAGCAAATCCCAGCTACACCAGGGACATCCTTTGTTGAGCCACCCAATTCTAACCTGCTCATCTGGGCATATCTTGCTATATATTTGCTCCCTATCATTTTTTCCTCAATGCTTTTTTGAACCAAGTGTTGGTCTACCAATTTAAATATTACAGGTGGAGGAATGGATTATTGCAGAGGTATTCAACCTTTTGAGTCCATGTCTCCCTTGAGCAATTATGTTATTTGTGTGGCTTCCCCTATCTGCTGGCAGCCCAGCCTCCTTCGAGGTGGAGGTGGGGCTCAGGAATGCTATTTCCTAAAAGGCACGCCTCGCAGGTGATGCAGCCATCACTTCCTCCACACATGGCCGCTTATATTAAACTAATTTACATGATCTAATCTATCTATTAAGAGGAGGGAGGGAAGGAAGGAAGGAGGGACGAAGGTTGGTGCTGCCCACAGCTTCCCCCACCCGCGGCACCCCTGGCCATCATTCAAGGCATCCCAGTGTGTTCCAGTGCATTGGTTGAAAACACTAGATATTTTACACACACACACACACACACACACACACACACACACACACACACATTGTGGGTTTTGTAAATATACAGTGGTACCTCGGGTTACATATGCTTCAGTTTACATACGCTTCAGGTTACAGACTCCGCTAACCCAGAAATAGTACCTCAGGTTAAGAACTTTGCTTCAGGATGAGAACAGAAATCATACTCCGGTGACATGGCGGCAGCAGCAGGAGGCCCCATTAGCTAAAGTGGTGCTTCAGGTTAAGAACAGTTTCAGGTTAAGAACGGACCTCCAGAACGAATTAAGTACTTAACCCAAGGTACCACTGTATTGGGGTTTTGTAAATATATTGTTGATTTTAAAGGTTTTTATGTTGTTTGCACCCTGAGACAGTTCTAGGAAAAAGAGCAGGATATAATGGTCAAAATAAATAAATATTTTGAAGACAACTCTGTCCATAAAGCTATTGCTATCTTTTAGTGCCTCATAAAGCTAGAATTCAGCATATGATTATTATTATTTTTAATCCAAATTCTGCAAAGAGCTTAATGTTATATTTAGGTGCATTGTCATGCAGATTTTTTTTTTTTTAAAAATAGATTTGTAAAGGGGGGGGGATAACTATTTTGTTCCAGAACTCAAGCACATTGACATTCACTTTAAAATGTGCAGTTATAAAACACTATTCATATTCAATTGTTGTAAAAAAAAGTGTGATTCTAAACAAAGTTATGAGGTGAGACTATTTATAAAAGGTCTCAGCTCAGCTCTCTTTTTAAAATTAATATAAGTGCTATGTTATTTATTGTTTTGAAGGCAGAATTATGGAATTTGACAGCCTATTCATTTATACCATGTACTTAAAGAATATTACATGTAGATAGAACACCATATTTTTTGTTTGGGAAAATGTTATGTTCTGTATAGTCAGCTAAACTATGGTCGTATTCAAACCATACTTCTTCTTCTTATTATTATTATTAGACAGGACTCGAGGCAGCTAAAAACAAGAACCATTAAAAACAGAAAAATCAATCATTAAAATACAATTAAACATTGATACATGAAATCTGTTTAAAACATACCAACAACTACAATAATATCAGCATGGCACCAGCCCTTTATTTAAAAGAAGTCAATTGCCAAAAGCTTGCTGGAACAAGAATGTATTCATTTACTGGCGGAAGGAGCCAGTCTAGCTTCTCTAGGGAGGGAGATCTAAAGTCTGAAAGCGGCCACTAAGAAGCACTACAATACCACTTTAAACAGTCATAGCTGCCCCCAAAGAATTCTGGGAGCTGTAGTTTTTTTTAAGAGTTCTGATGGTTGTTAGGAGACCCCCTAAAACACACCCAGTGTTACAGATCCCAGTTTGGTTTAATAATCAAATCCCTCTTCACAGAGAATCAGTTTATTGAATAGCACAAGGTGCAATCTAGCTCTAGATCAATAATAATAATAATAATAATAATAATAATAAGCCACACATCTGGCTGGGTTACCCAAGCCACTCTGGGTGGCTTCCAACAAATTAAAACACGGTATGACATCAAACATTAAAAACTTCCCTGAACAGGGCTGCCTTCAGATGTCTTCTAAAAGTCAAATTGTTGATTATTTCAGATTTAGTTTCTGTGGTTTATTTCACATTCTAGATTTACCTTTTGTAGTCCATAGCATACCCTCCAACATTCCTCAGATGAAAATAGGGACATTCTATTCTACTGATGTAGACTAGATGTCACACCCACCCATTCAGCTGCCATCAGACTCCCATCATCCCTTCGTCCCAGCTCCCATCATTCTTAGCCACTGTCCCATTGGCATCTTCTAGCAGTGCAATCCTATATACATAAGTAGGCCCCATTGAGTTCAGTAGGACTTACTCCCAGATAATTATATTTAGGATTGCAGCTTCAGTAAATGTGCTCATTTATTTAGAACATAGATGGAAGCTTCTTTTTCCATGAGGTTTGTGCTCGAAAACATTTTCTGTTTGGCGCTAGCCATTGTACTAGCAGCTCAGGAACCAGAATACATCAGTTTTGATTTAGAATATTGCTGTGAGAATATCTCTTTGATATTCAGGGAGACAGATCTTCTCCCTTAGCTTCTGAAATCCACATCAGGATGAAATCTCCAATTGCTTTATTTTTTTATACATCCAAATGCAATTAAAGGAAATGCACGATTTCCCTTCTCCTTTGGGTCATTAACACTTCCCTTTAAAAATGGGAATTACTAATCAAACATCATTTTAGAAATATCTCCTGAATTGCCACTCATTCCCAGGCAGAGATCTGAAGGCTTTAAACACTGGCCAGCCTTGCTGCCAAGATCTTGCAGTAACATGAAAAGGTGGATTGGATTTCAAAAGAAAAAAAGTAAACAAAAGTTTCAGCCACTGTACAAGATTCTTGAAGCTTGATAATAAAGACAGCAGGCTTATATCTTGCCTTTTTTTCAGAAATGAAGCCCTGGACAGTTTCCTGTTGATTAATTCTCTAAATCCTTCACTGTCATGTTCAGTCTTTCTGTAACCTTTACTAGGATTTCCATCATTCTTTCAACTGGGTGGTTCACTTCCTGACAGCACTAATGTTAGTTCCACCCTACCCCCGATCCCCCAAAAGTGGGAAGAACAATTATGGAAATCCTCGGGCTATTTTAATGCAGGATTTTAGTTGTGCAAGTTCATCATCCCATGTATTATTTTATTCAATATAGGATTCCAGGTATTTTTATTCATGTCCTTCTGTTTGCAAGCCCAGCCCATTTCATATGGTCAGATAAAAATACTGTCTAACCTAACTATACACTTGAAGGGTAATTAATGACCTTAGAGCCAGAGGTGGGATCTACACACATATAAAAACCGTTCTGAAAATGCTTTTTTTAAAAGCATCTTTAAAAATACATTGAATTTTCCATCTAGTGTCACATTGTATATTGTGCTTTGTTGTTGTTGTTGTTTAGTCGTTTAGTCGTGTCCGACTCTTCGTGACCCCATGGACCAGAGCACGCCAGGCACCTCTGTCCTCCACTACCTCCCGCAGTTTGGTCAAACTCATGCTGGTAACCTCGAAAACACTATCCATATTGTGCTTAAAACATGCTTAAAATATTTTATTTGCAGCTGTATAGCTGAGTCAAGAGTGTGTGGTGCTGGGGTATGACTACCAAGCTCAGACTCAGGTACGATGCCTTCCTGAGGGGGACAAAGGACCATGTGACAACATCACGCCATTTGTCAAGCGTGGAGTATCCTCTCCTCCCCCCGGTAGCCTCAGAGGCAAGAAGAACAAACAGTTTGCATTTTGTGGCTTTTTATTCAGTCATCTGGCTGCAAGACAAAAGATCCATGTCTCCACACAGAGCAGACATTTGCTACTCTGAGTCCCTCCTCTTCTGTCTCCCACAACATCCTGGAAACCTACAGGAAGTCACAGGAGTCAAATCCCTCTGCATTTTCTGTTCTTGAATGGGAAGGGACCAGCGTGCCTTTAGACTAGGAGGGTCTCCTATACTCTCCAGGGAGGTTTCTGCTGTCTGCTCTCTAACTTCACCCTCCTTCTCCTCCACTATCTTGTAACTAGGCATTTCCTCATTCAGCTGTACATCACCCCTGTCTCCCTCTCCTCCTGAAACTGCTGGAGACACGGGGGGGGGGGCGGCAAAACTTCCCACACACCCTCCTCTTCTGAGAGGTGGTGATCAGACCAAGGGCTCATTTCCCATTCCTCCTGTTCAGTCCAGTCCCTGACACCATGCATGCTGACATCACTCGTGCATGCTGCAGGGCATGTGGATGTGTTGTCCTGATGCCCCGCGGTATGCGTGCAATGTGAGCATGCTCCATAGCATGCATGCATAGCCACACATAACTTTTTTGAGGGGCAGCCCCTTCATTGAAAATTGGGGGGAATATGTCCCTGCAAAGATGGTGTCCCTGCTAGGACTTGAAAGAGCAAGAAGGTGTGAGGAGCTCAGCCTACACTCGAGTAGGACCCTGGCAGAGACACATGCCCGACTGGCATGTTCTCTCCCTCCGGGTCGATCATTTGGGAGCTTCAAAAGCTTTCTTCTGCCCGAATATCACAGCGACCGATGCCAACAGACACCGGCACACTTAGGGATCCGCAGATTTTGTGCAGCTTGCGTAACAGACCTCAGCAACTCAGCATTTTGGCTAATCTACTTTATTTACATATAAACACACACGGAGCACTGCAACATGGCTCCCTCTCTCTGTAGCATCAGACAGCAAAGAGAAAGAACAAAGGACAATAGTCCCATTTCATGGAACACAGTAACACAAACATCCAGTCTCTGTCACTTCCCACTTTGTAGAGTCAAATATACCATCATGTGATAGACAAAAATCCCATGACTCCAATCATGGAGCAGGAATTCTAACACAAGGATCCATATGCAACTGCCATGGAGCTCACTGGGTGATTCTGGTCCCGTTACACTTCTCTCCATCAAATATAGTAGGCATAGGCAAACTCGGCCCTCCAGATGTTTTTGGCCTACAACTCCCATGATCCCTAGCTAACAGGACCAGTGGTCAAGGATGATGGGAATTGTAGTCCTAAAACATCTGGAGGGCGGAGTTTGCCTATTCCTGAAATATAGGAAGAGCCTGCTGATTCAGGCAGGTGGCCCATCTAGAGCAGCACCCTGTTCTCACTGTGCCAAACAGACTCCTATGTGAAGCACACAAGCAGGACATGAGCACAACATCCCTCTGTCCTCCTGCAATTTCAAACAACTGTTTTTCAGAGGCAGAAGAAACCTGCCATTGTCGCTAGTTGGCATTGATAGCCATGCCCTCCATTAACTTGTCTAATTAGAGATGGCAAGCCATAAAACCCACTTCAAAGGGCCTTTGTGAAAATAAGAATGGAGTAGGGATTATGTATTCTTCTCTAAGCTCTTTGGAGAAAGAGATAAAGACGTAAAATAGCCGTAATATACATGAAGCACTTTGACCACTTGAAATGCACTATGGGCAAAATGTACGGAAGCAAATTATGAGCCTATCAAAACAAACAAGCTCAATTATAGAAAATAACTGTTACCCCAATGGAAGTGCATTTATCTAGAATGGCTTCTTATTTCAACCACGCTGAGTATCTGCCAGCCAATTTGAGATGAATATTCAAGCATAACTGCTCATCCTTTCTTAGATTGGTTCAGAGTTGCATTAATTCCCCCACCCCTCTTTTGTCTTGGGTGCCACAAAAGGAGGTGGCTGATAACAGCAAATTATTATTATGATCGATGTGCTTGTGAACAATAAGGTAAGTTAAGTTGCACGCACACATGCAAAACCCAGCATGTGAAAGAACTTTATTTATTTAATCATTCCAGTATATAGTCATCTTGACACCCTGATCCACTTTTTCTTCTACAACAAAGAAAATCCCCTGTGTTGCAAAACAGAACACTTTGAACAACAACAAGCAACACGTCGGCTAATAATATACGGACACTATCCTTTATAAAAATTCATAAACAGAAGATATATCATATGTGCATGGAGTCACAAACTAATAAGAATCAGATAAATGTTCCATAACCAGGAATGGTAGGATTGGTACTGTAAGTCACTGTCAAGGATCACTGAAATAAAGGCAGAATGCCTTTCCACAGTCAATATGCTATCCAAAATATAGTTGGAAGTGAGTTGGAGCACGGTGGTGCTATGGGCCCAACACTACAAACGTGAGATGATGGGTGCTCCAAACTGCAATAGGGTACTCTGAGCACAGCGGCAGACAGAACAGTTCTTCCAGGACAATGAACTGTTTCAATGATAAATTTTTATCAGCTGGCAATAATATGAAATGAAAACCATTACATTCAAATGCAGTCCAGTGAATGAAATGACAGGGTCCCTCAGAACCTACAGTCTCAGAGTCCTCAACACTGCCTTCAAAACCAGCTCTGTCAGCTCAGCCAGGGAGACTGCTGGGCAGCGAGGTGGGCGGTAAACCAGCAGAATCCCATATCTGTCCCGATTGCCCAGTGCCAGGAACACAAACTCTAGATCAGTGGTTCCCAACCTTTTTTTGGTTCTGCCCCACCTAAGCATCTCTTAAATCCTGATCCCCACCCCCATGACATATAATTCTTATTATTCAAAAAGTGAACTCCTGTTTATTTGGACAAAGCCTAAACGGCCATTCACTGTTAATAACGCATTCTCACATTGCCCTCTTAAAAATCAAATTGCCCCCCTGTTGGGAACCATGGCTCTAGATCCGCACCCAACTGGAGAGAGAGGCTGGAGAGAGTGATGAAATCAGTATGTTGTTGTTGTTGTTGTTTAGTCATTCAGTCGTGTCCGACTCTTCCGTGACTCCATGGACCAGAGCATGCCAGGCACTCCTGTCTTCCACTGCCTCCCGCAGTTTGGTCAGACTCATGTTGGTAGCTTCGAGAACACTGTCTAACCATCTTGTCCTCTGTCGTCCCCTTCTCCTTGTGCCCTCAATCTTTCCCAACATCAGGGTCTTTTCCAGGGAGTCTTCTCTTCTCATGAGGTTGACAAAGTATTGGAGCCTCAGCTTCAGGATCTGTCCTTCCAGTGAGAATTCAGGGCTGATTTCCTTCAGAATGGATAGGTTTGATCTTCTTGCAGTCCATGGGACTCTGAAGAGTCTCCTCCAGCACCATAATTCAAAAGCATCAATTCTTCGGAAATCAGTATAGACTACAGCAAATCCCCCTGCATGACCCTCAAGTCTGCCTTGATGATGCACCGAGTACCCAGGTGGGCACAGCTGAGTGAGGCCAACTCCACCTGCTCACCCACTCAGGTCTCAGTCAGGGCCGGATTTAGGGTTGAAGAGGCCCTAATCTCCTGATGGTAATGGGGTCCTTTATATGTCCAGCTGTCCTTTGTCAACAACAAATTGCCGCTGTTTTTTTGTTGTTGAATATATTCTAGATTGGGACGCGGGTGGCGCTGTGGGTAAAAGCCTCAGCGCCTAGGGCTTGCCGATCGAAAGGTCGGCGGTTCGAATCCCCTCGACGGGGTGCGCTCCCGTTGCTCGGTCCCAGCGCCTGCCAACCTAGCAGTTTGAAAGCACCCCCGGGTGCAAGTAGATAAATAGGGACCGCTTACTAGCGGGAAGGTAAACGGCGTTTCCATGTGCTGCTCTGGTGCCGGTTCGCCAGAGCAGCTCCGTCATGCTGGCCACGTGACCCGGAAGTGTCTCCGGACAGCGCTGGCCCCCGGCCTCTTGAGTGAGATGGGCGCACAACCCCAGAGTCTGTCAAGACTGGCCCGTACGGGCAGGGGTACCTTTACCTTTACCTTATATTCTAGATTGTAATTTATGGACCAAATAGGTATCAAAAGCCATTTGCATATAACAAAATATGTATTTTATCAAAGTAATTGATATAGAAACGAGCAAACCAGTGATATTTTAGGGAGCAAACTAGCAGGCGGGGCCCATTACTTACATCATAGGAGCCTACACAACACAAAACACTGTTGCTGTATGTAGGGTTTTTTGTTTGTTTTTTGTTTATCTTATATTTTGGAAATGTACATCCAGGTTTTTTTTTCTTTGTTTTTTTTTTTGGGGGGGGGAGGCAAGAGAGTGGGGCCCTATACTATAACTTGTTTAGCTTATACGTAAATCCAGCACTGGTCTCAGTGATACTGACCAGTTTGGCCTCCTCATCCATAACCAGATCGTGGATGAGAGAGGTCTTACTTGAAGCCAACCTAGCAATCGGTAACAAATTCCTCACAAGTGTTACCTGAGAAACAATTCACAAATTCACCTGAACTTCTGCCATACGTGGACAATAGACTAATATTTATAAATAAAACGAATATTCTAAAAAGTGTTACTATCCCCCAACATCAGTAATAATAATTGTTATTTTTTTCAAGGGAATGTGAATGAAACAACCCAAATTTGTATTTTGGGTATGTTTAATTTTAGCTTTTATTCTGTTCACTTTTTTTCCCCTTGTGTGTTATTGAGGCATATGCTTTTGTTCAAATAAATAAAAATATTTTGAAAAAAACACTTCCACTGTACAGGAAACAAGGGTGGCAACTCTTGTACTTTGACGGAAATTGCTGCTCCTCGTTTTGGAGCTCCGTGTAGAGAATTATTTTTAAATGGGCTTTATTTCTGTATGTGCAGTTTTGACTCCTGATGAAACTGTGATGACTTCTGCTTGATCCAATAAAATGTTGCTATTGCTTGCTGAAGGTGAACTCTGGCACTTACAAGGTGTCTCTATACAATATTGTTACAGTTCACATTCTGGATTGACTGGAAAGGAATGTTTGCCATGTTATCTTTGTCCTCATCTAATCCTATATTCTCACCTGGCTTCAGTGAGCACAAGCAGACTAGAAATACTCACAGCTACCATTAGCTAGAAGAGCAAGGGTGCCAGGCTAGTTTAGGAAATGTTCCGTGACTTGGCATTTTTTGACTTTCAAAGCTTTATTTTTGGAAGTTAATCTGCATAATTAGCCGTACTCTCTTTGCAAAGGAGCTTTTGTTTAAGGCATGTGAACCACATCATGGCTGCTTTACAACAAAATCAAAGTCGGGAGCCAGATAAAGGTCCCCTTTCTTAAAGAAATACAGCCCTCAACTCCACACTTACACGAAGACCAGAATTCATTTGTATATAGCGAATAAAGCCATGGTGGGAAATCTATTAAAATGTGTTTAATCATTCACGTCTTTGATTTAACATCTGTCTAAAACCGAACATCAAAATTGAATAATTTATCATGTAATTGCATAAAAGCCCAAGTAATATATGACATTAATTAAAAATTAATATAAAATTCATACGAAGAAAGTTTTCAGTAGGCACTGTTTGATTACCCCTTCTTTGGAGTGGTTAAAATTACTTTCCAGAGAGGAGCATAGTACATTTAGAAGGAACTACTTTCTGATACATGCCAGATTTTATATAGTATCAGTGGCATTTCCAGAAACTTAATCTAACACTTGCTGTATTAGAAGTCAGCTCCATATTAGAAGTCAGCCCCATAATTATTTTTTGCCTTCAGCAACTTTGTGTCATCTATTAATGAAAACAATAACTATACAATATCCAGACATTTAGGGGCAATTCACATGTTGCAAACAGCCCTCTTGGGACGCTAGGGTGAAGGGAAGGTAATAAATTATAATAAATCAATACATTAAATAAATTGATATTGACCATGTGGCCAGTGTAGATTCTGTGCACTAACCCAGAAATAGTACTTCGGGTTAAGAACTTTGCTTCAGGATGAGAACAGAAATGGCACGGCGGCGGTACGGCGGCAGTGGGAGGCCCCATTAGCTAAAGTGGTACCTCAGGTTAAGAACATTTCAGGTTAAGAATGGACCTCCAGAATGAATTAAGTTCTTAACCTGAGGTACCTCTGTACATTCTTTGTTTCTTCAGCTTGTAAACTGCCTTGGGTATTGTAAGATAGAAAGATGGTATACAGATTAAAAGTGATGATGGTGGTGATGATGATTTTGGCATTTAAGCAATATATAAATTAACCAATGATGGTGATGACAAAAGCAAAAGCTTTGGATCAGTCATGACATTCCTGGCTTGAAACTCAGTTGATTTGGACTCAATGTATTCAACCAAGCAAGCAACCTAGCCAGCAGCATATATTTAAGGAATGAAATCCGGAAACATAATGAACATCATAAGAACCTCCTGGATCAGACCAACCAGATGCATGTGGGAAGTATTCAAGCAGGGCGTGAGTTCAACAATCTCTCCCAAACGTTGCATCCACCGAAATCTAGAGAATCTTTGAAATGGCAATTTTAAATGTTATTTATTTCAAAATGTATAGACAACCATACATTTAGAGAACATAGAAGCTGTGTGCAGAAACAGAATAGAAAACACAATGCAGATCATCGACACAGTATTAAAATGTGAAAAACCACCAGTTATTTAAAAGTGATGGGCTGGGATCACCCAGAGAGGAAGAGTATTTCTCTGCCCTACTTGGACTGAATATGGGACTGTTTGCATGGAAAGAATGTGTTGTTCCAGTAACCTGCAGGTCTTCCCCATTAATGGGACACAGCAATGCTGACATTTTAATGAAGGGAAGAACTCCTCACATAGATATGGTTTTTTGGAAGCTGCCTTGCTCCCCTTGTAACATGTACTTCCATGCACTCTGACTTGCCTGGTATAATTGGCAGCATTTGTGGTAGAGACGAGATTCAAATAATGGACTTTCAATCACAATTACATTGAGTACCCCCCCCTCAAGTGACAGGTACCCAGAAGACTTCACAAAACATAAGCTTCCTTATCACATTCAGACCAGAAAGAGAAGCACAGACAAACAAGGCGGCAAGGAAATCAAATGAAGTTTGGAGGTACAAGGTAATGAAATCATAGGTGAAACATATAACTTTGTAGAAAGAAGAACACCAAGTTACGTGTAAATGAACAGCAAATTTGATCGTGATGGAGAGAGCAGACACAGGACTCTTGGTCACAACAGTGTTCACAGTTGAAAACAAGAGGTCCCAATATGTTTCCTAGAGTCAAATTGGCTCTTGAAAATTTCCCAACAAATATCTCTTCAGTAGGTGGACACAGCAATTAACGCAGGCCAGAAGAAGACCATACTGGTAAATATAAAAGTTGTAGGCTTCACAGACAGTGCAGACACTACCAGTTGAGACAAACTGCAGAGGGCTGCATGCCATGCAGTTGTTGCTACAACACCTAAATGACCTACGACATCTCGTTGTGAGATATATATATAATTTATGAATGAATGCATATTGTATACCGCCCTACATCCATAGATCCCAGGGTGGTTCACAACACAATAATACAAGATAAAAAAACCAAAACACATAATAAAAGCAAGAACAAAAATGAACCAATAGCCCCTCCTGCCCCCACTGCCTTCAACAACACATTTAAAAGTGTATCAGTCAAAGGCCTGGTTGAAGAGAAATGTTTTCAATTGGTGCCTAAAAGTTCATAATGAAGGCGCCAGCCGATCCTCTTTGAGAAGAAGATGCCGCAAATGGGGAGCCACTGCAGAAAAGGCCCATTCTCGTGTTGCCACCCTCTGGCCTCAGGTGCTGATCTCAGGGTCTAGGTTGGAGAGAGGCAGTCAACTGCTGAGGCATAAAGTTTTGTGGGATGGAGAACATTTCATCAGATGTGTGGGTCGATCATTTTCTCCAAGATACAATCACCCAACAAAGAAATACAGATCGCAGGGCAGTCAATAAGTGGGTGTTAAATGTGTGGTAGTGCTTGAAGCACAATCAAATATTTGTTAAAGGAGTGACTTAGAAAGAAAACAAGTGTGTGCAGAGCATAGCTGTCAACCGTCCCTTATTTGGCGGGAAAGTCCCTTATCCCAGCGCCGCGTCCCGCTGCTGTCCCTTATTGATGATGTCCCTTAAATTTCCCAGGTTTCAAAGGAAGCAGCTCCTCTCCCTCCCTGCCGGCCAGGGAGGAGGGAGGCTCCAACTGTGTTGCTTGGCTGCTTTGCTCACCCAATAAGGAGTCTAAGAACGACTGGGGGGTGGAGCTTGCATGCCTTGTGCCGATCAAATCAGCCACGTTGCCTGGGGACTCACCTTTGCTCAGCGCTTCCCAGCGGAGAGGTGACGGTGGTTTTCCTTGCTGCATCCCCTTTGCTTGGTTGCTGCGCTGTGGGAACCACCGTTTGAGGCTTCGTTTGGCTGCTGGCTGGGCTTTCTGCCTTTGGCTCGGAGGGGCTCAGAAGTTGAATATACATGTGTTCAAAAAATCCCTTATTTTTGAGGCTGCTGATCCCTTATTTTCAAATCTGTAAGTTGACAGCTATAGTGCAGAGTTGCACCTAATAATAACTACAATATAATCCAAATCCAAATATAAAAATACCCCATTTAACTCCAGCAGCTTTGCAGTCATGACACAGAACTATTGTTTGCAAATCACTCTTTCTTATTCCTATTGGCGCCATTTTTATTTCTCTCTCTCAGTAGCAGTCATTGTTAATGGCAGCTTTGCAGTGCCATAAGTGCCTGCAAGGAACTTACATGCTGATGTTTATAATGAAGCAGCTAATTAAAGGAACTGGGGAGGGGGTGAGATCAGCACAACAGGGATTTAGCTACATTCATAAAGATAAAGCGCTTTATATGCGTTATAACACTGTGACGCCAGATGGCGCTGTGGAGTCCTGTCTTTCGCCAACAGGATTTCCCCATATGAAGTTTACAACACGCTTAACTGAATCGCCTTTGTGATGTGTCTAGATCCAGCCCAGGAGGTGAAAGTGAGCAAAACTGCACAACTTCTGCAAGTGAGCAAACACAGAAGTTGGTGTGCAACTTTGCCTAATAACACACATTTTTACAAATCATTTTACCCCTAATATTTACCTTTTTACTAATATATGCATCTTTATCCTAGTATGTGCATTTCTGTTCCCATTACCTGGCTGCAGAACTGCAAAGCCAAATCTGGAAGAAATGTGAATTTCAAAGAATGGCTGTGCTTTGGTTTGCATACTGTTTTGGGAAATACAGATTTGATAGGTCCACCTTTAAATGCAAATTGAATTGATTCCCCCGCCACTTCCCTTGTGACATCTGATTTTTTGGTACATGCCCCCCACCTATTTCAACCTTCTTTGTCATATCTAGAATTGTTCCAGAGTGTCCCTCCCCTCCAGTTTATGGGGGAGTGGAGGACAGCAGAGGGTGGGTGAGCAAAAATCAGATGCCTCACATTTCAGATGAGGACATGCTTTCTGCTAGCACAGAGCCACCATTGGATAGGTCCCTTGATCATGATCTGAATTGCATTATCGTAATCCTTGCCATCACTCCATGCATATATATAAATAATCCCTTGCAGAAAATGCATTTGAAACTACTTTTGACTGGATCTTGAGACGTGGCTTCGAGAGCAATATCGCTCTGATGCTTAATAAATATAAAATAACAATTAATAACAATTATGGTTGTAAATGGTAGGAAAGAGGAGCCTAATTATCCAATTATCTGATTTGCACAGAGACTCAGGTAATTAGACAGCTCAGTTCTAAAGTTTGCACCTGTAATTAATTATGTGTGTAAAAACGTTAACGATTTAATGCAATTTATGTAAGATTGCATTTATTTATTTATCACTGGAGCATGAATAATCTCAGCAAAGAAAATCTTCGTATCTCTACTCTGTTTTATAGCCCTATTATCTGAATTTATGCTATGTTCCTGTAGCAAGCATCTTCTGGTACACTTCATTGTTTAAAATGCAACACATCTGGCATTCCAATTGTTCATTAGCATTATGTTGATTGTTCTATACTAGTTGCATTTGCACTGTGAATATTAAGTGCTTGGCAGTTTTTGGACTGCACGGGATTTTAGCAAATCATATCCACGAGAAGAAGAGACCCTGGATTTGTAACATCTGCCAAAATGCTCACTTTCAATCAGTCCTTTACTAAGCTCTCTCACAGCAGGTGTAGCCACTAGTGAGGATTTCCATGTGCCAGTGTCGTTGAGTATATTAGGAATTTAAATTATATTAGGAATTTAAATTATATACCCAAGACATGGAATTGAACAAAGGGACATTATGATTGGACATTACACACCCTTACTACAGCAAAAAGACAAGTATTGATGAATTGGAAAAATAAAAATACAGCTCCCTTTAATGATTGGATTGAAGGTACAGTGGTACCTCGGGTTAAGTACTTAATTCGTTCTGGAAGTCCGTTCTTAACCTGAAACTGTTTTTAACCTGAAGCACCACTTTAGGTAATGGGGCCTCCTCCTGCTGCTGCTGCTGCTGCTGTGCCGGCAGAGCACGATTTCTGTTCTCATCCTGAAGCAAAGTTCTTAACCTGAAGCACTATTTCTGGGTTAACGGAGTCTGTAACCTGAAGCGTATGTAACCTGAAGCGTATGTAACCTGAGGTACCACTGTATGTACAAACTCGCTACACATAAACTAGTTGTGTATAAACGTAGACTTGCCATGGGCAAATTGAATGTACACAATACATTTTTTTTGTTCTGTTTGGTTTTCTACATGGATACTATTTCTTGTTTCTTCTTCTTTTTGTGTCTTACCTTACTCTGTATACTTGCAAATCTGTACTTTTTATTATTCAGTGAAGAATATAAAATAAAAAAGGAATGTGCAAAGCTACCCTGGGAAATGCTACTAATCTCATCAAAATTCACTTCAGTTCCACTGCCAACCCTCAATATACAGATGATTTTTTTGAACACCGTTCCCAACACCCTCAAGCTGCAATTATGGGTTGGTGAAAAATTCAATTCAGTGTGCATTTAAAAAATGAACCTACTTAATTCACACTTTCCAAAACAATATGCGGACCGAAACACAGCCATCCTTCAAAATTTGCACTTCTCTTAATTTTGCAACACGGTTCTCCAACCAAGCAATGTGTATGAAAATACAAATACATCGGGTAAACTGTGCATATAAATGCATATATTGGTGAAAACAACATACAAAAATGCCTTATATTTGGGAAATTGTTTTGCAAAAGTGCAATAGTCTGATATGTATATAAAAATAGGTATATTAGAAGAAATTCACACTAGAACGCTGGTGAATTTTCCAAGATCCTTACCATCCAACATCCTGCAGAAGCAACTCATGCAAGAGCATGACCCCCGAAACATGCATCTCTGGGGCTGCATTCTTGTGGGAGCCAAATAACTCATGCAAGTGTACGGCCTCCCACAAAATGTGCATCTTTTGGGGTTGCACTCTTGCAGGAGCCAAGACAGGTCATCCGGGAATCCAATCAGAAGGTGTGGTGATCATACAGGGTCCCCGGACGTTTGACGGTCTATTGATTCCTGTGCCACCACTGTGATTGCCTATTTGCTGCCACCAACCCGTTTCTCTCGGGTACACATGGAGTCCAGACAGTTGTTAACATTAACAAATAATCAAGTTTATTTTTATAAGCATGAACAAGTTTAAGGTTTCAGTTAATTTTTCTTGTCAGTTTCTTAATCTTAGCTCTTTTACGTTCCTAACAACTTCAAACTGATTATCACAACTATCTGTCTGACTCCACCTAACAGTTCATCTCACTCTCTCACAACACAACTCGACCAACCCACAGACTTATGCTCCCTCTTCCTTCTCCAACTCCCAACTCTCAACTGACTTTCCGACAACTCCAACTCTAACTCTAACTCCTCCCCTTGGGTTCCCACTGGCCAATCACATCACACTCATTTAACCCTTTCCGTATGACCCACCTAGGAGGCAAACACCACATAAGGCTTATAATTCTGAGATGCTCAAATAGGAACAGTTTATGGTTATGGTCTTAGCTTGAATCCTTGCATAGAACTCTGTTTTAAAGCCTTCGTTTCCCTCTACGAGAATTAGGCAGTGCAGCAACAGTTTCACAGCCGAACGAGGTTTGCATCTAGTGTAAACTTACACTAGCTTAACTGACACAGTCTCACTTTATGTCAGCTTCTGGTGCACAGGATTCCTTCCTAATTTAGGTCTGTTGGTATGATTTTTTTATTTACAGCATTTGTATCCAACTCATCCGTGGCTCAGTTAATAGAATCATAGAATTGTATAATTGGAAGGGAAAATGAGGGTTATCTAGTCCAACCCTCCGCAATACTGGAATCTTTTTGCCCAATGTGGTGCTTGAACTCATGACCTTGAGATGATGAGTCTTATGCTCTACCAACTGAGCTAACCTGCAGGTCAATGCTGGCTGAACCAAGGCTGGTGTAAGACCCCCAAAAAGGGGAGTTCCAGGAATATGGCAGTGGGAGACCCGGGGGTGAGGGGACTTAGGCTGGATCCAAAACCCATTCCGCTTGGTCACATGACCTGGCAACCTGGCATATAACAGTTTGAAGTCTTATTTCCCCTCTGCTAGGCTGCATTCAGACCTCATTTTATTTGATCTTTCACACAACGTAAAAGCTTTTGTTGGAAATCTAGTAGACTATCGTGGAAGTTTTAGTGCTCATTTCCTTGTCAATTACTTCCAGAAAGAATCCATTTGCAACCCCATTAACCCAGAAAATTGTGGAATTCAAGTGACACAATTTGTGGTGCTATACCAGCATATAATCCTTTCCTGCCATTTCCAACGGTGAATCATGGGGAACGTAAGCAGAACGTGCAGAAAGCAGCATGTCCAGTTATGTTTGGTGCTGTTGTGTCATGCCACACCCACTGGTATGAATGAAATCTAGCGTGACCTGCTGGAGTATGAGTTAAAAAGCCACATATCCATAATGAAATGGGCACTGTACTATGAGAGCAATGTCAGAAACTGGGACAGAAGCACTACCATCATAAATCAGTGAAACTAATACAATAAACTCCTTGTCTGAATGCCGTCATAACCACTCCATACTTACGCCATTAAATTTCTTGTCACCTTGGCTGTTTGCTCAAATTCACCCTGACGTAATATAGCTCCTGGGAACAAGATAGCAAAAGTTCATCGTGACAAAGTATCATTAATAACAGCAGAATATGACTCAATCTTGATTTTTGATGGGGCTTGGTTGCAACTTACTTTTGTGAGGTTGCATCCCTGGAGCTTTGTGCTCTGTATTGGAAATGGGGCATTGCACACACGTTGTTTCTCATTTTCCATGTCTGCATAATCAAAACTGTAATTTTGACTGCAAACACAATTAAAATTCCAGATTCGTTTGCAGGAGCACGTGCTATTTGATTCTCTTCATGGCAATTATATATTGTTTTAAGGTGTAGGGTTGTTTTCATTTTGCGATCTGATTAACCTCAGGGAAAAACCAAATAGGATCCCCCTTCTTTATATTTAATTTAAATTGAGAATAAATGATTGCACTAAAGAAAGCAATGTCTTAATCTATTGAAGGAACAGTGTCGGAGTTCATTAAATGAGGGATAACCTCCAAGCACATGCAATAAGTGATCTGTCACAGACACAAGACACAATTTATCTCTCTTCTCCAGTGAAAACACAACCACTGGGACGATATTTCAGTTCTGTTTTGATTGGTGCAAATCAACAGTCACTCCCGTGGAGTGAATATTAAATTCATTTGATGAATTTTTTAATCAAACATTGTCCCAGAGCTTAAATTCTAAAAAAAGAGTTTCTGCAGCTCAGGCCTTCCTTAAACTTATTACTTGTAACCTTGAAGCCCAATGTCGTAACTCCAGATGAGTTATGTGTCTTTGATTAGCATGGAAAAGAATCCTAAGCATTACAACATCACCTTTTCTCAGGCTGAGGCCCAGTTCTGATGTTCTTTATGGTCTCCGTGCAATTGCCTGTGGGAGCACATGATGCTGATTGGAGCAAGAACAACACCCTGCTTTAATAATATACGGTGCTGGTTGCATGCATAATTTTATTGATTAGCAGGTGCCTATGTACCTGGTAAAGGGATGCGGGTGGCGCTGTGGTCTAAACCACAGAGCCTAGGGCTTACCAGTCAGAAGGTCAGCAGTTTGAATCCCCACGACGGGGTGAGCTCCCATTGCTCGGTCCCTGCTCCTGACCACCTAGCAGTTCGAAAGCACATCAAAGTGCAAGTAGATAAATAGGTACTGATTAGGCGGAAAGGTAAACGGTGTTTCCGTGCGCTGCTCTGGTTTCGCCAGAAGTGGCTTAGTCATACTAGCCACATGACCCAGAAAAACCCTCTGCGGACAAACGCCGGCTCCCTCGGCCAGTAAAGGAAGATGAGTGCCGCAACCCCAGAGTCGTTCGTGACTGGACTTAACTGTCAGGGGTCCTTTACCTTTAGGGAAAAGACCAATCTGTGATCCAAAATGTGAATTTGTTAAAAAAGAAAAAAATACATGGCCCTCTTGTGATGACCCCAAAACACAATGGGAGACAGTGAGGGAGGAAGGATGCTGTTGCAAAAGGAGAGGCTGGGGAGAAGGCAGATTGTCCCTTAAATAGGGTTCTGGCCCTGCCCCCCTCCTCAAACCACCTTAAAGGTAAAGGGACCCCTGACCATTAGGTCCAGTCGTGGCCGACTCTGGGGTTGCGGCGCTCATCTTGCTTTATTGGCTGAGGGAGCCAACGTACAGCTTCCGGGTCATGTGGCCAGCATGACTAAGCCGCTTCTGGCGAACCAAAGCAACACATGGAAACGCCATTTACCTTCCTGCCGGAGCAGTACCTATTTATCTACTTGCACTTTGTGCTTTTGAACTGCTAGGTTGGCAGGAGCAGGGACTGAGCAACGGGAGCTCACCCCATCACAGGGATTCGAACCGCCGACCTTCTGATTGGCAAGTCTTAGGCTCTGTGGTTTAAGCCACAGCACCACCTGCATTCCTAAACCACTTTAGGAAAGTGCCAATCAGCGCCATGGATTTTCCCATACTGCCTCTCTTGCCCCAACAGCCCTCAAAGTCCCCCTCCCCTCTCAACACCACCTGATCTGTTTGACAAAGCATTCTAAGAATTAAATAATTGGATATATGTATATATTGAATCCTGTGACTTAAGTGTTCAGTGCCAATTCCTCAACTTGGGTTCTGCTAACCAAAATGTGGGTAATAAACAGTGTTAGGTTTTTTGGTTTTTGTTTGTTTCCTCAGCCAGACAAATGTGATTGCTTTTTCAAAGAATTGCAAAATTAGTGATGATGGCAGTACATTATATGTAACACATATTTGCAATTAATTCCGTAAAGTGGTTGATACAGCATGCTATAATAACCACGCATCCAATATTAATTTAAAATGGTTTAGATACGAAAACTGTCATTTGGAATGAATGCTGCTGAAGGACTGTGGCGGGGAGGGGGAGGGGAGAGAGTGGTGAGCTATTGAATTGGGAGGACTGTGCTCTGGCTTATTGCCAAAATTGTTAGATCAAGTTATAATTAATTTCTCCGTTAATGACCAAGATTTTCCAGACCTTATTAAAATGGGAAGAATTAGAACCACCAGTCATTGTGTGAGAAAAACAGAAAAATACAGACCAAAAAGAGGGGCAATCAGTATAATGATCTGATCATATTTTTTTTGTGTTTGGTTCCAGACAAAGTTAGTCAATATGGAAAGTTAGTCATAGCTAACTTTAGTCCTGTTCATTTCAACGGGAGCTAAATTACAGTGGATTAAATGGAGAAAATGGAGAGGTCAGTTAGCTATTTCTGAGTGGATCATAGGGCACAAGCATGGTGTCCATGTGCCCATAGAATTATTATTATTAGTAGTAGTAGTATTAGTATGATTATTAAAATCACCATAGTGCCCTTCATCAGAAGACCACAGGGAGGTCCACAACATAAAAAGACAAAATGAGAAGACAAAATACATAATGTTAATCAGCCCAAGGCCTAGATTAAGATAAACATATTTTCCTGGTGCCTAAAGATATGCAGTGAAAGTGCCAAGTGAGCCACCCTGGGGAGATAATTCCACAAATTTGGAATCACTGCAAAAAAGAAGGCATATTTTCGTGTTTCCACCCTCTAGACCTCTCACGGAGGGGACACAAAATAAGGGCCTCAGATGATGAGTGCAGAGTCCGGGTCGATTTATATGGAGAGAGGCAGTCCTTGAAGTATTGTGGTGCTGAGCCATTTAAGGCTTTATAGGTCAAAACCAGGACTTTGAATTGGGCTCAGAAACTAATTGGCAGACTGTGAAGTCGGGATACGACTGGTCTTGCTGCAGTGAAAAACCTGGCCACCAAATTCATGCACCAGATGAAGTTTCCGAACCATCTTCAGAGCTTTTCTTACATAGACTATAATGCCTCTTTTTAAGGAATGTGATTTAAATATTCTTCTGTATCTTCCTACATTTCCCCACAGGCTTTGCTTTTTTCTTTTTAATCGCCATGCAAAATTTGAAAAAATAATAATGATGCATTAGTTTCTAATGTCTCAGAAAAACATTCTTTGTTTACCTAAGCCCCCCCCCCCCCCTTTCTGTTAGTAACTTCTGGTCTTAATAATATGGCATTCAGTTTTTAAAGAATCAATGATTAGTATTATTATTAAAGGAAAAGAAAATCGTAGAAAAGAAAAAGGTCCTCTTTGTCCCATTCTTTTATGAACACAAACTGTTTCAGACAATATTGCAAGCTCTTCCATGTGTCAGCTATGTGATGACTGGAAAGGGGCCCACACCTGGACCTGCCTCCAGTATCATGTACAGAGCCGGATTTAGGTTTGATGAGGCCCTAAGCTACTGAGGGTTTTGTTGTTTAGTTGTTTAGTCGTATCCAACTCTTTGTGACCCCATGGACCAGAGCACGCCAGTTTGGTCAAACTCATGCTGGTAGCTTCGAGGACACTGTCCAACCATCTTGTCCCATGTCATCCCCTTCTCCTTGTGCCCTCCATCTTTCCCAACATCAGGGTCTTTTCCAGGGAGTCTTCTCTTCTCATGAGGTGGCCAAAGTATTGGAGTCTCAGCTTCAGGATCTGTCCTTCCAGTGAGCACTCAGGGCTGATTTCCTTCAGAATGGATAGGTTTGATCTTCTTGCAGTCCATGGGACTCTCAAGAGTCTCCTCCAGCACCTCCATTACTGAGGGTAATGGAGCCCTTTATATGTCCAGCTGTCCTTTGTCAACAACAAACTGCCGCTGGGTTTTTTGTGTGTGTGTTGAATATATACTATATATGGTGCTGTGGGTTAAACCACAGAGCCTAGGGCTTCCCGATCAGAAGGTTGGTGGTTTGAATCCCTGCGATGGGGTGAGCTCCTGTTGTTCAGTCCCTGCTCCTGCCAACCTAGCAGTTTGAAAACACATCAAAGTGCAAGTAGATAAATAGGTACCACTCTGGCAGGAAGGTAAATGGCGTTTCCGTGCGCTGCTCTGGTTCGCCAGAAGCGGCTTAGTCATGCTGGCCACATGACCCGGAAGCTGTACGCCGGCTCCCTCGGCCAATAAAGCGAGATGAGTGCCACAACCCCAGAGTCGGTCACAACTGGACCTAATGGTCAGGGGTCCCTTTACCTTTACCTTATATGCTATATGGTAATTTATGGACCTAATAGGTATCTAAAGCCATTTGCACATAACAAAATATGTATTTTATCAAAGTAATTGTTGAACTGAAATACAATTAAGAAGAAGTATATTAATAGTGATATACAATTAAGAAGAAGTATATTAATAGTGAAATATTTATTAAGCTCTAACTATTTGTATGTTTTATTTTATTTGTTTTTAATCTTATATTTCGGAAATGTACATGCAGATTTTTTTTCCTTCCAATTTTTTTGCAGCCCCCAAGAGAGTGGGGCCCTAATCTATAGCTTGTTTAGCTTATACGTAAATCTGGCACTGATCATGTACACCACCGGCCCCACCTCTTGGATGTTCATGTATTGCTATCTTTTCAGATTTCAATTGGAGACTCACACGGCAGGAAATTTCTCCATTAAAAAATCCTTACATAGAGAAAACTGGCACATCAGGGAGGGAAAGCTAGCTTAGAATCCTCCCTTTCATGAAGATTTCATTGAGCTAGGAAGTGGTGCAGCCCAGATACTGGTTGACCCTCCCATCTGCTGCATGCATGAATTATTTCTTTACATGTGTATATTCTTTTTGATCAGTGTACAGTTCCAGTACAGGGCCACTTGGTTTGATGTGCCAATTTTTGACTGCATTTACTTTGAACGTTGGAACGAAGTTCAGATCAAATGCAAGAGATCAGATAAGCCCACCTATCCACTCTGGTGGTTTGGGTATAATTCATTTAAGTACACCTAAAGCATTACTCCCGCATGGTTACAAATAACAACTCGACAAAAGTATCTGCTGGCTGAAGCTCAGCAAAATGATAAGGTTGGCTAATTGTTGGCATCAGACTGGTTGGAAGTCAGGAAGGGATAGGAATGGGAGTCATTGCATAACAATCAATGAAATCTCTGTTGACATGCAAAACAGGGAACCTGAAGATGTGAAGCTTTAATATTTACTGCCAAGAAGCATGATAGCTATACGTACAAAGGTCCAAATTTCTTTGTCAATCATTCTTTTAGTCACCAGCATTCTGTTTCCCTGCCTAGCTAGGAATCTGCTTTTGACTTTGGCATTATCATTCCATACATATTTTATAATTTCTCTAGAAAGGCTGAATAGGGATGCCAGTAAGTAAATAAAATAACTATATGTTTGACATTTTCAAATCCATACCAGACAGGTAGAAGGATTAAATAATGGGGGGGGGGGAGCAAAGGACAATACTTTTCTCACCCTTTCTAAATTGACTTGTGGGCTCCCGCACAGAATTTATTTCCAAATTCCAAGGTAAGCCTTTGAAATGAGCAGATATAATTGAATTGCTGTTCAGCAAAATGGGCAAGACTCAATGCCCCTTAAGCGTTAGTGTGCCCTTAAGCCTTAATGGGAGTCAGGTCATTTCCCCTATCTGTAGCATTCACTGAAGCAAGAATTCCCCAAATTGTCTAGCATCCTGTTCCCACAGTGGCCAACCAGATGCCTGTGGGAAACCCCAAAACAGGATTTGAGCACAAGAGCGTGCTCCCCTCCTGTGGCTTCCAGCAACTGGAAGCATTATTTTCTCCAATGTGGAGGCAAAGCATAGCCGTCATGGCTAGTAGTCACTGATAGACTTCTGCTCCATTAATTTGTCTTATCTTTTAAAGCCTGGGCTGGTGGCCAGCACTGCCTCCTATGGGAATGAGTTAAACCAAGTGCTGCCTGGAGAAGTACTTTCTTTTATCTGTCCTGAGACTTCCAACATTCAGCTTCATTCCCACTGAATTCCACTGCAGAGGGACTTCCCCCAATTATACTTGTGATGCACGCTGGTCCAGGGCATAACATGGGTTGTCGGTGTCCAGGGCGGGGCAAATGTTAAAGGGACCCCTGAAAGTTAAGTCCAGTCGTGAACGACTCTGGGGTTGCAGCGCTCATCTTGCTTTACAGGCCAAGGGAGCCGGTGTTTGTCTGCTTCTGCAGACAGTTTTTCCGGGTCATGTGGCCAGCATGACTAAAGCCACTTCTGGCAAAACCAGAGCAGTGCACAGAAACCGTCATTTACCTTCCCGCTGGAGTGGTACCTATTTATCTACTTGCACTGTGTGCTTTCGAACTGCTAGGTTGGCAGGAGCTGGGACAAGGCAACGGGAGCTCACCCCGCCATGGGGCCTCAAACTGCCGACCTTCCAATCCGCAAGTCCAAGTGGCACAGTGGTTTAAACAACAGCGCCACCCACGCCCCCTAACTACTGCCTTCCATCTAACTACTCTCAATATCTACTGTTGTCTATTGCTGCCATGTGTTGTCATTGATCTGTGTCATCAACTATACGTGTCAAGAGGAAGTCATATTGAAGTCTGGACCAGCAACTTTGTGGTTACATTTTTATAAGTGGAAGCTGCTCGAGGTAGGAGATGGAGAGATGGAATGGGAAAGAAGGCCCAGAAGCAGAGGTTTGGATACAAGCCCAAGTGACAATAGCAATGGCATCCAGATGAGAAAGAAAGAGGTGGGGCAAATTAAAGAGGAAGCACAATGGGGGAGGGGCTTAGAGAGGAGAAAATGTTCTCAATGCAAAATGCAAACTAGCTGAGGAGGTATGGAAGTCTTTATATATATATCAAGATAGACCAATAAGATAGGGATAGGTTTATAAATGGGAAGAGACTGCATGAGCATGTTGAGGGGGTAACAGGGGCTACCGGGAGTCAGCAAACTTTTTCAGCAGGGGGCCGGTCCACTGTCCCTCAGACCTTGTGGGGGGCTGGACTATATTTTTTGGGGGGGGATGAATGAATTCCTATGCCCCACAAATAACCCAGAGATGTGTTTTAAATAAAAGGAGACATTCTACTCATGTAAAAACAAGCTGATTCCCGGACTGTCTGTGGGCCGGATTTAGAAGGCTATTCAACCAGATCTGGCCGCCGGGCCTTAGATTGCCTACCCATGGGCTAGCCTCTCTTCTTCTGCAGCCATGTCCCAGAGTATCTGCATGCATGGTGCAAATGAGAAATGTTAAGTTGTGGGTGAACATATCAGACAACACAGCAATTCTTCAAACAGGTCTTGTTTATTCACAGGCCAGAACAGAACTGAAGGGTTCAGCCAGCCTGCTTATATAGAGCTCAACTACAAAGCAACAGTAACAACTTTCTGTAACTATCCAATCACTGAATGTCACTTTCAATCCCTTATTTGCATATGTGGACCTGAGTGAAAACTATCTACAGTATCCTCCTGCTGGCCCAGGGTGAGAACTTCAGTACATAACAAGAATGGTCCTTAGTCATGCAGAAACAGACCTGAATTCACATAAGGGGGATACAAAGAAGGGCATTAACGTGAACAATATTTGTGAGTTTCCCATCCCACAAGTGAAATGGTTGCCATGTGGGCTGTTCACCAAATTCAGCCAAAGCCCAAAGTGAATCTAGTCAATTCAGGGGGATCCAAGATTCTCCTTGGTCAGTTCTAAACAGCCCCAGATTGGCCCAGGTCAGGTCGGGCCACCTGGAGGGAACCAGGGCTGTCAGGAAGTAAGATTTTGAATGGGAGAGGCAGGTGACAGGTGGGAAGGAAGATTGGATGGATAAGAAGAAGAAAGGAGAAGATATAGAGGATTCCATTGAAAGTGACTGCACAGCAGCTCCCCATAGGATTTAAGATTCCACTCAACAGCTGCTGAGCAGAGCATTCAGTCCTGTTGGATGCGTAAAAAACACAGCACACAACCCAAATTAAACATTAGTTTTCCCCTCACTGAATTGGTGGCGGTCCCCTCGAGTTGAGTCGATGGGTTTGGGCACAGTCTTGCTTGCATTCTGTTTTGCAATACTAGATGGTACAGAGAGGAGAGGAAGAAATTTCAGGCTGTTGCTTTTGCCACCAGCTAGAAATTATGTGTATCAGTTTGATGTTTTCATGTGTTAGCTCGGTCTATTCTCATATTCCATCTGTATGCATGATGATGTAAGGAAAGAAAGAGGTGCTTGAAAGGGTTTAAATTACCATTTCCCCCATTTAGTTGATTTTAAAAACAAAACAATACTATTTTGAAATCTTCAGACAACACTTTTGGATGTTTTCTGCTGTCTTAAAACACAGAGCAACTGGAGTGTCTTACTGCTTGAACAATTATTTTAACCAATGCTATAAAAAAAGGGAAGAAATTGACTATCCAAGCCAAACTAGCAAATGCTTTGCTGTTTTCTAATCTCACAGGTGTGTGGAGAAGCTCTCCTCTGTGCCTAAAGAAAAATCCATGTAAATATAATTACTTAATAAACTCCTTCAGCAATAAGGTATCAAAGTTCAAAGTGTCAATACTAAAAACACACATTTTAGAACACGTTTCTTAAACAGAGCTTATAGCCCACAGAAATACCTCCCTCTGTTTTCAATGCTAATACTCTTCCTACTATCACTACATCTTCCCTTTATGTAATCTACCATGCATTTTTCCCCCTTCTGGAAGCAAAGATTTCAAGCAGATTCTGTTATTTATCACAGTGGCGTGCAATTATGTCGATATATATACAGAAATTAGGCATTGCTTAATTCCACTTTTCCTCTCTTCTTATAAGCTGCTTTTCTGTAAGTATAGGAGAAACTCATGGGTCTGTAATCTGATTTGTTACGTTTGCTCAGATGATTTTTTTAAATATATTTCTGCTTCTGATATCAATAGCCAAACAACACCTACTGGTAGTTAGAAAGGAAGCAGGATCGGTGGTCTTTTGAAGACGAAACCCTGAAAAAATGGCCTATGGCAAACTGAATTCAGGTATGTGTTAGCTATTTTGCATTTTTTTATTTTGCATTCAGTAAAATAATTTAACTAATTTAACTAATTAATTTATATCCTACAGCTTCTCCAAAAAGCCCTGGGTAAATATTCAGAGGAAACAATTAAAACATCTAAAAATGTTATGTAAATTTTGCTGGGATTGTGTTCTCCAAATACTGATAAAAGTGCTAATCCAAGATATTATATCTTCATGGCTTATTACTATTAATATTGCTAACACACAGAGAGAGAGAGAACACTCAGACATGGAGATTTAAAGAATGGACTGTGCCTGGAAATCATCACCATCATCATTATCAGCAACAAATAATAATTTTATTATTTGTATCCTACCCATCTAACTGGCTCACCCCAGCCACCCTGGGTGGCTTCCAGCATATACAAAAACATAATAAAACATTAAACATTACAAACATCCATATACAGGACTGCCTTCAGATACCTTCTAAAGCAAGCATGGCCAAACTTCGCCCTCCAAATGTTTTGGGACTATAACTCCCATCATCCCTAGCTAACAGGACCAGTGGTCAGGGATGATGGGAATTGTAGTCCCAAAACATCTGGAGAGCCAAGTTTGACCATGCCTGTTCTAAAGGTTGCACAGTTACTGGGAGATCTGATGGGAGGGTGTTTGACAAGGTGGGAGTCACTACCGAGAAGGCCCTCTGCCTGGTTCCCTGTAACCTCACTTAATGCAGCGAGGGAGCCACCAGAAGGCCCTCGGAGCTGGACTTCAGTGAGGCTGAACGACAGGGGTGGAGATGCTCCTTCAGGTATGCAGGGCTGAGGCCATTTAGGGCTTTAAAGATCAGCAGTAACACTTTGAATTGTGCTTGGAATTGATGAGACAAACACAGTTTGCCTCATCTATTGCCTTCATTCTAGCTAATTTTGCTGTGGCATTGCCAGTAGCCGAAGATCAGCCTAGTCACATATTATATGTATGAAATTTTCCCTGATAGTGTATCAGTCTGCCTCTATCAATTCTTAGTTGTGGTGGTTTTCTTTCATTAAAATAGTCTGTCTCTCTGTGTGTGTACATGGACACACACTGTTTTTTTTTTTTTCTGGGGTGGGGTGGGGTTTTTTTTGCTAACCAAACCTGGTGAATTTTGGAAGCCTGATGTGTTTAAGAAAAGAAAAGCCTTCTGCGCTAGTTAATGGGTTTTGTGAAAAAGAGGCTAGGATGGTCGCTGAGAGATTGTTACACCTGTCGCCTTGTCAGAGTTATGGAGGATCAGCGAGACCTACCAACTGGTTACATGTCATTGGTAAGGAAAGGAACTGGGGGTCTCTATTCGCAAGAGTGGCCATTAGGGACCCTGAGAATGCCAAAAAGGCACAGCGGAGTGAAGCAATCAGAGTGTAACAGGTGCCATCACATTATGTAGTTTGACAGGGTGACATTTGAATTGCACAATTACTTTTTGATATCTGACAGCATTGGTTTCAGGAAAGAAAAAGAAATGTTATGGGGAAAAAGTCACTACAGAAGAACTGATGGGAATGCAATTCTGGACCTGTGCCAAAAGGATTTTTAAAATAATAAAAATGTACCTAAGTTTTGCTCAGCCTATCTTTGCAATATGAACGTCAGCCAATTAATATTATTCCCTCTTCCTCTTCTTATACAGTGGTACCTCGGGTTACATACGCTTCAGGTTACAGACTCCGCTAACCCAGAAATAGTGCTTCAGGTTAAGAACTTTGCTTCAGGATAAGAACAGAAATCGGGCTCCGGCGGCGCGGCGGCAGCAGGAGGCCCATTAGCTAAAGTGGTGCTTCAGGTTAAGAACACTTTCAGGTTAAGAACAGACCTCCGGAACAAATTAAATACTTAACCCAAGGTACCGCTGTATTTTAAAGAGAAACGGAAAGGTGTTTATTTCTTAATAGAGGCATTTTGACTCCATCTTTGATCATAGAATGGTCATGTTAGACAGCTTGATCATCTATTTTTATATCAAATATCATATATCATATATTTTTATGTTGGCAAGGGTCAGATTTTGTACAAAACCAACCAACAAAGCACTGTTAGAATGGATCAAACAACCTAAATGGCCACACTTTAGTGACTGCATTTAGGAAATTGTATTCTATCTTATATCTCAGATGTGAGGACATTTATTAGGAAGTAAGTGTTATTGTAATCAATGGAAATGACTGGCAAGTAATATGTTTAGCCTCAAAGCCTCTGGCTCACAACTCAATTTTAAGACTTTCTGCACCAGCAGATATGTTTCATACAAATTAGCCTAACCAAAATGTCTCACAGTATAATAATATCCTTGCAATCCCAGTGTATTTTCCATTACAAAAGCTAGATCTCCTGTTATGGATGTTTTTTAATTGGTGGGAGCAGATTAGCCAATATTTGATCCTATGAATATTTGTGTCCTCACAAGGAAACTCACCAAGAGCATTAGCTTCGTTCATTCATCAATTCATTTCATACTTACTAATTCATACAATGGACCTAGGATAGCACAGCTGGTAGAGCATGAGGCTCATAATCTCAAGGTTGTGTGTTCAAGCCCCATGTTGGGCTGAAGATTCCTGCATTGCAGGGGATGGACTAGAGATCCCTCATGATTCCTTCCAGCTCTACAGCTCTATCATTCTATGATTTTAAGGACTTGAGCAGTTTACATTGGACTCCCTGTAGTCTACCATCCAGATTCCAGATAGACTTACACGGTCTGCACCCTCTCACCTTCTATAATGCTACGACACTGGGTGCTTCAAAACTATTTGCTGGAATTATATGAAATCATTTGTCATTCGTACTGGAAACAATATATTCCACCTTCATATCCTAACTAGTATTTTGTATGGACAACAGGATAGAAAAGCTTATCCTGTCACTTTAGCATCACTTTTAAATGTTTCCTTGGGTCTGGAGACCCAATTATGGTGTTTTCACAGTTCAGTGCCATGATGCTACGAAACTTGCATTTCTTCAGTAAAAAGAAAGGCAAAAGAGTAGCTCAGTTCAGTTTTCACTTTTGGGCAAACAACTGGAGAGCAAGTGTGTGTCTACACTCATTGCTTCCTTGGAACATTTGACCACCAGACATTTGCATTAATGTTGCCATATTTCAAAAAGTAAAATTCCTGCTGACACCTGCAAAGTTGTTGAGCCTTTTTAAGGAATACCCCAACATTGTTGTGTGTTTTTTTTTAGGAAGCCCACCAAAATTGATAAGGTTTTTGTTTTTTGGGGGGGGGAGGAAACCCCCAAATTGTTGAACTTTTTTTTTGGGGGGGGGGGAACCTGACCCAAAATTAGTGATTTTTTAAAAGCTTTTTGAGCTGTTTCTGCTGCTTTTTCCATCGCATTGCCATGCATCCAGGTTTTCCCTGACATTTTGCAGATTCTGCAAATTTCCCCCGTTGCCATTTTTACACCCCCAAACCACGACAAGTCAGAAATTTTCCTGACGTTTGGCAAACCTCATACACACTAGGGTGTAATATTGCAATATTCTGTCAGCAGGACCCTGTTTTAACCAAAACAAGCAGACAGCCTGCATTTTCCTGCTAAGGTATAGAATTCAATCACTAGCTCAGCAAAACAGGAAATCCTAAGTAGTAATAACTGAAGGCTTTCTGACATGATGCTTACCAGTGCCTTACTTAAGAGAGGATACAGAGTTTTGTAGATACAGATTGGGATTGGGTTGGATAGTACAAAGTTTATACACTGTAAAAGAAGATACTAGAAGTCCAGGGATTATAAATGAAGCCTGATGGGGACTGAATTAGGTCAAACTGATGCCCCCCCTTTTTGGGGGGGAGGTGTATCTTGTAGCAATGGTACACTGTGTAGGAGGCTCACAAGCAATTATATTTATTTTGATGCATTATTGCATTCACTTCAAAAAGGAGTAAAATTAAATTTATGTTCAGTTTAATGCAAGCAGGAGTCTTAGTTCAGAGTCTCAATCATTCTACAATGGTTGTCTTCCACTCACACACAGCTTATGACTTTTTCCAGGCATAGCAAAGTTTCTGATCTTTATTCTTCAAAAAAAGAGAGTCCCCCATCCCAAGTTTACTGCTTTCCTATCACAGTACAATGAACTTTCAAGGTAGGCACTTTAAAAAACATCAAAAAGTGTCTTTCTGCCAATGCACTTCAGGTTACTGTTACTTTTCACTGGCAGGCAGTTTGTGCTTTGCTGCTGACAAGCTGAAGCTCAGCAGATGAAGCTGTTCTTCTGAGTTCTGTCACAAATAACCATTGGGAAAACGGCATGGAGATAAAGTGGGCAACTGCAAGCATATTGGCACAAGATTGCTTTGCTGGAGACTCAATCTGTAGGCATTTCTGAAAAGGAGGGGAATATACGCTGGATAGCTCAGTTGGTAGACTGTGAGGCTCTTAATCTCATGGTTGTGGGTTCGAGCCTCACATTGGGCAAAATATTCCTGAATTGCTGTGGTGTGGACTAGATGACCCTTGTGGCACTGTCCAACTCTATAATTCTACGATTCTATGATTCTATATGTATACAGTGGTACCTCGGATTACATACACTTCAGGTTACATACGCTTCAGGTTACAGACTCCGCTAACCCAGAAATAGTGCTTCAGGTTAAGAACTTTGCTTCAGGATGAGAACAGAAATAGTGCAGCAGTGACGCGGCAGCAGCAGGAGGCCCCATTAGCTAAAGTGGTGCTTCAGGTTAAGAACAGTTTCAGGTTAAGAACGGACCTCCAGAATGAATTAAGTACTTAACCCGAGGTACCACTGTATATGGAGACAGTGCTTTATTTCTGAAACGCCAGGTTCAAGCCTATTCATAAGGCAGGCAAACATACACACCTGGGATTCATCTCCATAATTTGATAGATCACGAGGATGACTGTGGTTACTGGGTGCTGGTGCATAAAGGCTCTCTTCACATGCTTAAGACCATTTTTAGGATCATAGGAATCTGCCTTCTCCTCAGCCAGACCTTTGGTCTCAGTACTGTCCATATTGATTTGCAACAGCTCTCCAGGGTTCTATGTGGGTTTCTCTCACACACCTACGAGAAGATGCCAACAATCGAATGCTGGCTCAACAGAGGGAGAATGGGGAGGTTTGCAAAGCCCACCTGTCAGGATTTATGACCTCCCTCTCACACCAAGAGACGGCAGGCTGGCGGTTTATTTACTCCTAGAATTTATTAGTATTTACACAGGAGTTTCTTTGTCCATGGAGTTTTCTTGGCAGGGATACTGGAGTGGCTTGCCGGTTCCTCCTCCAGGAAGTGAAAGCTGTACCATCAAGAAGGCTGATCACCGAAGAATTGATGCTTTTGAATTATGGTGCTGGAGGAGACTCTTGAGAGTCCCATGGACTGCAAGAAGATCAAACCTATCCATTCTTAAGGAAATCAGCTCTGAGTGCTCAATGGAAGGACAGATCCTGAAGCTGAGGCTCCAATACTTTGGCCACCTCACGAGAAGAGAAGACTCCCTGGAAAATATCCTGATGTTTGGAAAGATTGAGGGCACAAGGAGAGGGGGACGACAGAGGATGAGATGGTTGGATAGTGTTCTCGAAGCTACTGGCATGAGTTTGACCAAAGTGTGGGAGGCAGTAGAAGACAGAAGTGCCTGGCCTGCTCTGGTCCATGGGGTCACGGAGAGTCGGACATGACTAAACGACTAAACAACAACAACACACAGGAGTTTCAGTTTCAAGCACACAGCTCAGTCTTCCACACCCGATGAGTCAGTTGAGTCCACTAAAGGGCGTGCTCGTCGCCAACAGGATAACCTCCATCGGCGGCCCCGCCTCCTGCTGGAGCTTGCCCATTTTGCCCATTTTGCCCCTCCTCCCCTGAGAATGTGTCTGAGACCTGTGAGTTCTCCTCTGCCTGCCTCATGCTGTCTTGGGAATTTACAACATGCAATCTGGGACGGGAGGGGCTCACCTCACTCTCCATTTGGGAAGAAAGCAGGCCTCTGTCTCTTTCTGCCCGCCACCCCCCTACATCTTCGGAGCCCTCACTGTTGCTCTGGGAAGGAGCGTTCCTGACACCACCCTACACTGATCCAGCCTTTGCCTTTCCAGTCCACTCAGCAGGACAAATGAAAGAAAGTGTTATGTACTGAAGTTCTCACCCTGGACCAGCAGGGGGATACTGTAGATAGTTTTCACTCAGGTCCGCATATGCAAATAAGGAATTGAAAGTGACGTTCAGTGATTGGATAGTTACAGAAAGTTGTTACTGTTGCTTTGTAGTTGAGCTCTATATAAGCAGGTGGGCTGAACCCTTCAGCTCTGTTCTGGCCTGTGAATAAACAAGAGCTGTCTGAAGAATCACTGTGTCGTCTGATATGTTAACCCACAACTTAACAGAAAGATTTGTGATGTTAGAGGGAAGGGTTGCATGTTTGGAGTGATCTACGAGGGGAAGTTTGCAAGTTTGGAGCAATCTGGGAAGGGAGCATGTGGACTCACAATGATCTGGGACTGGCTTGGACAGGCTGGGAGGGAAGATGGAGTAGGCTTGGCACAATCATTGAGGGGAAGGGGTTGGGTGAGCTGTAAGGGAAATGGAAGGCATGAGGGTTGAAGGAGCTGTGAAGAAATGGGGTTGAAAGCTGAAGGTGCCGTGTGGGGATAAGGATTGGCAAGTGGAGGGAGCAGGAGCGACAACCGTGTGTGTGTGTGTGTGTGTGTGTGTACCTTCATAAGTCTGGTAAACAATTATTGGCATAATATGTGCTAACTGGCATATGATTAGATTTGGTATGCAGGCATTTAAATTAGTAGCCATATGGAAATAATGTGGTAAATTCAGTGCATGGAAGCATTTCCCATGCCAAAATACAACATGAGACTTTGGTCACATATGATGTACCTTATACAGCAGGGCTGGGGAACAGGAACTGACCAGCTTGCTAGATAATCTCCCTACCCTCAGTTGGTCCAGTTTGACAGGTGGGGCCAACCACCTGTCCATTCTATGATGTAACAATGGACCATTTCCCCCTGTGTAGATGATCATCAGAGCCCCAACCATATGCAGAGTTTGCAGAGTTTCTGGACTCACATAGAGACATCTTTCTGCATGAACTAGCACACCCGTGTGAGTATATACTTCTGTTGCAATTGCAGTGATGTAAGTATAACTTTTATGAGCTACCATCCTTCTGGGATTCAGAGCACTGTGTACAGAACCACCACATTGAGGCTATTGTTCACACGGCTGCCACATTCCTCTTGGAATTCTTGAAATGTTTCATGGGAACTTTGAGGATCCAGGGCTGGATCCTCGTATATTCAGGGTAATATGTTCAAAAGTTTGTTAGGGTACTAACAAAAAGTAGTATGTGCCCTGGGAACCATTGGCTGGATAATTTTTAATGGAGACAATGAAGTATTGGACACTGGCTGACAGCTCTGTAAATTAAACAAGACTGGCAGGAGACAGAATTTCTGGATTTTCAAAGGCAGATGCCCTTTGAAAATTACAAGGAGAATGTGCTATCATAGAGTTGTCTAGCCTATCCTTTCTGAAGCAGGTGTGAAATTAATCGGATGGGTCTCAAGGAAAGCTAATAAAGATGAAAGATATCCAACTATTGCCTGATTATAATTGCTACAGTGTTATAATAACTGGTGGCTTAAACTAGCCTCAAAAGGAATGAGTAAATGTAAAATCAGCTCATGACAATGGGAATTTCTAAAGAAAGAAAAGGGTCGTGCCTTAGAACAAGTAGTCATAAAATGAGAGCCCTTAATCTAATCCTATGAAGCATTTAGGATCTGGTGCAAGATTTGCTGTCAAATCACTTGGAAACAGTGACAACAACTTTTATCTAATTTAGCAGATATTAATGGAACAAAAAACCCATTACAGTCAACAGACACAGTGTGAATGTTCATTGAGACTAACAGTACAATCCTAACCATGTCTATTCAGATATGTCATATTGAATGGAGCTTAGTCCTGGATAACTGGGGTTAGGACTGCAGCCTTACCTGTGTGCATTTAGGATTGCAACAACAATAAATTGCTCAACAAGGTGTATAAATGGACAAAAGGTTTGTATCATTAAATCCCAATATCACTAAAAAATAAAATAAAATAATATTTCTCTCTCTTTCTGTATTTCATTATATTGGTTACCAATAAAGAGGCTGAATTTGGAAACGTTATATATTTAACTCAAGTGATCAATAATTTTATATTTGACTTCTTTTGAGAAATGTGAACTCTGGTGATTGACTCTATAATTTAATTCTAAAATTTCAACCTTTCTGCTTTCTGTTTGATATAACTCTTCAAGCATGCTTCCTGGTTTGGGTGTGGGTATCTGTCTTTTACCTTTTGCGGGGAAGACTGGTCCATAAGTATCCATTTATGTATTGCCTGATTTCATCAACTTTTTACATCCTAGATCTGGAAGTACAATAATATTAAGCACAAAAAGAAGTAAATGAGTGCTTTTTAGCATGTGGAGACTACATGGTCATGCATTTGTTTCTCTGCTTAGTTGAGGCCTGGAGAATGTGATATGAGTCCCAGCTGTGATAGAATTGCCTCTAAGTATGTGCAGTGCAGGCCATCTCACCCCCCAACTTGTTATGGAATGTGAATACATGGACCAAAAGAGCAAGTATCCTGACTTTTAATAATATCATCATTGTTAAAAGACACCATTGCAAAAAGGCCTCATTGTTAAAAAGAGCACTCCTGCTGTAATAGAGGGAATCTGGTAGATGTAAAATAAGTGCAGTTCTAGTTAATGTCACCAGTTGTCACTAGTGATAATAGAGCTATTATATAAGAGCATTGTTCAATGGCAGAAACAATAATGCTTCTGATTTCCAGTTGCTGGAAGCCACAAGAGGGGAGAGTACTCTTATGCTCAGGTCTTATTTGTCAGTTTTCCACAGGCTTCTCATTGGCCACTGTAAAAACAGGAGGCTGGATGAGATGAGCTATTGACTTGATCCAGCAGGCTCCTCCTCCTCTCCCCTCCTCCTCCTCCTCCTCCTCTTCTTCTCAGGAGGTCCTACACATGAGTACGAGACCGGCAGAGATACATGCCCGACTGGCATGTTCTCTCCCTCCTGGTCGGTCTTTCTGGAGATTCAAAATCTTTCTCCAGCCCAAACATCAACATCACAATGACTGATACCTCAGAGGCATCAGCACACTTCAGGATCACCATAGTATAGGCAGTCAGCATACAGACTCAGTAGCACAGCTAAACTACGTTTATTTACATATATACACTTGGAGCATTGTAACTCAGCTCCTCCCTCTTCAGCATCATACAGCAAAGAGAGAACAAAGGACAAATGTCCTACATCACGGAAACACAGTAATAAAAACATCCGGTCTCCGTCACTTCCCACAATGTGGAATGAAAACATACACCGTCATGTGATAAAACCAATCCCATGACTAACACCTCTTCTTCCTCTTCCTCTTCCTCTTCTTCTTCTTCTTCTTTGTAAAGCTGGATCTGCCACCTCCTTGACCGCACCCTCCCCCAATGCTGCCTCCCACAGAGGCCTCTTGGTGAACAGGAGGCACTGCTGGTCTCCTCCCACCCTCTGTGTCCAGTGTTCCCCATGTTGTTTCTGTTGTACATCTCCATGCCCCTCTTCTTCCCTTGTGGGGAGGCACATACCATTTAGTGGTTTACCTCAAGTGCCAAAGGTCTTAGGCTGGCCCTGGGTCTCACACTACCCAGTATACACCACTATTACCCTGCATACCGGAGTAAGGCACAACTGGGTCTGGTCCTATCATTAGGTAGAGTGAGGAGGTCATGTTGGGAAGCCAACTTTGGATGTCATGAAAAAGCATCACATTCCTAGCTATCTCGTTTATTAAGCTTTTATGTCTGAAGAGAGACACTTATGAGAATCTATCGGGTGCCAAAATAACTTGATCAGCTTTCAGTGCAAAGCAACTTCTCTCTCTCTCTCTCTCTCTCTCTCTCTCTCTCTCTCTCTCTCTCTGTGTGTGTGTGTGTGTGTGGTGAAAAAGATTTGCTGCTTTACCTCAGGCAGCAAAATGCCTTGGGCCAGTCCTGAGCAAAACAATCAGAAATAACCAGCCAGAAATAATGGACAGGATGAAACTATCACCTGCTTTTTCTCCTCTTAGGAAGATTAGTGTCCCACTTGGTTGCCTAAACAGCATGATCGACACGATGATATAATATAATCCTTATTTCAGGAGGTTGCAAAGTGGAAGGCCACTTATTGCTTTAGACAGCAACTTCTAATGAAATAGAGGCCAAGACCATGCCAGCTCTTTCCTCATTAACTCTGCAGTCAATTCTGTAAAACTGCTCATAGCTGTAAATCCCTTATCTACAACAAGAGTGGGAGACACATCTGACAACACTCCCATATTTTGAAGCTGAGGGATACACTTTAAATACCAACTGAAATTTTAAGATTTCCTTGGTCACAGCTTCCTTATGACAAATTAAGTAAGAATGGATCTTGCACTTCCCTTTAATCCACTACCAACCTCCTCCCCCACTGAAAAAAAATAGACAAAGCCAGTTTCATGGTGTGGCTTCATACCCCAAGTGTCTTCCAAAATAGTTTTTTAAAAAAACATGACATGGGATTGTATGAAACATATATAAAGGGCTTCTAAAATTATTATTATTTATTCAATTTTTACCTCATCTTTCCTCCCAAAGGAGCCAAGGGCAGCAAATGCATGAATAACAATAGCATTAAAATATTCTAAAAACACTTAAAAGCACTCTAGGACTATAAGTAAGTGTTTAGAACATGAGGATATTCAGGCTCAGAGTTTATATATCTACACCTTTCAAGCCTAAGGCTACTTAAAATCAGGGGTGATCAGAGAAGCTGCACTTGAAAACAGGGTGTTCTATGGGGCTATAGGAGCTTCCATATACTGTGCTCTTTTCTTTTCCATACTGTAGTATATATTATATTGTATAATAAAATATAGGCTTTTGGTGGACTGTGGTGATGTCGTTTACTGTTCATTGTGCTGTTGAAGCTTTTTGTGGCTGTTGGTGCAAGAGTTCTTGCTTAATAGCTTATGTGATCCTTGGGTTCTCTTCCAACTCTGTGGTTCTGTTATAGTCTATGATTTCATGTTGAGTGTTGGATACATCCCACAGGTGTGAGAATCACGGGTTTGGACCAGGATGGTTCATTGGTCTGGTTGACAAAGGCACGAACATCACTTGATTTTTTTCTTCGGTTCAGGAACAAAAAGTAGCTTCTTCTTCTGAAGCATTACATTGTGTGGCAAATTATACAAAGGTTCATTCAACCTGCATTCTCAATGTGGCAGTTTAGATTATTGGAAGGAGTAACAAAGTCAAATATATCTATATTAGTGGAAAGTGCACATAAAAGCAAAAAACATTAGTGAAAATAACATGGAAAGAGAATGCTTGCAAACATGTGAACATTAATCAAAACGGCATATAAAATGTGTTTATTAAGACAATTCTGCACTGAAATGCTGAGAAACGTTCCTTAGGAATTTATCTTTTAGGGGGAGAAATTGCAGATTGCTGCAAAATGTGGAAAACTGAATATAAGACAGGGGAAAAGAGAGAGAAATGAAGAACTGAAACTGTTAGACTCTTCCATGCCTGTCAGAATCTGTTCCTTGTTAAAACTAACATCCTTTGAGCCTATAGCTAAAATATCATTTCCCCTTTATTATGTTGATAATTCTTTTAAGACAGTATTTCAACAGACAGCTGAAAGAAAAATCTGCTAATGAACTAAATTTAACTTTTTTTAAAAAAAAGTCAAATTTGATTTTTGCTATTGATGTAACTGATTTTTTAAAACTCCCTGCCAATCACGAGCATACCAAAAATAAATAAGCGTACTGGAACCTATTTCTAAATGAACCACTCATGCTAACACCAAGACAGATGCACTTCTAATTAATCAGCTTTCTACCTACCCATCCCAAAAAGCACTTTAAACAAGCAAGTTAAATCACAATTAGGCCATCTGAAGACATTGACTATAAATAATTCCTCCCAATTAATCTCCCTTTTAAAGTGTAACACAATGTGGTGTAAGTAAAAACAGTTTGATGAGCTAACAAGGAACAACCATTTCTCAGTCTCTGGCACTTTAATAGACTTGCTTCATTATGAATAAATCACAAGCAAAGTGTTGTTGTTTTTTTGTACTCCCCCCCCCCCCAGCAGGTTCCAAGAAGCAGTCGCCTAATCTTGGACGTGAGCAGCACTAGAATCTAGCAACAGACAAAACAGCTGGGGCTCAAAAATGTATTTTGGCAAATATATTTGCATTTTGGAAACTTAAAACAAGCACTGCCAATTGCCTTTAAATCCCATCCGCTCTGCCCCACTCCTAAAAAAAGAAATAAACAGTTCCAATTGTCTATTTTACGTAGATAACTTAAGTCCTTTTCAGCTATCTGTCTGAACATGCTAGGGCTTAAGTTTGGAGAGGGACAGGGAAGCACAAGCAAAACCTTCCTTCAAAACTCCTGCAGTTGAACATACTTAGAAACTTCTCCACAATCTGGAATCCTGCCTTATCCCAACTGCAAAGGAGGCTTGTTTATTTATTCATTTCAGCAGTTTTTATACTGCTTCATCACAGTCGCATATCCCTCAACTATCCTGGGGAAACCAAGACACCCCACTTTTTCATGCAAGAGCATGACAGCCATTTGGGGAGATGCAATCTCACCCTGAAGAAAGCACTTTTTGGAGGACTGTGAACTTGCTCAGTGCCCCAAAACACATTTTTTTGGAGTCATGCTGTCTGTGAGAGTTCAGTTGCGCTTACTACCAGGTAGGGATGGGGAAGAAACTTGATTCAGATTGCATTTAAAAGTGGACTTACCAAATTTGCCTGTATTTTAATTATACACTAGTGCCAATTGTCATTTAGACATTGTTTCATTGGAAGGTTATGCAGAAGACACCTGGCCCTCAAACTAGAAAACGCCACCCACTCCTGCTCCAGAGACTGATATCTGAGAAACAGACCATGTGAATTGGCCTAATTTCATGTGCTTAAAAAAATGGAAAAAAGAATGGGGGGAAAAAAACACCTTGGCATTGAGGAAGGTCTAAGGATCTCTCCTCAGTATCTCCCAGCTGGGAGAAGCTCCTGCCAGAAATACTAGAGGGCTTCTGAAAGTCAGATTGTGTACATACATAAAGCACCTTCAAAGCACATTCTTTCTCTCAGTGAATTCTGGGCACTGTGGTTTAACCACCCCTCACAGTCACAATTCCCAGCAGCCCCTAGTAAACCACTGTGCCCAGAATTCTCAGAGGGACAGAATGTGGTTTCGAATGCGCTATAAATGTATAGACAATGGATAGACAATGCTGAGCTAGATGAACCAATGGTATGGCACAGATTCCTACGTCCCAAAGATGTCCATAGATCCCTCTTCCATATAAGTGTAAGATGTGTAAGGTGATGCTCTTTTTTGTTCTTCTAATTGCTAATATCCTGACAATTTGATTTCTTCTTGGAGCTTTCCCTCCCACTGCATCACTTATTGAAGAGGCAAAGGACATGTCTTTCTGAGAGATGTGCCATTTTTAATGGGTCAGTCAGAAAAAAAGAAAGAGAAGTAGTTGGTTCTTCCCATGCTTAGGAATCTCCCCCCCCCCCACACTCCATCTTGTTTCTTCTCCCATGCAGTTCAGAAAATTTCAAGGAAGGGACAGACAAAAGTTTGAGTTATTTTAAAATGTTTACCCAGATGTAAACTCCACTGGCTTCCACAGTGCTTTTAATAATGGGATTCGTGAAGACACCCCGTCCGATCACCCATTTTATGCAATCTAGTAAGCTAAATAAATAAATAAAATTGAGCAGAAGCTTAAACGTGAAATATTGATTACTTTTTCTTTTTTAAATTATCTGAAAAGTCAACTTTCAGATCCTTTAGACTTTGTGGTTCTCTGATGTATTGGTTTGTTTTGCCATGTAAATATCATATGGGGGAGAGGGGAGCTACTACTCTAGCTTCCCAATTTGTAGGTCACTGTTGGTTACCTGGAGAGAGGTGGAAAGGGGGCAGGTATATCAGTGTTGTGCAAATGCATCAGCAGAGTCAATCTGGCTTGCCTGCTGGTGTGTTAGCACCACACCAGGGCCTCCACTTCCTTATCCCTCACTCTCCCCCCCCCCCCATAAGCAATAGCAACCAACCTGCAGGGAAGCTAGCATGGTGGCCACACTTCACATGGTGAGCCATTTCTGTCTGTCTCACTTCCAAACTGATAGGCACTCTTCCACCAATGTTCAGAGGGGATGGCAGTGTTGATCTGGTGTAAACCTACCAAGGGATTGTCCTCCATTCTATTGGTATTTATAAGCTTCGTGAATGAAGCAGCCCCCGGGGAGAAGGAATTTAAACCCTGTTACTTTGTAGCAGCAGCAGAGCTTTAAAACAAAAGAAAATTGAATCACTAAAAAGTACAGTAACAGGTCTCATAAAAACAGCACAGCACTATGATAGTTTAGAAATTATGTTTTTGGAACGCAGCGGTTATGTTTGTTGTTGTGAGTTGGCAGGAACAAATGTAATTAGTTGTCAAGAAATTGCTGTCATTTTGCTTCCACAATGACATGCTTGAAGACTTCTACAGTCTGGAGACAGTAAAGGGGATCTTTTAGAGACATTATTCAGCTAATCTGTCAAAATTAGATAACTTGAAAGCTTTAACACATACACATGAATAGAGAGAGTGACTCAGTGAAGAACTTGACTATATCCCTGCTCATCCTGCAACACAAACTTCAGGAGTGCTTAGATCTAATGAAGTCATGGATGGAGAAGAAATTTGATTCAATTCACATTCAATTTGCACTTTCAGAAACAATATGTGAACCTAAACACAGCCATCTTTCAAAATTCACACTTCTCTGAATTTTGCAATACACTTCTCCCAGCCAAATTATGTACACAAAAACCCATATTTTAAGGCAAAAGAATGCATATGTCAGTAAAAATAAGCATGCATTATATTAGAGGAGATTGCTCTATGGTCTTAACCCCTTCATGTGTTAATTAGATTTAAGCATATTGGTTATATGAGACATATTATCCCACAGTCTTAACACTCAGGAGGGTCTGTAAGAAAAGATATGGTCTTTTGGGTATTTGGGGCCTAAATCATTTAGGACTTTAAGCACTAGTCCAAGCACCTTGAATTGGGCCCAGAAACAAATCTGTACCTAATGTAAGTATTTACTCCAGCAACATCCAAAGTGGAGCCACAACAACTGACTCATAGAAAGCAAAGATACTCCAAAATTACATAGGATAAATAAACACTAATGTTACTAGTGGAGCTGTTTTTTTATGGTGCATTTCAGAGGGTGCTGCATTTCATGTTATTGGTTAAACCAACGGTGGTCTTGCAGAACTACAGAGAAGTGCTTTTTATCTTGGCCACTCTTGTACCCAAGCCTCTCCTCTCCCTCCTCCACTTGAAAAATCATTGACATCTATTCAATGTAGATTTTTCCAAGGTTGAAGCAAACACCTAGCTTTTCTTTGCTGCTTTCTAGAAAGGGTTTAAGAGGAAAGCACACCTTTTCTTTCCTTCTAGAAATATAACCGTTATGTCAACATTGGTATTACAGTTGCTATTTCAGGGATTAAAGAGGGAGGGGAAGAAAAAGAATTGCCACTGGCAAAATTGTGATATTCTGGGAAGAGATGTTTATTTATTTATTTGCTATCAAATCTAAAAGATGTCAGCTTGACCCTTTTTTTCCCAGGCAGAGGAATAAATGCACACGCTTCCATTTCTCTCTCTCTTTTTTTGGTTGAGAGAAAAATATAATAATACACTAAGGAGGGAAATTGCTATTTGACAGCCACTTTGGCCTTTGATCTATTATTCTTTTTACAGTGGATCAGCACAAAGCTACTTAGTGCAGGTCGTCCTATAAATCTCATAGTCTAGGAGAAAGTACTGCATTCACAATAAAACAAGGAAGCTGCCCCAAAGTAGGTCTTTTGATGCATCCATGTGAGAATTTCTCCCTCCCTCCCCCTTCAAACCATTCAAGATAGGGGTGAATGAAACCCTTTAGAACAGGAATGAGGTACCTGTGACCCTCTAGAGGTTGTTGTTCTCCAACTCCCATCAGCCCCAGCCAGCATAGCCAATGGTCAGGAATTATGGGAGGTGTCATCCAACAACATCTGAAGGTGCTACATGTTCTCCATCTCTGCTCTAGAGAAATATTGCTAAACTTACTGAAAATATATTGCCTTGTCTTGAAATTTCTCAGAAATCTCACCTATCACAAAATATCCAGAATAATTTCAATTTTTATGTAAAATGCATCTAAAATTTGTGGCGACAGTTTATGCATGTGCCGAATCAGATCCCCACCCTAAAATGGGTTGAGTTTTAACAAACCCTTTTGGCTTTTCCTCAAACTTCCTTAGACACCACATTTTGATTTGGATTTTCTTTAATATCCTGGACCTGAACCAGGAAAGAGAAACACTTTGCCTTGGGCTCACAGACTAAAGAAAAATCAATAGAGCTCATTCAAAATTGGTGCCATATGCTCTTTGTGAATGGTACTCATTAACAACTGGGCTCCAATGTTCTGAGCCAGTTGACAATTGCAAATATTTTTCCAAAGACATAGTACAGCTATAACCAAGCCAATCTGGTAGCTACCAGAAGATGTCCAGGCTAGCCTCCACAAAACAGTGGTGATCATTTTAAGTTCATGAAAGATATTCTTAGCAATAGGTGGTACTTACACAAAAGGAAGAAAATTAAAATATTCGTTTTATGAGAACACAATCTCCTTGGCTGTGCACGTTGCATGAGTGGTCAACCTTGAGGTCTCAGATTTCAGCGGCTCCCTGTGTGATGCCAATATTTGGTGCCCCCCACCCTGCCTCTCACCTTCCATTCTACATAATAGTTCCAGATCCCCCTGTGGAGTCCCCTAGGCTCCATGCCCACTTTGACTGAACTGGATGTGATTCCCTAAACCCACCTCCGCTTTCATACGCATGCTGCCATACCATGGAGTCATACTTATTTCTTTCCGCATCTGGTTGTGGTAGTGGTGGTTGCAGTGGCTTGTGTGGTCACAAATCACTGCTGGATATACTACAATTGATGGCCTAGGTCAACAGGCCACAAAATAAAGTCAAGGCTTTTGGCTGTTCATTTCATAAGAGACATTTTTACAAAGCATTCTTTCTCATTGTGAGTGCTGCTGGGGAAGATATACTGAGGCTATCAAGATATATAACCCTCCTGAACGGAGCAATATATTTGCACTGGCTAGCCTCGCCACTTCAATCATGTTGGAGCTGGGCTCAGTTCTGAAGTACATACAGGGCCTCTGCTTTACGTGAGAATCTTTCCCTCTCCTGCCAAACATAAAAGTATCAAATTGGACAGCGCCAATCAGTTTCTGCGGGAGAAGCAGGGGGGACATATGACCAAACCAGTGGCTGGTACCGCCAAAGCTGACCACAATGTTCAAAAGTGCCAAGAGTGTGTGCATTCCTGCATGCCAAAATATGAATTGTTCTCCTGCATCATATTCACTAAGTCCCCATCTGCACTACATGTTGAAAGCAGTATCATACCTCTTCAAACAGTCATGGCTTCCTGCAAAGAATTCTGGGAACTGTAACACTGAGAGTTGTTAGAAGACCCCCTATTCCCCTCACAGAGCTACAATTCTCAGAGTGGTTTAACAATCAATCCCTCTTCCCAGGAAACTCTGGGAATTGTTGCTCTCTGAGGGGAAAAGGGGATCTCCTGCACAGCTTATGTGTATCTAAACCAGAAATGGGAAACTTGTGGTACTTCAGAAGTTGCCTTTCCCATTTTCCTGTGAAGCCATGAATAGGAGTTTTGCCTTCAAGAATTGTATTGCTTGCTTTTATCAAGCTCTCATAGGCCTCTGCCAACCCAAGGAAGAAGTGTTTCCTTCAACAATATTTTGCATTCAATTCACCTCCATCATATTTGGATGCCTTTGGATCCAAGTATGAATGCAAATGCCTTTGTTTCCCACTTTCTTATGTACATAACAAATGATGACAGTAATCACAATAATGGGAAATACGGAGGGAATTCCCTTGTGTTATATCTGAAAGAAATGCTAACACCTTACTTTTCAGTCTCTTGGGGTCTTGAATGGATGAGCCAATACAGGCACAATGAATCAAAGCAAAAATAATAAACGTCCTCTCCTTCCCAAGGAAAATAAAATATTATTAATAAGGCAAGGTACGTTTTCAAGAATGGAGTCCCATACTGTAGCCAAAGTTTAGGGTCAATTTGGAAAGAGGGAGAATTATTCCTTCTTTGTTGGATAATTAATTATGACACTTAAGCAAAATCCAGACTGTCCATGTTTAGCTCACTGCAAGCTTTCAGAGATGTTACAAATGTTCAGCATATGGTTTTCATCAGATTGTATATCATCCCCATACTGAATGCTGGACAAATGCTACAAAATCTTCTACTATATTGAATTGTAAAAGCAATGCTTCAGGTATGTAATGTTAGACCCTGGGCTTAATTTTAGATGACAGTGTGGATTGTTTCCCTCATTTCAAAGTTTGATGAACAAGCCCTGCTGTGTTGGGGAGCCATCCTGCTCATTCTGCTGAGTGGAGCCACAGGTATTTCTCCCTTGATGATACCTCTTATTAAAGTTAATGTAGGCTCCAAACACCCAACTAAGGGCCATCCTCTGCATCTCTGCACGTAAGCGCCAAACACTCCTACCCATCCCTTGCATCTCTGCATGATGTAGATGGAGTGCCAATCAGACATGAGTAATTCTCCTATATCTCCCACTCAAATGTGATTGCATCATTCATTTAATCCCACTGTGGAGAGGCAGCAGAATTACCCATCTGCAGATGAGGGTGTTGACTGCATCTCTGCATGAGTTCAGTAACTCTTGCTTCTTTCCCACCAACAGTCAGACAAGAAACTGCCTTATGATTTCAGGCCAGCATATTTGTTCATTTAGAATAGGGCAATGTACTCTGGTGGTGATCCTCCTGGCAGAGACCTTTGCAATTATTTTCTAGCTAATCCTTTTGAGTGGAGATGGCAGGGACACCCTGTAAGGAAATAATGCGCTCTTGCCACTTGTTGGTAATAAAGGGTTAAGAGGTAACAAGTCGCTCTAATCACTGAGCAGCTGGAAGTCATTAAGCATCCAGGAATGTGAGTTAGTTTGTATAAAGAGTCAGTTCACCGTGTCTCTCTCCCTCTCTCTTTGACCTGACTCGCAGACAGCATGTGTGCTTTATCGCCAGGGTTTTTCTTTTGTAAATAAAGTTTTTTCCTGAGTTCCAAAGTGCTTGCTCCAGGATTCTTCATTGAAAGGTACTGACTCTCCTGCCTTCTTCACCGCTGCATGAAATTCTCTGCTGAGATAAGATTTATGGTGCAGGAAGCGCACTGGACGTTTACTTAACATTAAACTAATTAAAGTTTAATGGACACCACTGAGCTATGCTCCCTCCCACATCCACACCTAAAGTTTAAAGCAGTATTATACCTCTTTAACAGCCATGCTTTCCTCCAAAGAATCAAGGGAAAGGAAGTTCAGGTTGCTGAGAGCTGAAAAGAGACTCCTATTCCCCTCACAGATGTACAGTTGCCAGAGTGGTTAAACAACCAACCCATCTCCCCAGAGAACTCTGGGAATTGTAGCTCTGCAAAAGGAACAGGGGTCTCTTAAAAACTCTTAGCTCCCTTAACAAACTTCAGCTCTCAGGATGATTTGAAAGAAGCCATGACTGTTAAAGCTCTATAATAGCGCTTCACATATATGACGTGGATGTGGCCCTGTTAAAGAGCGAAGCATGCCTTCCATTTTGATTTGGGAAAGGGAAAGGTAAAGGACCTCTAAACAGTTACGTCCAGTCAAATTCAGCTATGGGTGCGGCACTCATCTCTGCTTTCAGGCTGAGGGAGTTGGCGTTTGTCCGCAGCTTTCTGGGTCATATGGCCAGCATGATTATTATTTTTTTTTAATATATATTTATTAAGATTTTTTCATATAAAACATACTTAGAAAACACAAATCGTCATTACCGTTTAACATCTTTCCATTATAGCATTGGACTTCCCCACACCTCCCGCATACACTTACATCATTATAAAATTAATTCCAGACAAATTATCATTTTACTCATAATCTTAAATTTAGTTAGCGTGTAATTCGCACTTAGATCTAGTTTAGTGATAGACAGTTATTTTCACTCTGGCATACCAATCAGCACTCAACCAAATTACAATACTTCTGTAAATAAGTCTTAAATTTTTTCCAGTCTTCTTCCACTCTTTCTTCTCCCAGGTCTCGGATTCTGCCGGTCATCTCAGCTAGCTGCATATAGTCCATCAGCTGCATCTGCCATTCTTCCAAAGTGGGTAGTTTCTGGGTCTTCCAGTTCTTAGCGATCAGTATTCTTGCTGCTGTTGTTGCATACATAAAGAATGTTCTATCCTTCCTTAACACACTCTGGCCAACGATACCCAGGAGAAAGGCCTCTGGCTTCTTAGTAAAGGTGTATTTAAACACCTTTTTTAACTCATTATATATCATCTCCCAAAAGGCCTTCACTCTCGGGCAGGTCCACCAGAGGTGAAAAAATGTTCCTTCATTTTCCTTACATTTCCAACATTTGTTGTCAGACGAATGGTATATTTTGGCTAATTTAACTGGGGTCATGTACCATCTATACATCATTTTCATTACATTTTCCTTCAAAGCATTACATGCAGTGACCAGCATGATTAAACCACTTCTGGCGCATGGGACACCGTGACGAGTGCCAGAGTACACAGAAACACTGTTTCTTCCTTCTTGCCAGTGGTACCTATTTATCTACTCGCGCTGGTATGCTTTCAAATTGTTAGATTGGCAGGAGCTGGGATAGAGCAACAGGAGCTCACCCAGTCATGCGGATTCGAACTGCCAACCTTAAGATTGGCAAACCCAAGAGGCTTGGTGGTTTAGACCACAGTGTGTGTATTGATTATAAGAAGTTCAGGAAAGACATGATCATAGCTTTGACTTTTTTATTCAGAAGTTCCCAGTGTCAAAGAGACAAGGCACTGCTCAGTCAGAGTATCTTGCTGAAAATTAATAAATGGATGGTGGAAGTAGAATGAATGTGGGTAGCCAAGCTCATGTGAGAGAAATGCCTCAGTTTCCCTTCATCTGCTGCACTAACCTAGGGGTTCTCAATTTTTTTCAAGCCACCATCCCCTTAGTTTTCCATGAACTCATCCCGAGTGCTCCATACCATACCCTATAAAAAGCATGATTCAGAATGGCATTTTGCATGACCTACGAAGGAAAATAACAAAACCATAACGTTCAAAGCAGTAACTATCAATTGCACATTTATTCAGAATCCAATTAAAGCTATTTCATTAATTCAGCAAAATTTATTAGCTTGATTCAATGATAGCAGCTTTAAAATTATAATGCTATAAATTGATAAGCATTGTATCTCCTAATACTGTAAAAAAAAATGCATACATATTTTTGTTTTTTACTTGTTATAACTTACATTGGATATTTTGTTGTGTAAATTATGTTGGAAATCTGTCAAAATATTATTTATAAAACCCTTTATATTCAAATAATATATTGCCTCCTTTTTATGCCTTTTAAGAACAAATGTTTTGGAGGGTGTGTGTGTGTGTGCAATCATGTGTGGGGTGTATGTGTGCCAAACTGAGTTTTTGACCAAGGTGAAAGAAAGTCTCGTTTCACCCCTGAAGAACTCTTTCACAGTACTGAATTATATAGGGACTTGGCCATCTTCATTTTGTGATGATATACTTGGAAGGGCCCTCCCCCATGTTCCCTCTTAATTAGAAAAATGCTCTTTAACAGAAAACACCAATAATGTCTGGTATTTGAATCAAATTTTGAAATGGGAGAGAAATACATAATAAAGAGTTTGTGAAGATTTCTCTGCTTATATGTAAGGGGTGTATGGTGTGTCAACAGAGAACCAAATATGGTTTAAGAAGATCACATTCAAGATGTCTCGTGTGACACCCTGCTATTTTCCCTGAATTGAAACAGCAGTGTGTTTGCAAAACTGTGCATTATCTTTCCAGTCTGGGGCCAACATATTAACAGCTACCACCCAAAATTAAAAAGGCTAATTTTTAATTATCTAGAAGTAAGGCAAAAACAGGAACTTCCTTTGTCTAGTCAGGATCACTGGGTGAGCTTTCAGAGAGGTAACCAAATTATTTAATTGAGCATTTCAATACAAGTTTCTACTCTCATATTACAGTGCTCATGGGGAGATTAGCTTTGGATTAAAACACAGAGATTTATTTATTTTTTATTACCTGCTGTTCTGAAAAGTAAATTTACCCCTGTGGATTCTGGAAAGCCATTCTTTTAATTCTTCATTTGCATGCTTACTTGTCTCATTACTTCTCACAAGTTATCTGATTATTTCCAACTCTTTTGAAATAAAATTACAGTTCAAAAATAGCAGGGAAAGGCTAAATTTGGAAAAGGGTACAGGATATATTTTTTAAAAAACAGTATAATAGTGGTTCAGAAAGAATAGACTAGCTTGTACTTTTAGCTCTTGAAAATGAAGTTTTTCTCCTGTACTATGTTATGCTACAGTCACAAATTGAAACATGCATGCACGCACGCACACACACACACATATCTACTATACATCTTTTATCACCTCTAACAAAATTGGCTCTTCCTTCAATGCTCTAAATAAGTTCAGCGATTCAAGAACTAAAACTGAACAACTAACAGACCAAGAGACACACTACTGCTGTACATACATTAATCACAAATATAGTCAAGGCACTGGGTCATTATCATGACAGCTGGCTTGGCTGACCCTGAACTTGCTATTAGCTCATCCATGGGGTCACCTGCACTCATAAAGAAAATCAACTCCTTCTCAAGTCCAGTTGTTTTCATGTTTTAAGTCACTTTGAGCATGATTTGAACAATGGAATTGTGGCATGAAAATAAAATGATGTAGGTTGGTAGGTATGCATGCTGTATGTAGTATGTAAAAGCATGGTTGCCCCTTGTGACAGAATTTTATTCACTGAACCCTCCTCTGTTCCTGACCTTCCCTGAATTGTTCTGCAAGCCTCGGTCCAATTCCTTTTCATGTGTCACAACTACGGATGGGGGAACATGTCAATTTCATGTTCTCTCAATTTATTTCTTCTTCTTTATTTATATTCCAAAGCTGAATTTATTTTTTAAAGTCCTTGTGAGAGTCCTCATTTAAAGCCATCAGCAATAAAAGGATTCTCCTTATATACAGAATTTTGTATGCAATTTTGTCTACTGTACAGATTGTTTTCAAGCATTTCCCCATACTTCAGAGCCGTTTAGGCTATTTTCAGATTTTTGGTGCAAAGGCCTACAGCTCTGCAGCTCAGGGAGGGTGAGCAAAGGATGACTCAGAGAGGAGATGATGGGGCACCAACAAACAGAAAAAACCACCCCCTTCCCCCTCCCGCTCCATCATCTATAGTTACAGAGTAACAAGCTGGGCATCTATCTGGTTACATATTAACATTTCATTATTATTGCTCCTACAATACTTTTTCTACAAAAATTTAGCTTTTCTACAAGCAAATGGTGTTTCCCCCAAGTAAATGTACTTGCCATCAAGGCGGCAGAAGGAAACTGTTTTATTCATGCAGTAATGATGGTGCTATGATTTAAGCGACTTTCAATGCAAGACTGCAAATGCTCAGATAATTTCCTTTTTTTTTCTTTTCTTTTTAATCATGGTTGTCAAAATGTTTTTGCTTTTAGAAGCAAGAAGGAATTTAGAAGCAGTCGTGAAACAGGAAATGGTGATGGGGGAAAGAAGAGGTGGCAATTGTGAGGAATGCTGTGGTTATTTATACAAATTGCATTAGGAGTCTAAAGCCCCTCCTTCCATCAGACCATTAACTTTAAAGGTCCAAAATTACGCACTGACTTGTCCTGTGTTAGAATTTTGCCTCAGGCATGAATGAACTAGCTGGCAGCCCCTCACCCCATATTTTATATCAGAATAAGCATAATGGCCTACCTAAGAGCGGTGGTGCTGTGGGGTAAACCACAGAGTTCAGGGCTTGCCAACCAGAAGGTTGGCAGTTTGAATCCCCGCGACGGGGTGAGCTCCCGTTGCTCGGTCCCTGCTCCTGCCAACCTAGCAGTTTGAAAGCACGTCAAAGTGCAAGTAGATAAATAGGTACCACTCCAGTGGGTAGGTAAACAGCATTTCCGTGCGCTGCTCTGGTTCGCCAGAAGCAGCTTAGTCATGCTGGCCACATGACTCAGAAGCTGTATGCCGGCTCCCTCGGCCAATAAAGCGAGATGAGCGCCGTAACCCCAGAGTCGGCCACGACTGGACCTAATGGTCAGGGGTCCCTTTACCTTTACCTAAGAGGGTTGATGTAACGATTACTGAAATGATGTCATTGACATTTGCCTAGCACTCTAGATTGTTCTAAACACTTTCAATATATTATCTCATTATACTTTACGATAATCCTACTAGATAGGCCAATATTATTATTCACACACACACACAAACACACACACACACACACACACACACGCAATACCTTCTAGATTAATACTGGTGCATTTGAAAAAGCTAAGGGATTTTGAAAATGATATATAATGAAATGAAAGAAATGTTAACATTGGTAATTCCCCCCAAACCCAAGGCTTTTCTTTTAGGGATATTGGGGAGAAATGTCCAAAAGAATATGATTAAACTATTTATGTATGCAACAACAGTTGCCAGAATTGGGAAGGAAGAAAGCATCTCAACCAAAGAGGAATGGAATCTAAAACGAATGGATTAAGCGGCATTGGCAAAGTTGACAGCAAGAGTGAGAGACCAAAGTGCTGAACCTTTTTTTTTTTTAAAAAGAATTCAAACCCTTTTTGGAATATTTGAGAAATAACTATAGTCAAATGGAACCATGGGTAGGATTTGAATTCTCAGCAGCAGATTGAGAATGAATAAACGGAACAGAGGAAATATATTAGATATAGTTTGACATATATTGCAGCAGAATATGGGTGAGAATAAAAACACCACAGAGGTAAGGGTGGGAAGTCACCTTGTAAGAGAAATGTATATTGGATTTGAAGTTAATGTGTTTAAGTTTTTAAAATTGAGTAAAAGTTATTATATATAAAAAGGGGGTGGAATAGATGAATCCTGGTGTGACCTTTTATATTGGCTATCCTTTCCTTGGTGCTAACAAGAGCATAAAAAAGTGATCTTGGATTCATCAAACCCGTAAGATGTGGAAGACTTATGCCGCTTATATTTTTAGATAGCTGTCTTCATGCAGAACATATTTTACAGAGAATATTAATAGTACAAAGTGTGACTAGAATGAGGATGGATGATAGTGGTATTTATGATTAACCAGAAGAAAATGGGAGACGGGGGAGTGAGTGAACATGTTCCTGCATGCTGTGGCTGCCAGACTGAGCATCCACCCACCCTCTGTCATATTCTCCCCTCCAGAATGGGCACAACAAAATATGTCCGTCCCCTTTCTGAATCTAGGCAAATAAAGAGAAGAAAACACAGATCATCATTAACTTTACTTGCATTGCGCTCTCTCGCTCTCGCTCTCGCTCTCGCTCTCGCTCTCTCACCTTCTCATATCCCCATGTTTGTTGTCAACCAGTGACGCACAATGCCATCTGCACACTAAAATGGTAAGGATTAGTGTTAACACCAATTTCCCCTCTGAAAATTCAATACAGATCATATGGCAATGCAGATGTGCTGTCCCACATCTGACCCCGTCTGCATTATACATTTGAAAAAGTATCATACCACATTTAATAATAATAATAATAATAATAATAATAATTTATACCCTGCCCATCTGACTGGGTTTCCCCAACCACTCTGGGTGGCACCCAACAGAATATTAAAACATGATAAACAATCAAACATTAAAAGCTTCCCTAAACAAGGATGCCTTCAGATATCTTCTAAAAGTCAGATAGTTGTTTATTTTCTTGACATCTGATGGGAGGGTGCTCCACAGGGCTGGTGCCACTACTGAGAAGGCCCTCTGCCTGGTTATGGCTTCTTGCAAAGAATGCTGGGGACTGTCATTTGTTAAGGGTTCTGGGCATTGTTAGGAGACACCTATTGCCCTTGCAGAACTACAATTCCCTGAGAAGAGGGGGCAAGGTACCACCATGTAAACCCTTTCCCCCAAAACTTGGGTTTCTAGCTGTCTTTGGGACCACAGTTCCCATCATCCCTGAGCACTGGTCCTGCTAACAAGGGATGATGAGAGTTTGGGAGACACTGGTGCAGATAGACATCAGCTAACTGTGGGTTGCCATTGCCTGTAGTATAGAGAAGCCCTGAACATGGGCTGTGTTTGTGGGATTTGTTTGTGGGGTTAAGTATGCGTAAAGGTAAAGGGACCCCTGACCATTAGGTCCAGTCGTGGCCGACTCTGGGGTTGCGGCGCTCATCTCGCTTTATTGGCCAAGGGAGCCGGCATACAGCTTCCAGGTCATGTGGCCAGCATGACTAAGCCACTTCTGGCTAACCAGAGCAACGCACGGAAACGCCGTTTACCTTCCCGCTGGAGCGGTACCCATAGCAGTCAACCTTCCCTTTTTTTTGCAGGAAATTCCCTTATTCCAGCACCGTTTCCCGCTGCTATCCCGGATTGTTAGATATCCCGTAGACTGTCCCTGGGACAGGTGAGGCTGCTGATCCCTTATTTTCAAATCTGAAGGTTGACAGCTATGGGGGTACCTATTTATCTACTTTCACTTTGATGTGCTTTTGAACTGCTAGGTTGGCAGGAGCAGGGACCAAGCAATGGTAGCTCACTCCATCACGGGGATTCAAACCGCCGACCTGCTGATCGGCAAGCCTTAGGCTCTGTGGTTTAACCCTCAGTGCCACCCACATCCCTCTTAAGGATGTGTATGTGTGCGTACTTTTGCTCAGAAGTGTATTTTCTTTGGGTCTAAGCAGGAGCTTAGCTTAGCTTAAAGTTGCACGACAAATATGTGCCAAATTCCTACCGCTTCAGAATCCATCTCCTTGGCCCTTCCTCCCCCCCTTCTCTTCTTTTCATTTATTTAAAGCATCCATGAATCAGTTGGGAGTCAGCAAAAAGTTAGCATTAATGAGATCATTTCCACCGAAATTGGCTCATTACCATGCCGACTTCCAATGTTTTGTGACAGTCATGAACTCGGTTCTTCTCAATGCGTGTTTGTCTGACTGCCTATTTGAAAATAATGAGGCTTTTAAAAAATAAAACGGCATTTCTCTGTAGTTCTTTTTCTAACAGAAAATTATCAATTCAATGACATAGCAAAGCCTCAAGTTGCTTTTTGAGTTTCCCAACAATAGCAAGAGTCATTTATTTAACGTGTCAACTTGTAACGTGTCAGATGGTCTACATGGAGAATGAGGATTTTAGGGCAGTAAGGACCCAAGAAAAGCCCTACTGGTCTGAATCACACAAGGGACACCCAACCCTTTTATATTTTTAATCTACTTGTAGAATTTTCATTTTGTAATAAAATTAAAAGTACAGCCAACAACAACAACAAAAATAGCATACATAGCAATGCAACAAGAGCCCTAGTAGTGCATCCTATGTGGTCTACTCAGAAATAAGTCCCATTGAGTTCAGTGGGGCTTGCTCCCAGGTAAGCCACTCCGGGTTATTCTACCACAAAGATGGCTTTTCAGAAGTTGTTGAACTCCAACTCCCATCAGTGGTTAATGATCAGGAATGATGGACTCCAACATCCCTGTTCTATAGCCTACTGAAATTCAAATTGCAGCCACTGGGAGTGGCCTTTTATGTTGTGGCACCCAATTGTTGGAACCATCTCCCCTCTGAAATAAGGCATGCACCCAGCTTAGTGTGTTTGGAGTACTTGTTAAAGACTAATCTGTTCACACAAGCATTTGCTGATTATAAATACCAAGCTTGTAGTAAATATTCCAACTTACTGTAAATGTTGTTGTATTCTTCCCCCCACCCATGTATTGATTTTATTTTGATAGTATTTCTATTGTTTGTGAACCCTCTGGATTTATTATTTAATCAGCGATAAATGTTTTCAATAAATAAATGAGCTGCGACCATCACACATCTTGTGGCAGTGAATCCATAAGGAGATTTACCACTCCCTAACTTGTTGTGTTCCCTGTTTGCAAAGAAATAAGACCCAGATCTCTAGAACAGCTTCTTGCCATCCCTGCTTGTGTTTTTTTATATTATTATTATTATCAAGACAACAGCATTGGATTTCTTTTAGCCAACATTAATAGATATTGAACTGAAAAGGGGGATTTATTTTGCCTTTGCAAAGGAGTGTTTATGCCAAAGGGTTTCTTCTGGGTGTGTGATAGATTGTTTTAATGATTGACTGTATAGATTTTGACAACCTGTATCCTGCTTATCTCTAATCATTGTTCTTGTCATGACCTGTGGTTTGAACAAATCCTCATATGATGTACTCCTTGTGCGCATACAGTGCTTGGGTTTTAATTTCCATCAGTAGTTTGGTTTTGTTATAGCTTATGGCTAAACAACTAAAAATTCCAACACATAAATGAACTGCTTGATGTGTTAAGAATGATTTTATTTTATTTCATTTTATTTATTTCATTTCATTTTTGCCTGCCCTGAGCCTCTTGTCAGTAAAGAGGAATGGATGGAATGGGGTTTAGGAGCAGTCACAATGGGGTTCTTACTTCATGTATTTCGTCTAACCCGTGTTAAAAAAAAGAATACCTATTTGAAAGAATTTTATCCAGTTCCTTTGCATCTTTTCTTTTTTTGGGGGGGTGGGGGGAGCTGCTAGGGCTGAAGCATTGTGGTGACACCCTGCTCTCACAAAAAATAAAATTAAAAACTAAGAAACAGAAGCTGTGCTTCTACCACACAGAGAGACAGACAGACAGACAGACAGACAGACAGACAGACAGACACTCACCCAGAGAGAGAGAGAGAGAGAGAGAGAGAGAGAGAGAGAGCACACACCTTTGGATTCCCCCCCCTTTCCTGTTTTTAAGAAAAAGCAGAGCAGTAGGAAAACTGGTAATGCATCCATTCCACTTCGCAGCCAATCCCATGGCAGTTTCAGAACTTCACAATCTGGGAAGAAATCCAGGGAACTGAAGGAGAATTTTGAAAGCCCCCTTAATGGTGAACAAGAACTCCTCACTCAAAAGAATAAAAATAATCAATGCATTCATTTACCCAGGAATCGGTGAATGAGAAATGCAGAGGTGCTTCATTATGTGAAAATGTTTAATTCATACATGTAATTAGATTTTGGTAGCAAGTCATTATAGCTCTATTTAACACTATACAAAAATCACAAGCATAATATTTATTTGGGGAATAGCGCTTCCTTGGTCAATAATGGAATGTGTTGTGTTTTATTTTAGAATTTAATTTAATGTTTTTATTGCCTGGGCCCTATTTATTAAGGCATTAATTAGAGAGGTGAGAAGCTGTGTTATTCCTAAAAGTGTAGCTCAGAGACAATTACTCAAAAGCTTAGACCCTTTCTAATAAGAGGTGTGCAGTGCAGCACAGTCCCATGCAAACCTTCTCAGAAGTGTGTCCCACACCTCCAGGAAGCTGGTTTTGAATTTTCACTTTCCCTCCTGAGAAACCTTTCAAGGAAGTGGTGGATGGGGGCAGATGTAAAAATGAATGGAGCAATAAATGTAAATGTTAACTTTGTAAAATGTGCTAATTCCCAGTAGTATATCATGGGGGAAGCACAGTGGCGTAGCGTGGGGGGTGCCAGGGGTGCCGGCCGCACCGGGCGCAACTTCTGGGGGGGGCGTGAGTCCAGAGGGAAAGGGAACGCCCCTCGCTCAGCCCGCGCATCCCTCGCCCGTCGGCAGCTTCTCCTCCTCGCCTCGCTCAGCAGCGCCGCCGCCGCTGCGGATGCCGCCCAGACCCCCCAGCGCCCAGGGCCATTTCCCGGGGATCCTCCTCTGGCACATGCCCCGCGCAGGAGGAGGAGGAGGCGGCTCCGGGATGCTCCCTCCCGCCCCGGGAGGCAGAACGCAACGCACAACACACACACACCCTGTCACCCCCACGGCAGAGCAAGGCAGCCAGACGCGGAGCAGGGAGAAAGTCTCGGGCTCACCTTGGGGCAGCCTCCGGAGAAGCGAGTCCCGAGGAGGAGGAGGAGGAGAAGCCGCCGCTGCCGCCGCCGCCGTGCACCCCCAGCACCGGGAGAGAGGCCGCCGGCCGCCCGGCGGGCCGTGGTTCCTTCCTCCGCCGGGCGCCCAAGGGGAGGGGGCTTCGGCTGCCTCGGCCCGCGGGGGCTCCACAAATAATAAATTTAATAAATTCCTTTTTTTAAAAATAAGATATTTATTAAAGTTTTCAATTTTATACAAAGAGAAAAATGCAAAAAAATAGAAAATATATATATTAAAAACACATAAAATTCACAACTTATTTTTCAATAACATATTTCCCTGACCTCCTCATACCTCCCCTTCTTGTTTTCTAGTTCAAATTATTTGTTCAGCAAATCCTTATCTCATAGCATTACCGCTAAATAACACCTTATTTTCTATCCAAGTTCTTGAAACTTAAACTTTTACTTTAAAAAACCATTTTTTCATAACCTTTTATACCATTACAGCTAGAAACCACTTAATTTCAATCCAACATCATTCAACATTCCTTAATATTGCAGTATTTCTGTAAATAGTCCTTAAATTTCTTCCAATCTTCTTCTGCCGACTCTTCTCCCTGGTTGCGGATTCTGCCAGTCATTTCTGCCAATCCCATGCAGTCAATCAACTTCATCTGCCATTCTTCCAGAGTGGGTAAATCTTGCGTCTTCCAATACTTTGCAATGAGTATTCTTGCTGCTGTTGTAGCATACATAAAAAAAGTTCTATCTTTTTTTAACACCAACTGGCCAACCCAGTGGCGTAGCGTGGGGGGTGCAGGGGGGCCGGCTGCACCGGGCGCAACATCTGGGGTTAGGGCAAATCCATGGGTTAGCGGGCGCAAATCCACAGGTTAGGGGGCGCAAATCCATGGGTTAGGGGGCGCAAATTACTTGCCTTGCCCCGGGTGCTGACAACCCACGCTACGCCACTGGGGAAGCAGGTAGGCCATTACCCTGGGTGCAAAATACTGAGGGGGTGCAACAACATGCAAGAACCGGCTCCCATGGAGACTCCTGCCCTGCCCTGGTGAAGGCAGCAGAGCAGCTCAGGCCCACAGTGAGCTGGCATGGATAGAGGGAGGTGGGCAAGGAGTGATTCCAGTGCGGTCTGGCCTGGAGCTCCTCTCAGCAAGTGTCAGGGGGATTTGCCCACCTGGCCAGGATCCCCCCTGCACAGGCAGACAGGAGGTGCAGTGGTTTCCCATGACTCCAGTCAAGAGAGACTCTCTAGTGGGTTCAGTGGCTCGCCTGCCCCGGACGCTGGCAACGCATGCTACGCCACTGCTAGTCCCAACACACATGCATACATACTTCTCTCTATCTTCCACCCTGGCATTATCAGCACTATGGACAAGGACACTCAGGTTGTGGAGCATGACCAGTAAAGGGTGTGGCCTTGGGAGAGCTCTCTCTGATGACCAAAAAGAAGCCAGTAGGGCTGTATTTGGCCCCTGGTTTTGAGGTTCCCTGCTCTTGCACTAACAGACCCGGGGCAGGGGGAGGATGGCAGACAAGGACACATAAGCAAAGTGTGTACATAGAACAACAAGGCATATGTACAGGAAACGGAACTGTCACGCCACACACGGTTTTCTAAAGGCCTTTACAAACAATGACAGTTCATTCCTCCCAATATTTGAATCTACACTTCTCTGCAAAGAGAGATTTTGAAGACAGAGTCCCTCAAATCATTCTGCCTTAACAGGGGGTGTTGTAAGCTGTGAGATGCTTTTATTCCTTTTTGCAAGCATATTATAAACTTGTTTTTATGCACCCGCATATTGGTAAAATGGAGCAGCTGCAGTAATAAAGGCAAATAACTTCAAATCCAGCATTCTGCCAAATGAATGGAACAGCAGGAAGGAAACCTATTTTAGTAAAACGGGAATGGAGTGGAGGAAGGATACCACTTTCAATTTCGGAATGAATCACATTGTATTAAAAAGCTGATACTGCTTCCTAACGTACCGGGTTTGTTTTTTTGCTGATGAGTCAGACCTAGGTTGTGGAAAGCACTCTTAAGTATCCTTTCTGAATATTTGTGGATGGGCTTTGCATGCACGTCTCTTTGACTGCTTCTAACAATTACTTCAAAAGAAGCAATTCATTTCCAAGCACATAGATGAAATACGAAAAAGTTGCAGTGAAACAAGAATAAACAGAGACCCCAATCTGTCCACAGAAAAAGTCTGCAAATGACAACAAAGGGGGCAGTGTAAATGGTGGTTCATAGATCATCTAAATTTGTAAAGATTTCCAGTTTTGACATTCAAAGTGTAGATGAAAAACGTTAAATCTGAATTTTGAATATGACTTCTTGTTCTTTTTACCTTGTAGCCATTTCTGAAATCTTGCTGTTAAATAAATAAACAAAAGGCCCCTGTGGATATTTGTGGGGTTGTGGGCAGAGAAGAAGTTGAGCAATCCTACTGCCCACCAATCGTTCCCCTCTATTCTCCATTACCCTGGCAGATGTTGTTCAGGTATCACAGCTGTTGTCTACCAAAATAACATCAAGCTTGCCTACCAGAAACTGAATTCAAGACTGGGAAACTGAAAGAAAGTTAAATAGACAGCTACACCCATCCCTAGTCATCCTTCTTTATTACCCCATGCCTCAGCAATAACAAGTGATGGCAGAACAGTAGACTACCAAGCTGTGTTGTGATTTCCACTCATTGTTGGTTGGAAGGCAATGAAAGAGCCACAGTATCAGTTGCTCTGTGTCTCTGATGAGACCCTCATAAAAGCCCAGTCATCCTCTGACCCTGACAGTCAAAGCAATCAGGAGGCAGCACCATTGGATAGTCTGGCTTAAAACCCCACCAGATTGGTAACAATCCTTAGATGCTCCAAAGTGTTCTTGTCTTGTATGTGGAGAAGCTCCTTGGCCTCTTCACATACAAGACAAGATGTAACTTGGCAGCTCCAGAGGGTTGCAGTGAGATCTGCTTCAGCATTTAAAAATCACTGCAACTTTCCCACAAATTAAAAATCCCAAAATACACAGAGCAGCTTGCAGAGCTCATTGGAATCTATCCAAGCAGAACTTTCAAGTGTTCCACGCTGTGTGAAGCACTTCCCATGTGGGTGGGAAAACTCAAAGTGTTCTGCTGCTCAGAGCGTCCCTCTTCACGCCTTTGATCCATAAATGAATGCACCAAGCTCCAACACAAGCCCAACTGGAACATGGAAATCAAAATGTGTCAGTCATTCACCTGTTAACAGGTACCTAAATAAAGAATCCCGATTTGAGATAAATGACTATTTAATGAAGTGAGGAAATAATTAATATTTCATCGCTCATGTAGGGTGGAAGCAAAAGATAGAAATGTTTTGTTTGTTTGTTTGCAGCGCTGTGTGCTGCACTGTGAAATTGGAGTGGGGTGAGGGGGAGAAATATTTTAATTGTTAGGAGAAAGAGGCTTCTCAGGTTGAAGCCCAGAGATTGACACTGTAGCTTTGAAATCATAAAATGGAGAAGGAGACACTTGCAGCTAAATGGAAATGCCCTCCCCCAAGTCAGAACCCCATTAGAAAGCAGTTAAGGTGGGAAAATAAAAGCCATTCTCAAAAATTTCCAGGGGAGAAGTACATTAAAAAGTTTCATTCATTGGAGAGCGAACAAGCCATTGGTGGTGGCCAACAGTGGCACTAGTCTTCTTCTACTGTTGCGTTCGCAAAGTAAAGGAAGGCTTGAACTCTGATTAATAAGAATACACACAGAGACTTGAACCAGCAAGACTCTGGGAAGGGTGCGTATAATCGTGTCTCTCTGTGCCTGTCCGTGTCTGCAGCCCCCTGGCCCAGGTAGTTTTTATTGACAAAAGAGCTTTTTACAGAGTGTTCATAAGAACCAATCAGATTTCTTCTGAGCATTTCCACAAACCCACATGGGGACAAATTAAACTACTAAAACTAATAAAGCACAAATATTTCTGGGGTAAACAAAGAACAGAACTACAAAGAACAGCATCTGGCAACCCCAGAGGTAATAAACAAGCAATACATATGATAAGAAGGATGGCCAGGAGGACAGTGACCATTATTCCCTTAATGTGAGATCTGTTTCCTGGCCCTAAGATTAACATTTTAAGATTATATATAAGAAAACTACATCAAAGTAACTTCTCCACTATCTTTATGGCCCAGGATCCCTGCCTGGCGAAGCTACGTGACTTTTCAGGCAAGAGAGATGGACAGTAGAGGCAAAAGGGCATCAAAAGGGCATGTGTGTAGAATCTTATGGGATTTAATCAGAAATTATCGTCAATATATCAAACCCAGTCAACACAATGCTTTCATCGTGGACATGATGGCTTGATGTATATTTTATAATTCCTCATGGTAATCCCATCTGATCCCTACATTCTACTTTCAACTTAATTTGGTTTTGAGATAAGGTTCTGTCAAAAGAAATGGCCAAGTTTCTCATGACAGCTGCCAGATCGACCAATTGATACCTGTCAACTGATACCAACTGCATCATCCTTTGGAATTCTGGGAAGAAATAGCAGGTACCAAATAAAATGGTGGTCACCATTCCCCACCTGCCCTATGACAATACTATCTTGATGAGATTCTGGAGATAGCCAATCAGCAGCTGCTGAGAGGCAATTTGCATTGGCCTGTGGCTCATTGAAAAAGTTATTCATTTACTTTTTTTTTAAGGGCTGCAGCAGCTGATAACTCCATCCATGAACCTTTTGAAGAATTGGGCCTCTCATAAAACATGGATTTCAGTGTTAGGATTCATCCACTGCCACAGGGCTGGCTGTAATGTAGTTAACCCCTTCCATCCCACTCCCCCTCTTCTGTTCTGCAGCAATGCTCAGTACAGCAGGCAGAGAAACCAGCAGTAGAAAGAAGGAAGAACTGTCAAGTTGAGCTGCCATCTTTATTTCTTTTCCTGCAAGGGCTCTCATGTTTTTAATAGCTGTCAAGAAGTAGAAACTCAGCAGTGATGGGAGAGGGAAATGTTCCCCATCTGATGTTCCTCCTTGTCACAAAAATAAGAGCACCAAAGTCAGTGTGGTATAATGGGCTTAATGGACTTTTTAGGGGACTGTATTTGGATGGTGTATATAAAATATGAAACACACTGCAATTCTTCTTTTCTAACACCCCACAATATAAGCACACACTCAAATTGTTATGAAGTGTGCCTTCAATCATAATTCCAGTAGGAAACATCCCTCAATTATTAGAAGACTAGGAAGAAGCTGGTGCTACTGCCTCACTATTCTTTTCTTTCCATGTGTGCTGTGCATGGGACTTTTCAACTCTGGAGATACGTAATGTGTGTGCGATATCATCCTCAGAATTAAATGCCACTCTCCTGCTAGGATTTTGTGGCAGCCAGTCTTCAGAACGTTCCTCTAGTGCAGGGCTCTTTTGCTTCAGCTGTTTTTGCACTGGCAAAGTGTCAGGGAGAAGTAAGACATTTCTTCGCTTATCATCACTATTTCAAGTGATGGACAGTTCTTTATTCAGAAGATAAGTAGGTCTCGGGAGTTTCCAGTGCTCCTGTGAGCCGGGATTGATAAACCAGCCAGTTTTGGCTATCCACCCGCCTCCTCCCATCTCTATAGTGCTTTGAGCCAGGTGCTGTTTCTAAAAAAAAGAAAAAGTTCAAGTCTGATGGAGATGTTGGGTATTTATTTATTTATTATTTATTTTTATCTGACAACTCTCCCAACTGAGTCTTGTGAACTGCTGTTGAAATTCTCACTACAGATTTTTCCCCCTCCTGATTCCCCTTCCTGGATATGACTCATTTCATGCTGGAGCTAGCAAATCATCTGTTTTGACAGGATCCCATAACCAGATGTGCATTTGGCTATGGAAGATCCACCAGGGGACTAGCGCTCTTCAAAAAGAGCCCAGTCTTTTCATCAAGTCTGTTGGCTTTGCTCTTTTTATTTCAATGCCATCTACTAAAGCTTTTTATTTTAGTTTTCTAATGAAAATATTGCCCAGGCTAGAAGATTGTATTCTTACTGCCTACTCTCCACCCCGCCCCCAAAAAGAAAGGTGTTGGGGAATGGGGAGCAGCAGCAGGAACAAAGATGTCAAAGGTTCTATATTACTGATAACTATTAACTGTAGTGGTTAATACAGTGGTACCTCAGGTTACATACGCTTCAGGTTACATATGCTTCAGGTTACAGACTCCACTAACCCAGAAATATTACCTCGGGTTAAGAACTTTGCTTCAGGGCAAGAACAGAAATCGTGCTCCGGCAGCGCAGCAGCAGTGGAAGGCCCCATTAGCTAAAGTGGTGCTTCAGGTTAAGAACAGTTTCAGGTTAAGAACGGACATCTGGAACGAATTAAGTACTTAACCCGAGGTACCACTGTAGTTTGTCTTATGAACCTGAAAGTCAGTAGATAAGGGGTAGGCTTGAGCACCTGAACAACAGAATGAGGGCTTATCCAGTTGCAGTCACTACCCAGGTCGCCAGTCACCATGGCAAGATTATTATTATTTAAGCCGTTATAACACTTCCTAAATTTACATTCATGGGTATAAATTTTCATAAGAAAATCTGTTTTCCCCTCTTTGGTGATGTAGGAAGGAAAGGAGGAAGGAAAATGGTGAAGAAATGGAAACAGGGTTAGGAATCATTCCCATGCCCAAGAAGCTGGCATAAAACCACCCTGTAATCCTCAGATGAATGGCAGAATATAAATTTAATAGATGACAAATTAAATAGATGATTAAAAAATCAAGCCAGTGCAAGTTCAGGCGGCATAAAGTTACGCCATATTTGTCAGATGTCAAAGAAATAAACAACTATCTGACTTTTAGAAGACATCTGAAGGCAGCAATGTCTACAAACGTTTTTGGTATGTTACTGTGCATAATGTGTCTTATTTGTTGGAAGCCGCTTAGAGTGGCTGGGGCAACCCAGGGTGGCATATATAGCTAGATTAGAGATGATAGAGATAGAGATGATAGAGATAGAGATGATAGAGATAGATAGAGATAGATAGAGATAGAGATAGAGATAGAGATAGAGATAGAGATGATAGAGATAGAGATGATAGAGATAGAGATATATACAAGGGATGTGGGTGGCGCTGTGGTCTAAACCATAGAGCCTAGAGCTTGCTGATCGGAAGGTCGGCAGTTCGAATCCCCACGACGGGGTGAGCTCCCGTTGCTCAGCCCCTGCTCCTGCTCACCTAGCAGTTCAAAAGCACGTCAAGTGCAAGTAGATAAATAGGTACCGCTCCAGCGGGAAGGTAAACAGCGTTTCCGTGTGCTGCTATGGTTCGCCAGAAGTGGCTTAATCATGCTGGCCACATGACCCAGAAGCTGTCTGTGGACAAACGCTGGCTCCCTCAGCCTATAGAGTGAGATGAGCGTGCAACCCCAGAGTCGTCCGTGACTGGACCTAATGTTCAGGGGTACCTTTACCTTTTTATAGATATATACAGTGCTGAATTTATGTATAAGCAAAACAAGCTATAGCTTAGGGCCCCACTCTCTTGCCCCCCCCCCCAAAAAGTAAAAGAAAAAAAATTGGATGTACATTTCCAAAATATAAGATAAAAAACAAATAAAATAAAACACAAAGCAACAGTGTTTTGTGCTGTGTAGGCTCCTATGATGTATGTAATGGGACCCACCTGCTAGCCTGCTAGCCTGCTCCCTAAAATATCACTAGTTTGCTCATTTCTATATATAAGGTGCCTACATTCTGCATAGACTGGTTGCATGACAATAGGTCCAAATGGCTTTATATACTTATTGGGTCCATAAATTACCATATAACATATATTCAACACAAAAAACAGTGACAATTTGTTGTTGACAAAGGACAGCTGGACATATAAAGGGCCCCATTACCTTCAGGAGCTTAGGGCCTCATATAGAGATAGATGATAGATGATAGATAGATCGATGATAGATGATTAGATAGATAGATGATAGATAGAGACAGATAGATGATAGATAGAGATAGATAGATGATAGATAGATAGATGATAGATAGATAGATAGATAGATATAGATAGATAGATAGAGATAGATATAGAGATAGATAGATAGATAGATAGATAGATAGATAGATAGATAGATGATAGATAGATAGATGATAGATAGATAGATAGATGATAGATGATAGATAGATCCTGGGAACTCTCTGTTCCCAGCCCTGCCACACCCCTGGAATGCCCGCTTTCCTGTGGCCCAGGATCTGCTGGGCTCAAGATCTGCTGGTATATCTCTGGCTAAGCCAAGATTGGGGACTTAACACCAGCTGAGCCACAATGCTCATCCTAGTGGATCTTGCCATAGGATTGCCCCTTCCAAGGCATACAATATGTCCAGGGAATGCAAAGCTTAGGAAAGCAATTGTCCATGAATTTGGATGAGCCAATTTTTTTGCCTCTATCATTTCTACGAGGAGATCTGAAATGGGGTATTTCAGAAGTGCCTGAAAAATCAGTAGGCAATATGTCTTCTTTTTCTTTTTTGTAAATATGGAATGAAATATACGATGATACTTTCAGAAAGAGAGAGAGAGAAGAAAAAGTGAAGATTTCTAAAGGTGTGCATGACTAATTTACAATAGTATGCTGTTAAATTGTTACAGGCATCTTACCGGCAAATCCATGAAAATTAAGCTTTCAGATTCTTTTCTATCAGAAAATGAATACTAATGACAGCAGTGCTATGCAGAGCCAGTAATAGACAAGTGTGTGTGTGTGTGTATCACATTTCTGCCCCGCACAGCCAAGTGTTGTCTTCAAAGAGGTGATGAATATTCCATTATCCCACTGGATCATCTCTCTATTATTATGTACCTTAGCCACACAGTGATACTTAATTCACTCCATTTCCAGTGGAACTAAATAAGTTCTTTATACTTCACTTTGCCCTGAATGAGATGCAAAAAAGCATCAGTTGCAGATGGGGTTATCTAAAAAAAAAAAAAATGGGGGGGAAGAAATGCTTTTTCAACTTCACCAAGGGAATTTATCTGTAATCATAGAACACACACACACACACACAAACAAACATTCTCTCATTGCTATCTCAAACTGTGAAGAAATTTGACAGTCAAGCTCGTTTAGAAATTAACAAGCCTTATTGTGGGGGGATGGGAAGGGGAATCACCATGCAGGTACAACAGATCTACCAACATCAGCAAATTCAGATATTAGCCTGAAACTCCATCCTCTTCCTTCCCCCAATACTAGTATACCTGAAGGAGCGTTTCCCCCCCATCGTTCTGCCCAGACACTGAGGCCCAGTGCTGAGGGCCTTCTGGCGGTTCCCTCACTGTGAAAAGCAAAGCTACAGGGAACCAGGCAGAGGGTCTTCTCTGTAGTGGCACACGCCCTGTGGAATGCCCTCCCTTCAGATGTGAAGGAAATAAGCAGCTATCTTCTTTTTAAAAGACATCTGAAGGCAGCCCTGTTTAGGGAAGTTTTTAATGTGTGACATTTTAATGTCTTTTCAATCTTTGTTGGAAGCCGCCCAGAGTGGCTGGGGAAACCCAGCTAGATGGGTGGGGTACAAATAATAAATTATTATTATTATTATTATTATTATTATTATTATTATTATTATTAT
>JAXCMG010000031.1:18046308-18122860 GCA_034642415.1 Podarcis siculus | reverse complement strand
ATTATTATTATTATTATTATTATTATTATTATTATTATTATTATTATTATTTCCTGTGTCATTCCTGTGGCACTCCCTTCACCTGTCGCAGCCATTAAATGCCTGTGCCAGCAATTAAAATCACAGAACATGCAGCAAAGCAAAGCATAGAAATATAGCCTGTTAGGCGTTTGAAATATGCCTTTGTAAGTTCCAAAACTTCTCTGTTCTCCTAGCATAGGAAAATACCGCACATTGAGTAAGGTTAAAAAAATGGTTTACTTACAAACTCTTCAAAGATCAAGTTCATGTGCTTATGCTGGCATTGCCTAGCTGTGGCAGGAATCACTTGACTGAACCAGTGATCCACTGTGTCCTAATTCATTTATCTTGGCAGATCTTGGGTTTTGATTGCTCTCTTATTTATCGTCTGAGTAAATCCATTGAAGTCATTGGTACATAGGTCATTTAAGGCCTTTGGGTTTCCAGTTTGCTTTGTGTATGACTTGGTCTGGCTTCAACCCAATGATGTTAATAGCATTAATTTTTACTGACAGAGTGAACACATACTGGCTGCATACAGAGCACATTTTTAAAGCAAGACACACACACCTTAAGAATCCTTGGAACTGTAATTTGTTATGCATACTGGGAATTGTAGCTCTGTGAGAGGTAACTGTTGTTTCCAGGGCTCCTTTACTTTAAATGTGCTTTTCAATGTAAGCCACTGACTATATTAAAAGTTTGGGCTTTTTAAACAAAGACCCAAATCACGTAATTTATTTTCAAAGAAAATAAATTCAGTACAAACCAATAGACATAGTAAAAAAAACTACAAGAAGTATTGTTTGAGCATATATAAAACTTCGTGCATCCTACTCTGTTTCCAGCTGAATGAGCTGAGGGTTTGTGTGTGGGGAGTCATGCATTTGTGTGTATCTACAAAAAAAGGAAAATAACAGAGAACATTTTCTTTGAATGGTATAAGGTGATTATGAAGAGCACAGAAATCTGACTGAAATTGGGGTGGTGGTGTGGAGAGGGATAAAAGCTCTTCTCCAAGGATAAGATTATAACAGTCACTAAAAAATGAATTAAAATAAAATGGAGAGTGCTTTGTCTGCTATGAAATCTGCACCATGTCACACATTCCAAACCTTAAAAAATAGATATTGCAATGAAATGAAAAATGTAGCCCTTCTTGTCCAGCTTAACATAGACTTGTGCATTTCTGATATTGACTATCGTAATTGAAAGTGTTGCAGATGACTGAAGGCAGACAAAATAGCAAATGGTTTTGAACTGTGTGGTAAACAACTCAAACAGCACCGCTCACTAAAGGAAACATAGTTACGCTGTTCCAATAGACACAGTCTGAGAAGAAAGGAGAGATAAAGAGGAAACTGCTGTATGCCGGTTAGATTATGGGTCTATGTGGTTCAGTACTACTGTCTACATCAGGTGTGAGAAACTGCATTACAACTCCCATCAGCCTCAGAAAGCATGGCCATTGACCAGCCACGCTTGGAGTTGTAGTTCTGCAACAGTTCCCCACACCCGGTGGCTTCAGAGATGACTTCTTCTTAGGTCCTGCATGGAAATACCAGGGATTGACCTTTGGGATACATAGCATAAGTCCCAGCAGTAAGCTATGATTCTTCCCCCAAACTCAGTCACGGACAACATTTGTCTTCCTTCTCATCCGTGAATGATGGTTCTAGAAAGGAAGCAGCAAAGTGAGATAATCGTAAAACATCTGAGTGAAGCATCTTCTAACTGTTGATACTTTCATAACAAGAGCAACATATTGACAAAAGAAAAGCCATCCATTTTACCTGCAAAATACATGAAATAACTAGAAATTAGAAACTTGATTGCTCACTGTGCTTCTTACCTTAGTGGTGTAGTGGTTAAGAGCAGTAGTCTAGTAATCTGGTGAACCGGGTTCACTTCCCCACTCCTCCACATGCAGCTGCTGGGTGACCTTGGGCTAGTCACACTTCTTTGAAGTCTCTCAGCCCCACTCACCTCACAGAGTGTTTGTTGTGGGGGAGGAAGGGAAAGGAGATTTTTAGCCGCTTTGAGACTCCTTCAGGTAGTGATAAAGTGGAATATCAAATCCAAACTTTTCTTCTTCTTCTCGGCTTTTGTGTAAAACAGAGTAAATGCTTTGAATGGTGGGAGAACATGAACTTGTTCACCTAGTAAAATTGTGAGGCAAATGTTGATTCCCTGAAAAATGCTGAAATAAAAAAACTCAGTTTGAGAAGATTAGCAAAATTAATCGGGGAGTTTCCCTAAATGTTTGGGGGATGTTGTATGCGTGTCTTTGTAGTGACTAGTCTGAGCCCATTTACCTGGTAACAATCTCCACTAAGTTCAAAAGAGCTTTTTTTTAGTAGACAACGGTTGAGATTGCACTGTAACTATCTACTTGAGGCCTGCAGAGAACATTAACATCTGTGCCCTGCATGTCCTTGGCCTTCACCTGTGCTTTGCTGGAAGAAAAAAACCTTATTCAGTCTGTGAAGTAGTGCTTCTTCTTTTCGTAGAATTGTAACCCCCATTCTTACAGTTCTATTAATTGATTCTGAATTGCCCTCAGAAAAATGGGAGCTGTTTCTATCTGCCATTAGATTTGGGTAGACAAAGACATCACTGATGCCAAACAGAGACATTACAGAGGGACACAAATGGTGCTTAGATCAATGAGTGGGCAAACATATTCCCTCCCATTTTCACCCTCACTTTAGATTATACTTGAAACATCTCCAAAAGAGTGGTCTGCTTTTTTCATCATCATCACTCCACCATTTCTATTCAACACCATTTTTTCTCATTTTCTTGTGACACAGTTCCCATGTGAAAAATTAAACTGTTAGTTATAATTGAAAGCAGAGTTAAGTGTTTTATTTAAGCCCATTGATTCCAGCGGACGTCCATTTGGTTGGATTGTAATCAGCAGGTACCAAATCAAAGAAAATGTCTGAAAGCCACCTTTTTAATTTTATTTTTTGAGATGGCTTTTTCACTTGAAAGCTTTTGCCATGCAAACACCTCTCCATACAATGTAAGCACAATGCATGTGTTGAACCACAAGGCATGGAGAAGGTCACATCAATTTAGCCTTTTAAGGGTCCCTAATTTATCCGTGCTCTTAAGCAGCTGTGTGTCTTTTGACACCCCTTTGGGCCATTTAGATAAACGAAATTGTGGTGCCTTTCAAAAGGGATAACACTTTTGGTTTGAGATCACACAAGCAATGCAAACCAAGGCTGCTGAGATGCTGTGATGACAGACATCTTTCCCAAGAAGGGAATTCGACTGCCTGAACCAATTAGGCAGAAGCCTCAAGGGAGAAAGCTTTTAGCCAGATTACCAATACTTTGTCCTTCTGGCCGATCCATAAAGTCAGTGGGACGAGGGCTATGCTAATTGGCCTACGGTGCATGTGGGAGGCATGTGTTATTTCCCGATAATTGGGAGTTTGGATTCCTAAAAGTCAATCAGCAGAAGAGAGAACTGTGAAACCAAGTGGCTTTATTAGAAAGGGAAATTCAAAGCTCGAGTCATGAAAGACAGGGAAGCTTGACATGAAAAATGACATGTGTGCATGTTTGAGTTAAACTGATCTTTTTCAAGCCTCAAGGGGAGAGCTTAGGTCAGCTGCTGCTTCAACAGAGCCATTTAAGCAGACCCTGATCATTATGACTTTGGTTGTCTCATCCCACTGAAGTGAACCTTGATTTTTTTCTTTAATCCCCTTTACAATTCAGGCCACCATTTCTACACATCATATTCATTAAAGGTTCATTTGAGTTCCCCCCTCTCTCTCTCCAACCAAAAGAAGAAGAATTCACATGGATGTTTTTAACCTGAATAAACAGCTCCACAAAGTGGAACTAGTCATGGTTTCCAAACAAAAATAACAAATATCAAAACTTTCAGAAGGCCTTTTTACTATACTGCACTCAGGTTTCCTGCAAGACTTTACAAGTCTTCTGAAAACTTGATTTCATTGCTGAATAAAAGCTCTTACGAACAGAAGAAAAGCCTGATGGGGCAGATCAATGGTCCATGTAATTCAGCATCATATTCTCACAGTGACCAACCAGATACCTTTGAGAAGCCCAAAAGTACCACCTGGGTGTGGTAGTACTCTTATCTGCTTGTGAAGCGTTGAGCTCAAAGAAGGGCTGCCAGATAGCACCCTTCAGTTGTGGACTACAATTCCCATCAGCCTCAGCCAGCCTGAAGTTGGCTACCCCTGAGGTAAAGCAATTGCAACTATGTTGGATCAAACTAACTGCCCTATTCATTACTGCCTAGTAGGGATGTGGGTGGCGGTGTGGATTAAACCACAGAGCCTAGGACTTGCTGATCAGAAGGTTGGCAGTTTGAATCCCCACAACGGGGTGAGCTCGGTCCCTGCTCCTGCCCACCTAGCAGTTCGAAAGCACGTCATAGTGCAAGTAGATAAATAGGTACCGCTCCAGCGGGAAGGTAAACAGTGTTTCCATGCGCTGCTCTGGTTCGCCAGAAGCGGCATAGTCATGCTGGCCACATGACCCGGAAGCTGTATGCCGGCTCCCTTGGCCAATAAAGCGAGATGAGCGCCGCAACCCCAGAGTCGGCCACGACTGGACCTAATGGTCCCTTTACCTTTTAAGGATGTGTCAATCAAGACATTTCCAGTCAGTGGTATTTTGCATGCCTTTACCCATAAGCTGATTCATCCCATTTCTTCATTATTCTGCAATTTTTCAAAAAAATAATCTGCACCCTCAAAAGAACCTCACATTAACTATGTATTTAAACATGTATTTTTTAATATATTTTCTCACACAGTAACAGAGAAATCCTTGAGTCAGCCAAAAGCCAGCTGAGGGGCTTCTGGAAGCAGTTCTTATGCTTCTCAACAATCAGAAAGGGAGGGCCTTTGGCCAGATAGCCCACATTGCATTGGAAGCCCATCAGTACACCCATGGAAGTCTCTGCAGGCATAGGTGTTCTTGCCAGCGGTATTCTGCCAGCATTTGGGAGGGGGACATTTCAGGTTGCGTCAGGAGAAAGTGTGGATTCATAACATCCTAAGCTCCCTTGTTAACAAACACGCAGACACATGGCCCCCAAACAATGCCAATTTGAGTCTGGTTTAGTACTGGAAACAATGAAAGTAAAAATGTGTGTGTGTGTGTGAGTGAGAGAGAGAGAGAGAACCCACCATCTGTTGCCTTGGCCACTACTATTTGGCGATGTCACACATCATATTAAATCAGATATTCCTTTGCAAAACAACTCTGAATATTTTGTGAATGTATTTAGGTAAGGAACGAAATGATGGCTGCTAGGAACATTACTGTTCCTGATGGCTATCTTAAATAAATAGGATTTCAAATATCAGGGCATGAGGTGGAGAAACAACATTCCTTTAAAGAAGTATGTCACGTTTCAAGGTGGCTGTGCCCATTTGCTTAGAGGCACCCTGGTAAAACCGAATCAATGACATGCTTCACCATTTGTGTGATTGGCACATCAAGTTCACTGGCTACGCAATCCATGCAGACCGAAAAGAAATAGTGACACTCAACGTGACACTTGCTGAGTAGCAAGTGTAAAAACTTTGGAGACAGAGCCATTTGGAGACAAAGACTTCCACAGCACACTGAGGAGTGGTTGTTGTTGCAACTGTCTGCCCCAAGAGACAATGGAGTGCACCTCCAAGGGTGAAGTCAAACTGCTGGAAAATCACAGCACCTGCTGTGGCCGCAGAGACTCATAGCTGCTGCCTCTTGCGTTTTATTATTTTTATTTGCTGCATTAGCAGCACTGAAGTAACCTACCTGGAGCACAAGCCTGGGCAGTGTGTGTGGAGGTCCTGGGCTGCCCAGACAACAAGACCCCCTCTCAGCTTTGCTGATGTGGTTGAAAGGAAATCAGAGCGAGACGTTTGGCCCCAGTTTGGCTGCAGGAGTTGCCAGAAGGAGACGTACAAGATGCCATCCAGCTGTCTTAGGGACTCCACTCCAAATTTGTGTAGGATTTACTCCTTAGCCTTTTCTTCTCCCAAAGATGTCCTTTAAGGCAGTACGTACTATGTTTTTAGATCTTTTTATTTTTATCCTTTTTACCTTGAATCTTGTGAAGGAAAAAGGCAGGGTATTATTATTTACCTAATTCAAACTTTCAAAAGAATATTTTCAAGAAGAATATTTTGCAAAGCAGTTTTCCAGGCAAATAAAGTGTACCACAGTGCATTCACTAGGGGGAAGTGAGCATGAAGATACATATATTAGGGGAAATGGCTTTGCCAAAAATAAGCATGCAAAATGTGTGCATGTATGCTGAAATCAGCTCCAAAATGCTGCTGAATTTTCACAAGTACTTTAAAAAAAAAAAGACACAGACTGATGTGGAAATGTGGAGACTTGGAAAAATGAGCAACTGAGAGAAAACAAAATTAAAAGATTTGCTCCTTCCTACCACCTGCCTTTCAAGTTCCCACCCACCCTTTCTGCTGCCCTGGGAGCAGCAAGGAATTACATGATGGCTCTCTCTATCCTCCCCCTCTCTGATGCTTGGTACACTGCTGTGGCTTTGTGCCAGGGGCAAGGAGTGCAGAGAATTGCCACTCTCATTGCGGGAAACATTACAGACATAACATGCTCAGATTATGCTGTAACATTGGGATTGCATTTTGCATAGATTCATTTTGGAAACACTGTCCTCCATGGGTACAAAGTGTTCTCCTGATCCTAACGTATTTGTATATGACATGTGTATTATTATTATTATTACACAACTTGTTTATTTGCAAAACAACTTGCACTTCCTTCAGCTACTCTCTTTGCTACTCAGAACCTAGTCAGAAGCCTTACCTGTATATATATCATATATTTTTTTAACATTTGAAGCAAGATGTCAGGGCTATGCATAGGGAATCTATTCAGCTTTCTGAATGCATAGGGAATCTATTCAGGAAGCCTGAATAGAAAGAGGAGGATGGATGACTCTTTCAGTTTTAATTTATCTCTGTTTTCCTCCCCACCCCCCTTTCTGCCAGCATTTAATTCAGTTCATCCCATTCCCTCATCAAGTTGCGAATTCAACATAAAAACAAACAAACCAAAAACACATGAAAATTCACATGCATTTTCTTTTATAATTCTCCTAATGCCTTTGTCTATGTCTACCTTTTTGCAAGGAATTTCCCTTAATTTTGTACATAATTTTTGTTCATATATCCATTTTGGTCCACACTTTGGGTTTGGAAAACTGCATCGCAAAATTCAGAGAACCATAGCTTTCAAAGGAGAGCTGTGTTTGGGTTTGTTGCATTCTTCAGGAAGTGCAAAGAAGGGACATTTGCATTAAAAAATGAACTAAACAAAGTCCTCGCCCATCCCTATGAGATGATAATGAAATGTGCTGGCTGAGTGGTAGTGGGATATGATGAGGGATGTTGAGTGGAAATGGAACTGAAATGAGAGAAATGACTGACGGATAGACGGTTATGCAGCAGACTTATTTCAAAGTTATTAAAGCCTGTGAATAATAAACAACTTTGGAGCTTTCTATGTTTTAAGCAATATTCTTTTCCTTCTCAAAGCACCACAGCGCAAACAGCCCCCCTTCCCTTTTTAACTACCCAACCTTATTCAAGTTGTTTGTTTCAGAAAATTGAGACTTATTTTTAGCTTCAGACTGGCACAAAAATGCTGTTCCCTTAATCTTCTCAGAAAGTTGGGCTTCAGAGCATCAGAGAACTGAAAGGTGTTAACGAATAGGCCTTAAACCCGATGTGGGGGGGGGGAGAGCAGGCATTGTGGGGCAAGGACAGTCTGTTTACTTCATCAAGGAGCAATGGTTAAATGACCGCTCCCCACATTAAATGGGGAGCGCCCTTGCATGGTTGCACGCAGCTCCCTGGACCTTATGCACAGGCTTATTAGCACAGGCTTGACTTCGCCTTCCCCAGGTCGGAGACCTGGAGGTCTCCGCTACCTCAGCCAGTTGCCCAGTCCCGCCTGGGGAGGCGTTGCCAAGGTGATCAGGCCAGGTAGAGGGAGGGACTACCTGCCCACACAATAGGGGGAAGGATCTTATCTGGGAATCGTCTGTTGGCTCCAGAGCTTCTCCCACCCTACCCACCCTCAGTTAAGACTTCTTTTGCAGGTTAGCCTTTTCTTCACAGGTATGTGGGTGCTGCTATATCAATGCCGCTGTTGAAGGGCTGGAAAGGAATTCTCCGGCATTGGCAAGTTTGCCTTTCCCTTAGCAAAATGTGAAACTTTGGCAGTATCAGGCCTTGGGTGAAATCCTTTAGTCTATCTTCCCTGAATGGGGGGGGCATGCAGCGGTGACCCACACCCACCTCCTCTTTGCGGTGGCGATACCAGGGTTCCCCATTAAAGGGGTTGTTTGAGGGGAGGCTTTGGCCGTACTCCTAGAGGTTGTCATTGCTCTCCCCTGTGACGGCGGTGTAACGGGGGCAGGCTCTCTCTGCTTGAACATATGTTCTCCAGAGCCAGCCCCCCCCCACTGGATAACCCTGATGTTCCCCAGATCCCTGCCGGGGGACTGGGAGGGATAAACGCCCAATGCCTGAGCCAAGGTCTACCCACATCTGAAACATAATAAAGTTGTGGCCAATTTTAATCCCATAGCACGTTGTCTTGAGTCATTATTCTACACGGGGGCAGCCCAGGGTTTGGGGGACTCTGCCTGTCCATGCAAAACACTTTGCAGATCTGGCAGTTAAGAAAGAAGGAAATGACACTCTGCCCTTTTAAGTGTCTCTACCTTTCTTAAGGGGACAACATTCTCTTCCAACCCTCCACCAAAGCCTGTAAGCCTTGTTAGCAATTGTGCTAAATTGTGGCATAAACAAGCTCTCCTATTTCAAGTTCAAGCACCCTTCCATACGTATAACAAGGACTGGATTTGGAACGTCGACTGCATTGGCAATGAACATAAATGCACACACGGTTAAGCATCTTATAACAACTGCAGTCGAACACAAAGTATGTTCATTGCACTCTGACAGATAGTGTATCCTTCAGAATACGCCACAGCCTGTCACTTTACCTTTTGAGCATTTTGATTTCTTCATGTTTAGATTCCCCATCGTAAGGGTGAGAGACGACATTACTCATCATCATTAAAAGAAAGAAGTGCTCTTTTGCCGTACTCTAAGAAGATACTTTCTCTCTTTGGTGCAGTGGTGCAGTGGAAAGTATCATTCCGGGTGCTAATAGCAAGCTCGTTCTCTGAATATGGATCCTTCTGTAGCTGAAACAGCAGAATCCCCATGAAAGGTATTAGCAAGCTTGCACAGATCCCCAGTGTTTGAATAAGTACAAAGAACTGGGGACAACAAGAAGATGGGGACAACATCTGCCCACCTCCAGTTCTCAGAAAGCTTACCTGTTCACCAATAATTCTCAAAGATTATAGAAAGAGACTCTCAGATTACATCTACCAACTGCTTTATTACCCTTGGGTGCAGCTCATCAGGCCAAAGAGATTTGAATTCATTTAAAATAACTAGGTGCTCCCTTAGCACCTCTTTTTCTATCTTGGGCTGCAGCTCCCTCCTTGCAACATTTGTTCTGTTATCACCAGGTTGGCCACTGCTTTCCTTTTTGGTGAAGACAGAGACAAAGTAGGTTTGGCAATTTTGTATTTATAGATTACTTTGTGCTCACCTCTTTATTGACCCTTATTTGTGGTTATTTGGTTTTAGAAGGAGTGGCTACATGGGGCCTTTACAGCCTAGTCCCAGCCTACAAATGAATTTTATTAGATTAGATGTGACCTTCTATTTCATAGTAAAAGGTGCATGCACCAAAATGGTACCTGCAGGCAGAGCCTAGGACTTGCCGATCTGAAGGTTGGTGGTTCGAATCCCTGTGACAGGGTGAGCTCCCGTTGTTCGGTCCCAGCTTCTGCCTACCTAGCAGTTCAAAAGCACATCAGCGTGCAAGTAGATAAATAGGCACCGCTCCAGCGGGAAGGTAAACAGCATTTCCGTGCACTGTTCTGGTTCACCAGAAGCGGCTTAGTCATGCTGGCCACATGACCCAGAAGCTGTCTGCGGACAAACACCGGCTTCCTCGGCCTATAGGGTGAGATGAGTGCCGCAACCCCAGACTCTTCTGCGAAGGACCTAACGGTCAGGGGTACCTTTACCTTTAAGTGGTGACTACCCTTACCAAAACTGAGTGCTGAGATGATGATGTGTTGCACCACAGAGGATGAAAATGTCCCACAACTTTGGTCTTGGTAGTCAAATTCTGAAAGGGTTGTTAATTGCCAGACCAACTTTAATTTTGTGTTCAGACAAAAGATTTCTGAACTGACACATTGCATAGAATCTGTTGTACATTAGTACATAAATTACTCTCCCATTTTATTATACTCTAGAGTTCTCCTTTTTTAGCCTGCTGCTTAAACAGGAAGATGCATTATGACACTTTTTTCATACTACAATAGGAATGGAGATCTAGCCTGGAGCAACGTAACAGTAATTAAAGAAGCTGATCTCACTGAAGAAAAGCAAATGCCTATGCAAATCAGGCCCGGCTCTCCAGCTTCTATCAGGTTATAAACGTGGGCCCTTGATGTGCTCAAGGTTGCACCATTGCGTTAATTTATTCTTCAGCTTTCTTGTACTCCTATCACCACTGTGCTTTTCATTTCTTTCCCTGACAATATCATCCCATATGTATGAAATCCTTTCTCCTAGGCTTTGTGCACTATATTGTCAGTCTAAAAGTTAAGTGATGAAGGGAAACAAATCCAGTGTCAACTAAACCAGTGGTGGCTGGTTCCCATTGGGAATGGACGGGCATAAGGCAGAGGACCCAAACAGTGGGTGGAGGCAATGACAGCTGGAGCCAAATAATTTTAGTTTGGTCCCCATCTTCTTCCATGCTGAGATGGTCGATGCTAGACCTACCACATACTATTTAAACGTTTCCCCTGGGTGTATGAATTGCATGACGGGCACATCATGTGATTATCACACATTGGCACAGACATCTGACCTCACAAAACCTACTTGTGAGTAGTTGCATGCATGTCGGTTTCCATGTGATCAGGGTTCCCGATTGTGCAGGAGTCCTCATGTATAAGCTATGTAGAAACAGCTGCTTATCTGTGTGATCCATCTATTCAGATAGCTATACAAGCATGTGGACATCTCTGGAGTTGGAGCAGGTTTTCAGTATGGTGGGTGCAGGGCAGGGTCTGCAATGCTGTCCTACTCAGTAGAGATTGAATGAAGTTACATTTCTTCCCTTTTCACTGCTTTGCTTGAATGCTGTTTGGAAACCCTGCTGTGAGTTTGTTGACAGTGGAAAAAGAAGAGCTCTTCACTCAAAACTTGAGCATCTCTTAATGCTGTTATTTTGTTATGCATCATGAGAAGTTGGGAACAAGGTTAGGAATTCACTAAAACACAGTGAGGTAGGCAGATTTGTGGTCTGGGCCTTTCATGATTCTTTGGCACGCCATCTCTCTCTCTCACACACACACATACACACACACACACACACACACACTATTTGTAACCCTAAAGGAACAATAATTCATTTGTGGCAGGCAGAACACGTCTTAGTTCTCCCTGTCCAATACATGCTTAAACACTTTGGTTCTTGGAGAAATCTAAACTGACCTGTTATATGATTTCAGAAGCTCCTTCTGAATCAATCAATGACCGCTTCTTCCCAATAATAATCAAAACTAACCCTGTTCACATTTAGCCTAATTCGTTTTTTAGGCTCGAACATTGTTCAGCAACTATCTGTGGAGGCTGCTGTTCACTGAGACTGGTAGGGTGGAATCCAGGGAGACCAGCAGAAGGTGTAGCCAGAAGAAAAGACTGGCAGACACTAGTCCAATGACAGGTAAAAGTTAAAGGTAAAGGGACCCCTGACCATTAGGTCCAGTCATGACCGACTCTGGGGTTGTGGTGCTCATCTCGCTTTATTGGCCGAGGGAGCCGGCGTACAGCTTCTGGGTCATGTGGCTAGCATGACTAAGCCGCTTCTGGCGAACCAGAGCAGCGCATGGAAACTCTGTTTACCTTCCCACCGGAGCGGTACCTATTTATCTACTTGCACTTTGACGTGCTTTCGAACTGCTAGGTTGGCAGGAGTAGAGACTGAGCCATGGGAGCTCACCCCGTCGTGGGGATTCAAACCACCGACCTTCTGATCGGCAAGTCCTAGGCTCTGTGGTTTAACCCACAGTGCCACCCACATCCCATCCAATGACAGGTAAAGGTACCCCTGCCCGTACGGGCCAGTCGTGTCCAACTCTAGGGTTGCGCGCTCATCTCGCTTAAGAGGCCGGGAGCCAGCGCTGTCCGAAGACACTTCCGGGTCACGTGGCCAGCGTGACTAAGCTGCATCTGGTGAACCAGCACCAGCGCAGCACACGGAAACGCCGTTTACCTTCCCGCTATAAGGCGGTACCTATTTATCTACTTGCACTTAGGGGTGCTTTCAAACTGCTAGGTGGGCAGGAGCTGGGACCGAACGATGGGAGCTCACCCCGCTGCGGGGATTCAAACCACTGACCATACGATCAGCAAGTCCTAGGCACTGAGGTTTTACCCACAGCGCCACCCGCGTCCCCCAATGACAGGTAGAGCCAACTAATTCTTGGCTTGTTCCCATCCTCCTCTTTGATGTGTTCTACAAAGGCAAACATTGAGACTAAAGAGGAGCAAGAAACTAATAGCTTGATGAGGCAGTGCCTTAATCACCATGATCGTCCAGCCTTTCATGGCTCCTTCATAGATGATTTCTGGTGAAAGCCCATAGCTGAACATTTATTATATAAAATACAATATTTTGCTCAGGGATGCCGTATGATTTATAATCTATTTGATCATATCGATGGAGAGATGAGCAGGTAGTATGTTAGAATTGGACAAGTGAAGTCATCCTGCTGAGCTGTGAAGCTCACTAGGACTTGGTCTCTCCTACCTCACAAGTGTGTTGTGAGGATAGCATTAGAATGAACAGGAGAAAGAAGGCTACACTGTTAGCTTAAAATGCACCAAGCAAAGCCAATTAGGTGCAATTATAATGTGATGAATAATTCCCAATGTTCTTGTTCAATAGTTAAATAAGCAGAAAGTTAGTTGCATCTTCTTTTAGCACACTGTTTCTAGAGATGCTCTATCTCCAACTTCATGTCTATTAAACTGTTGAACAATTCCCCTTACCCCAAAGAAAAAGTATTTAAAATGTATTGTGAATTATCCAGCAAATTATAATTAAGCCAACTTGGCCCCAGAACCTTTACAAAAGAGAAAAGGAAAAAGAAAAGACATCTCTGTAATGTCTGTTCAAGTCTTACCCAGTGCCTTTAAAAAATATAAAAAAGACAAATGTACAGGTTTACAGGGTGTTTTGTTTTATAGTCAATTCCAGGCGCTGCATTTATCTAGGGAATCTCAGCACAAAAATAGGCTTCTAAGCTAAAATAATGTCTCCTCAAACTTGCAAAGCAGATGAACTGAAATCAGTTCTTACATCTGAAACAGCCCTCCAAAAATTAATCCTGGGAACTGTAATTTGTTAAGGTTTCTGGGATTTGTAGCTCTGTGAGAGGTATACTACAGCTTCCCCCCAAAAAAATATTCTTTTTTTTTTCTTTTTAGCTTTTGATGATGGAGGGGAAATAGATGTGCTTTAAATGTATGGTGTGCATGGATCCTAAGGATGTGTTCAAATTACTGTTCATTGCAGATCCAGAATACTCCCACCAGCTTCACACAATGGCCACATTCAAACCATAGATTTAAAGAAACATGATACCACTTAAAGCTGTCATGACTGTTCTCAAAGAATTCTGGGAGCTGTAGTTTGTTAATGATGCTGATGGATTCCCATCACAGAGGAATCCCCCTCACAGAGCTGAATTCCCTGTAAAGAAAGATTGATTGTTAAGCCTAGTCCTTTTTTTTCTAAAAAAATAAATAAAATGTTTAGGGATACTCTCATTTTGACTCAAGAAAATCACCATTTTGTAGTTCAAATTCGGAAAGATAAATACAGTAAATGGACAAAAGTACAAAGATTCACAAATGTTTCTTCTTTAGTGATCACTTTTTACGTTCAGGATAGCATAGTTGCTTTGGAAGACGATCATCAGGCATGCACACAACATGACCAGTCCAATGAAGTTGATGTTGAAGAATCATTGTTTCAGCACTGGTGATCTTGCTCCTTCCAGTACACTGATATTAGTTTGCCTGTCTTCCCTAGTGATGGGTAAAAATTTTCAGAGACACTGTTGATGGAATCTTTCGAGGGGTTAGAGATGGTGTTCATAAGTGGTCCGTGTTTCATAAGCATATAGTAAGGTTGGTAGTACAATAGCTTTGTAAACAAGCATTTTGGTTTCCCTGTGAATATCCCGGTCCTCAAACACTCTGCGCTTCAGTCGGGAGAAAGCCACATTTGCAGAGCTCAGGCAATGTTGGATTTCGGCATTAATATTGGCCCTTGTGGAAAGATAACTTCCTAGGTAGGAGAAGTGATCGACATTTTCCAATGTTACAAATGTTGGATTTGTAGCACTGCAGAGGTGTTATTTTGTACTTGCTGGTGCAGCACTTTGGGTTTTGGGTGTTGAGTGATAGGCCAAGCTTTTTGTAAGCTTCTGCAAAGATATACGTTGTCACCAGCATACTGAAACTCTATGACGGAAGTTACGGTAACCTTATCCTTTGCTTTCAGCCTGCTCAGATTGAAGAGTTTCCATCTGTTCGATATATGATTTCTACTCCAGTGGGGAGTTTCCCTTCGAAAAAGTGTAGGATCATGACAATGAATATAATGAATAGAGTTGGGGCAATAATACAACCCTGTTTAACACCTGATCCCACTGTGAATGGTTCACTTTGAGAGCCATTGTTATCTGTGATTGTTCTTGTCATATTATTATGGAGGAGCTGAACAATGTTTACAAAGAGTGGGTCACAAATGTTTAGGGGGTATGCGTACCCCTGCCCCCCAAAAAAAACTCACTGGTTAAACCACTCTGAGAATTGTAGCTATGTGAGGGGAATAAGGGTCCTCTAACAACTTTTGAATTATGGTGCTGGAGGAGACTCTTGAGAGTTCCATGGACTGCAAGAAGATCAAACCTATCCATTCTGAAGGAAATCAGCCCTGAGTGCTCACTGGAAGGACAGATCATGAAGCTGAGGCTCCAATACTTTGGCCACCTCATGAGAAGAGAAGACTCCCTGGGAAAGACCCTGATGTTGGGAAAGATGGAGGGCACAAGGAGAAGGGGACGACAGAGGATGAGATGGTTGGTCAGTGTTCTTGAAGCTACTGAGTTTGACCAAACTGCGGGAGGCAGTGGAAGACAAGAGTGCCTGACGTGCTCTGATCCATGGGGTCACAAAGAGTCGGACATGACTAAACGACTAAACAACAACAACAACTCTCAGCACCCTTAATGGAATTCAGCTCCCAGAATTCATTGGGGGGAGCTGTGACTGTTTAAAGGGGCATTATGGTGCTTTAAATGTGTGGCATGACTGTAGCGGTTAATGTTAGCCACAATCCATGTGCATCCTGTAGCCTTTGCAGAAATACTCCTCTTTGTTGTACTTCTTCTCAAGGCAGATTATATGCAATTCAGAAGCAGAAGCCAAGGCCCCGTTGTGGCATGGGGAACAAAGTCATCGGGTGAAGACTTCCCTGCATCTGCTTTGGTGGGAACAGTGCAGAGAGAAAGCAAGTTAGCCCAGTATTCTGTGTTCAGACGTGATTGGCCAGATACTGCTAGCAGTCCTCAAAGCAGGACATGGAGTCAATATTGCCTTCCCCAATACAGTCCAACACTGGACAGAGGGTTGGAGACAGGGGCAGGATTCACGCTGAACCAGTTGCGTTGTGCCTCTGTGCACCACTGACTGTTATTACTTCAGCTTCTACAATGTATCTATCAATTTTATTTTGTTCATGCACATTTACGGCCGATTTCATCACCCCAAAGAGGGCTGCAGAAGGCAGCAAGTTGCTGCACATCATTTTTAGAAAGCCGTTCATTCCAGTGACTCCCTCTAATACGATGTGTATCGGTACAAAAAAGCCTTTAAAATTAAAATATAAATATGAAACACGGCAGATTACACACCCCCTGTAGATTTTACAGCAGTTTATATATTAAAAATTGTTCTTAGCAAGACAGCAGACATACAAATAAATCTAAGGGGATGTAGCATTAAATAGTGCAATGAGGGTGGTTTTGATAGGGGCTCCTCTGACTTGAAATGGAGGCAGTGAGAGATTTTACTTTCTTGGGATCCATGATCACTGCAGATGGTGACAGCAGCCACGAAATTGAAAGACGCCTGCTTCTTAGGAGAAAAGCAATGGAAAACCTAGACAGCATCTTAAAAAGTAGAGACATCACGTTGCCAACAAAGGTCCGTATAGTAAAAGCTATGGTTTTCCCAGTGGTGATGTATGGAAGTGAGAGCTGGACCATAAAGAAGGCTGATCGCCAAAGAATTGATGCTTTTGAATTATGGTGCTGGAGGAGACTCTTGAGAGTCCCATGGACTGCAAGAAGATCAAACCTATCCATTCTTAAGGAAATCAGCCCTGGGTGCTCACTGGAAGGACAGATCGTGAAGCTGAGGCTCCAATACTTTGGCTACCTCATGAGAAGAGAAGACTCCCTGGAAAAGACCCTGATGTTGGGAAAGATGGAGGGCACAAGGAGAAGGGGACGACAGAGGACGAGATGGTTGGACAGTGTTCTCGAAGCTACCAGCATTAATTTGACCAAACTGCGGGAGGCAGCGGAAGACAGAAGTGCCTGGCGTGCTCTGGTCCATGGGGTCACAAAAAGTCGAACACGACTAAATGACTAAACAACAACAACCTCTGACTTGTACACAAAAACAGGCAAAGATCATGTAATAACTCCTAAGATCAGGATCAAACCACAGGTCTGTCTAGTCCAGGAGCTGACTCATGGAAGGACCGCAAGAGCAACCTACCTGAGCATGCAACTTGCAACTCTGGAAGATGATGTGTGCCCTTTTCTGCGCAAATCAACAAATGCATCCATCCAGCTCATTGAGCATTGGGCTGGCAGACTTACATCCTCATGTGCCATGAGCTCTTTGCATCGATCACCCTTATTGGATCATTCCCTTTATTGCATTTGTATCCTACCTAGTCACCAAGGCGTTTGAGGTGGTATACACAGTTCTCCCCTCCCAATTTAGGTTGGGTTAGTCTGAATGGCAGCGACTGGCCCAAGTGAACTTCATGGCCAAGGTGGGGGTCGGGACCGTGGTCTCCCAGGTCCTAGCCCCTGTAACCACTATACCAGATTGGGGGTGGATCTACACAGAGTGGGGAAAAACCACTATGGAAAATCACTTCGAATTTTCTCTGCTCTCTGGCGCCGTCTGGTGTTGCATGTTTATAATGCATTCAGAATGCTGTTTCTTGACTAGCGTAGCTGAGCACTCACTCTCCATATTTTCATATTTTTAAGCTGTTTTCTCAAAAAAGAGATCTCAATTAACTCCAAATTTCTGGTGCTGCTTCAAAAGGCAGGGAAATTCAATGGCATTCTGTCTTGCAGAAGCCTGTTGTTTCATCTCCAGAGGATTCTTGTGCGCAATAACTTCCTGGGCCATCTGGGAGGCACTTTCAGTCCATGACATTTGGGGGTGGGGGGAACCACTTCAAAGTACAGCACTATCATAATAGAATGCTTAATTCCAATTAACAAAACTGAAGGAGACGCAGGAACAAAGCACATTCAAAGTCATGTGTGCCCTGGGACCGCGCTTTAAATCCATTTGTGTTTATTTTGAAATATGTTAAGGGCTTTTTGTATGATAGAAAATGATAATAAAGCTTTCACTTCCAGTATCGTTTCTTTTTTCATCTTGGGCTTTTATGAAATGAAAGACATCATCTCTCTATTGCTGCTTGGAATACTAAACACAGTTCAGAATTAGATTAATAAAAGCTTAGATGAACATAGACAAAAAAGGGGGAGAGAAGTATTATTACATGTCTAGATGAACTTGTCAGTATCACTCCAATACGGGGTGACTATAATTCTATTCCATGAAGCAATGATCTCTCGGCTTATTACTCTGTATTTAAAAATCAAGGTTAATAAAGGTAGATTGAAATCTTCATCGGTTCAAAGCGACACATTTGCATCTTGTGCGTAAAATCGGGTTCGTTATCGGCCATTGATTCGGTCGTATGGGTGCAAGGCGAACCTGCCCTTCATCTCTGCACTCAAGAGTCATGGAAATAGCAGAGCTGAGTCAAGCCCAGTGTGGCTCCTTCACCTGAAACCTCAAAATGATGGGGAGCAATTCAACAACTATGCCACCGTTCCATGGCTCCTGTTGAAGGCATCAGGGGCAGACATGTTCAGCAGCTTGAGGAACCGGGTGGGTGTGAGCAGCTCTGCTCCTGTTGGTGGATATTCTTCCTGCATTTCTGAGGTGCGGGCTTAGAGTCTGTTGCATTTGTAGTTCTCAGGCGTCAGGGAATCTGATCCCCCTATGGTAGTGTTATGTACTGAGTTGAATAGGATCCAAAATGCAGCAGTCTGATTGGTCCTAGAACAATAGGATTCCGAATGCAGCAGTCTGATTGGTCCTAGAACAATGCAGCAGTATGATTGGTCTGCAGGAGCCACCCAATCCAGCTCCAGATGGAAGTGAATCCACAACCTGATTGGCCTACAGGAAAATTCTGGAATTAGCCAATCACGTGCAGCCCATTGTGTAAATAATGTATATAAAGCAGATACTTTGAGGGGACTTTCATTCCTCCTCATCACTATGAGCTGAATAAAGAGCATGAAATCCACCCTCGACTCTGAGTATTTTTCAGGTAGGCTGTCAGGAACAGATAACAGGGAGAGTTCTTACCAATGTCTTTTATTCAATATTCACAGAGAGGGGCTTAAAAAAGCATTCTCTTGGAATAATGCCATTGCTCTAAGTAATCTCCACCCCCCCTTCTCTACTCATTCATCAACAGCACCAACCCCTTTACAGTGCCCTCTTAAGGCCATTTTCCTTGGAGCCCTTTGCTCTCCTACTTGACTTGATGTTTTCATCCCCCCCAAATTTTTTTATTTGAGTTGAAATGAGGCTGTATTTTAATGTTTTAATATTTTAATGTTGTATTTTAATCTTGTTTTTAAGTTGTATTTTAATCAATTTGTTTTTATATCGGGTGTTAGCCGCCCTGAGCCCAGTCTTGGCTGGGGAGGGTGGGGTATAAATAATAATAATAATAATAATAATAATAATAATAATAATAATAATAATAATTTCAATCCTTGCCAGGTTCTGGGAGAAGGTGGGTCTGGAATGCTTTCTAGTGATAACATATCAGCCAGCTGCTCCGGCTCTGCTTCCCCTTCCTCTTCTCCCATTATTTCCCAGCTTCTCTCCTCATCTGCCTCTGAGCTATGACCTCCAGCAAACCACTGTTGTAAATCTATACTGTCTTCCTCTTCTCTGGAAGGGTCAGGCTGGTCTCCACCATTCCTCCTCTGACCATTCCCTGGCAGTAGCTGAAACATCACCACCAACACAGGACCAGGAGAACCCCAAGTTTTTCAGAAGTACATCTCTTATCTTGATAGAAAAGCCCAAATGGGGACTGAGCAAGTTTGGTGGTTGTGGAATATTAACTTACACCTGAGGGGAGGAATGGAAAACTGGGCGGGGGGAAGGGAGAATCGAAAAGAGTGGGTGGAATCCTGAACACATCCCTTTCCCCTCCTGGCCTTTCTCCGCTTGCCTCACTTTAACACTGGTTCACCTTGCTTCCTTCCCTCACTTTGACTGGTTCTGAACTCAACTGCCATTTGTAAAAAAAAAAAAAAAAACCCTGTATGCAAGACTGCTCACCTTTTCCAGTGGGTGGCGTTATGGCCAGGCAGCCAAGACCCAACAGTGATCTGGCCAGGGGGGCGGAGATTGATGCCCCCTTCTACGCTGTCCCAGCCATGTCGCCAGCGCTGGGAGGGGTCCACCCTGTGTAGCACCACTAACCAATCAGCGCTAGGAGGGGCGTGGCTATGGGAGATTTAACTGCGGTGTGGCCAGGTGGGACCTCCTCTTTCGTCTTCTCCAGATCTCCCAACCCACCCGCCTTCTTTTCATACTTTGCTCTGATATGACCTTGCTATGGACAATTGTCAGCTGCCATATTGTTGGGGCCAGGTAGAAATTTTTCCACCTGGCAAATTGGCACCAGCCATTTGGTTTTTGCCTACCTGGTAGCAATCGTAACAGTTTTGTGAGGTTAGGCATTGGGTAAGCCTTTGTTTGGATGGAGGGGCAGTTGTAGCCTTCACCTGTGCCTCCTCAGTAAGGGTATCCCGTTAAAGGGATCTAAGTGGTGTGGATTCTGTCTGAAGCCCAGATGTGGGCTAGGGCCATGTCACAACCCCTAAGGGGAACCCTCAGAGTGCCCCTTTTTGATTTAAGTCACAGGGCTCCCCCTATTGGTGGTTTACCCAATGTTGGACTCCCTGCAGATGGTCTGGAGTCGTGATACAACTTGGCTTCACCCAATGCCTAAGCCAAACTGCTCATATCTGTAACCAATAAAGATGTGGCCTATTTGAACCCATAAACCAAAATACCCATGTCTGTGTGTTTATTGTCCATTAGGGAACTGTGGGCCACAGGGGCCTTGGCACACAAGCATGTCTTTAGGCTGGTGTGACTGATGCAATCTTCCCAATTGCTCTTACCTACAGGAAGGATTTTTCGCTCTGAAAATTCTAACCAGTGCAATTTTTTTTCTAGAAAAAGAGGTCCCTGAACTTACCATGATCACCTCCCTTGCTTTCTTATAATGGTAATGGTGCCCACCTGAGAGGTTCCGGAAATGAGTTCCGGTGAGTCCCAGCTGAAAAAATGCCCTGCTTATGAGAGAGGTGGAGATGTTTCTCAGGAAATGTAAATTTAGATTTAATCCAATTACTGGTAGAGGATGCTTGCCAGAGGTTGCTTTATTGCTAGTTCCTCAGAATTAATTAATAGTTGAATTGAGGTGTAAATGTTGATATTTGGATTAGATGTGGTGAGGGATCTGGGGACTAAGATACAAACAGTCATGTTATTGCTGTTGAAATGGGATAATTCCTGGCACTGCCACTGTTATGCAGAAGATACACTGTGGCTTCCTCTAGTTCCTTGCAATGGTGCTGCATTAATTGCTCAGACCATTTTGGAGCATGTGCAGAGTTCCTGGTGAACCAAGCTTCCTAGTAACAACTGTTCCGTGGCTTTTCCAGGTTGGGCAAGTGTCTCTGGGTGGTGATGACTGCTGAGAGAAGGTAATAAAGCGTGAGTTGGAAATAAAAGGACGATAGCTAGGCTGAGCTGACTCTTCTTCCCACCAACATTTTGCTAGACTTTTCTCAGTGTTTAGTCAAATCACGGTTCAAGAAACATCACTTTTGCCTTTGTCTTGAATAATGCCATGTTCAGTTACACCTGTCAGCACCACCTAAGCCATGCTGGAGAGTCTTCTGCAAGGTGTTGGAAAGCTGTGAAGGTTCTTTTAAGAACACATCCTTAATAACACATAGCATGGCTGAAAAGGTTGTGTAGATGGCAGTAGGATGGCAGCAAACTTTTCTGGTCCTCTTCTGTTTCTTCAATGATTTGCTCAAGATCATGGACATTTACTTTTGCTAAAATGAAAGAAACAATAAGAGCTGCCACTGGATTTCCTCTGAAACAAAATTTGGGGGGAATGTGGGAGCTCTTGCTCCAGCAAAATAGCGAAGGAAATCCTAGAAAGTTATTATTAGACTGGTGTCATATCTCAAAGGAGGTTCCATATGCCATGTTTTTGTTTTGTTTTGGTAAAAGATGAGATGCTTCTACTCATATATTGATAAAAATGTTGTGGGTTCATGCACAAAAAGCCTCTCATGGACATGGGGGTGGGTGAAGAGGGGCTGACACTCCATACTAGTGAGAACCATGGCTTTTTTTCAGCCCAAACTCACTGGAACTCAGTTCTGGTACCTCTCAGGGAGGCCCCACTGCCATTATAAAAGAAGAAGGGGGTGTTCATAGTGAGCTCCAGCACCTCTTTTTCTAGAAAAAATAGGACTGTTCACAAGAAACACCCTTATTCACCTGGCTGCTCATTTTAGTTACCTTAGTACTCTCGTTGCCACTCTGTGAAGGAAAACAGTACCTGTGTCCTTTTTATCATTTAATGCCTTTCCTTAACAAGATCATTCTTTGTGCTACAGTGAACACAGAACAGGAAAATTCTTTTCTATAATTTGGTACCTCTCAGCGGGTGGCGCCGTGGTCTAAACCACTGAGCCCCTTGGGCTTGCCGATCGGAAGGTCAGCAGTTTGAATCCCCATGATGGGGTGAGCTCCCATTGCTCTGTCCCAGCTCCTGCCAACCTAGGAGTTCAAAAGCACGCCAGTGTGAGTAGATAAATAGGTATCACTGCAGAGGGAAGGGAAACGGCATTTCTGTGCACTCTGGTTTCCATCACGGTGTTCCGTCGCACCAGAAGTGGTTTAGTCCTGCTGGCCACATGACCCGCAAATCTGTCTGTGGACAAATGCCGGCTCCCTCAGCTTGAAAGCGAGATGAGGGCCATAACCCCATAGTCGCCTTTGACTAGACTTAACCATCCAGAGGTCCTTTACCTTTTTACCTTTACCTCTCAGTATGGCTGAGACAAATCCCAAATTCTGAACCAAACTGAACCTGGTGCAGAGCAGGTCAGTACAGCGCAGGTGTGAACATGGACCACTGGTACCAAATCATATGGGAAACATCCTTACTAGAATAGCTAACCAACAGACTGAAACTAACACAGGGGCAAATTAAAGAGGATGCCTTCACCCCAGTGTGGCTCCCTTTCATTACAAACACAGCCCAACAAGACAACAACAAGAACTCACCAGGAGCATATGAATCAATATGGCTTACTTGACCCAACAACCCCCTTCTCACATAAGCAAACAAAACTCGCTGCAGTCAACTATAGGCAACCAACCAGGCCCTGGGCACCCCAACCTCTCCCAATGCAAATGAAAACTAATAAATGAATAGAAAGAGAACGTGACGCTGACACAGAAACCTCACACATATACCAAGTAAAAAGACTGAAAGTTAACTACTCACTTTTCCCCATAACTCTCTTTTTCCCCCAACCTCATTTTGTATGCACATCAGATAGAACTGATCTGTAGAAAGAACCTTATGATCGGCAATTAGAGACGATGCGTGTACTTTTGTAACCCCACAAATTATTTAATAAAAAACCATTTAAAAAATACAGCTCTGGACCAGTCTGAAGCGGGTCACATTGATCTGGAGCTCAGAATACTTTCTGAGAAAGTCAGATGTCCTGTCAAACAGTGTTGTCACAAATCCACATTCCTATCCCAAAGCTAGAGTTACCTACAAAGAAGAATTGACTGTTAAACCATGCTGTGAATTGTAGCTCTAGGAGGGGAATAGCGGTCTCCTAACAACTTTCAGCACCCTTAACAAACTACAGCTCCCATAATTCTTTGTGGGAAGCGATGAATGTCTGAAGTGGTGCTTTAAATGCATGGTGTTCATGAGGCCTAAATCTGGTACCACCCAAATGGAAAACTGATGATGATGAATCTAAAGGTGCATTAATATTCACTTGCTTTCATAATAAGGACAAAGCAGTTTTGAATTTCTTTATACATTTGCACAATCTGAGTTACTGCAAAGAGGCTCCAGCGATGAAAACCCCAGAACAATACCTGTCCATGATTACCACAAAAAAGACCTAATTGAATAAACACTAATGATTCTAATTAGTGCCACAGAGAGCTTTGACTTCATGCATGTTTAATTCCAAATGCAAGGGTTTAGAAATGCTGAGAGAGATTAGTAAATGCCAATACAGGGATATTTTAATGAATTGGCTAATCCTGGAGTAATCAGAACACACGAGCTCAAAAAGTTAAAAGGGAAAGGGGGAGAACATCAGAAAGTAATAACAATGCAGAGTTTGAACCAACCATAAATTAATCATAATTTTCAAAGCAAAGAAAATTCTTTTCAACCATCATCAAAAGATTTAATGCCATTGCTTTGGGATGTGCAAAAGGTTTGGGACTGAAGTCTCAAAGCTTTATTTCCTTCTTCTTAATTGTAAATAACATGTGATAAGTCATTGCATCTCTTAAACAGCAATCTGCTTTGCACAAACCAACTTGTTTTATAAATGCTGACAAACAAATCAAACTGTAGGGTCCCACAAATCATTCCTATGCTAAAAACACAAATATTATCTGTGAACATCTGGGTTCCCACACTCAAGTTGTAAACAGTAGACCGCAACTGTAGCATATGATATGCACATCAGAGACTGCTTCAAATTCCACTGTGTCTCCTAGTACAGTCAAACCTCTTCTTACGTCCGCCTCCGCTTGCGTCCATTTCGCCCAACGTCCGCAGCAAACCTGGAAGTAACCGGGAGGTTTTTCACTGCCCGTGCATGCACAGGAGCGGCGATCAACATCCGTGCATGCGCAGAAGTGGTATCGCCACCCGTGCCTACGCACAACGGCGCCTCTCCTAGCGACCCATTTTGACCTCAGTACGGACCTCCAGAATGGATTATGGTCACAGGTAGAGGTTCCACTGTATTTGCTTGGAGTTATGGAAAACGTATCTTCATTACATTTGTCTCTTGATCACACCAGACTGTGACAGAGAGGCAGAACCCAAGCACTGACTTTTTATGTGACGATGGCGTTTTTTTTTACTCTGTTGAAAGCCCCACTCTCCCTAAAGAAAAAATAAATCAATACCAGGTATGCTCTGTGTCATTTATGTTTTGCCTGTGGAGCTCATTCTCTGCTGTCTGAATGCTACTGCTACACCTTCCCTGGTCTGTCAGCACTGTAAGAAAACCTGCGGTGCTATCATCTCACAGAAGGAATTATTTTTGCCCTAGCTAGTGGATTGCTTTTTATGTAACTCAGTAGTCATTATCGTTTCCATTATACCCTTAAGTGAAAGAGGTACTTTACAATGAGAGAATGTGACCAGCAAGAGAAGTGTCATTTTAGCAACTGGTTTTTGAGGAATATTAAATAATAAATGCCTTTTCAAAAGGTGGCTTCAGCATGTGTGCGCAATGCGTGCACGCATACTGAAAAAAGTATCTGTATTAAGCAATTAATTTGTCTTCCTGTTGAAAGAAATATCATTTCAAGAGGAAAAAGGAAATGTTTACGCTGCAGTATCTGGAGGGAATCGTAATATGCAGTGAGATTCATACACTGGCCCAGACCTAAGAAAATAGGGGTTAATCCAGAAGAAGTCAGTGGCAGCTAATCCCCACTGAAGTCAATCAGACATAAGCACACACTATGGTTCCACCCCAATCACTGCATGGTTATTAGAATGTAAGGTAAGGGTAAAATGTAAAGGACCCTTGAATGGTTAAGTCGAGTGGGGTTGCGGCACTCATCTTGCTTTCAGGCCAAGGGAGCCGGCGTTTGTCCACAGACAACTTTCTGGGTCATGTGGCCAGCAGGACTAAACTGCTTCTGGCACAATGGAACACCATGACGGAAACCAGAGCGCACAGAAATGCCATTTACCTTCCTGCTGCAGTGGTACCTATTTATCTCCTTGCAGTGGCGTGCTTTCAACCTGCTAGGTTGGCAGGAGGTGGGACAGAGCAACAGGAGCTCACCCCATCACGAAGCTTTGAACCACCAACCTTCTGATATATAACTATGTGCACAGCAGTTTCCTACATACATCTGGTTTGGGGAGCATCTTACTCTAAACAGAGCAGGGGCAAGAGGGGGCAATCACCTTGGTTGGCACCTACACTAGCAGCATGCCAGACACAAGTGAGCTAACATGGCCCACGTGCCTTCAGTTCTTTCAGGGAAAGCTCCACTGCTGCCCAACAGCCCCTCTCACTGCCGCTTTCTGTCCTGTGATTTCTGCCTCTGCCTCCTCTCTCTTCTGTCTGCACTCTGTGTTTCTTCTTTCCTTCAATCGTCACTCACTGCTCTCCTGTCATCTTCGCCACTCGTCTTTGTCACTCATCACTTGTCTTCTGTGCTGCTGCTTCTGTTGCTCCTTGGCAAATGTGGTGCTGAAGGCAGCGCAGGTACCTTTATATGGGGTGGGAGAAGACCAAAGTAAAGACTGCTGCACTCTAGTCGGCTCTCATGATCCCCATCCCCCCGGGTCTGGCCAGATTGGCCCAAATTCAAACGGTAGTTGGTGGGAACTCCTCGTGTGCCCTGCGGCCGCCCCAGAAATTTCCCAATGGCAGGCTGCCTAATGGACATTGCTCCAAGATATCATGGAGCCAGATGTGATGGGTTGCAACCACTGCCCATTATTCACCACACACACTCATTTTAGCCCTTTTGAACATTTGCTCCCCGCCCCCACAATTTTTATTATTTCCCCCCCAAATATCTTAAATACAATACATCTTAACAATATCATTCTCCTTTCAATATATATCTTATCCGAATTAACTTCCTTCCACCCCTTTTCTAGCTTCTCTACATTGCTCTTACTTAAGTGTGATTACTATATATACATACTATAAATGTCGGTTTTCCCAGTAGTGATGTATGGAAGTGAGAGCTGGACCATAAAAAAGGCTGATCGCCGAAGAATTGATGCTTTTGAATTATGGTGCTGGAGGAGACTCTTGAGAGTCCCATGGACTGCAAGAAGATCAAACCTATCCATTCTTAAGGAAATCAGCCCTGAGTGCTCACTGGAAGGACAGATCCTGAAGCTGAGGCTCCAATACTTTGGCCACCTCATGAGAAGAGAAGACTCCCTGGAAAAGACCCTGATGTTTGGAAAGATGGAGGGCACAAGGAGAAGGGGACGACAGAGGACGAGATGGTTGGACAGTGTTCTCGAAGCTACCAGTATGAGTTTGACCAAACTGCAGGAGGCACTGGAATACAGGAATGCCTGGCGTGCTCTGGTCCATGGGGTCACGAAGAGTCGGACACGACTAAACGACTAAACAACAACAAGGTTACCAGACATCCGCGTTTCCCGGGGACAGTCCCCAGATTTACAAATCCGTCCCCATACAAACTCCATTGAAGTTGAAAAGTGTCCCCTGATTCATTGAAAATATCTGGTAACCTTATTCTAAACTTCTGTCATGTCACTTCTCACTTGCCTTTTCTCTAAAATAAAAGATCCCAAACACCGCAACCTTTCCCCAGAGGGAGTTGCTCTATCATTTTGGTTGCTCTTTTTCTGAGCTTTTTCCCAACTTTAAAAGATCTTCCCCCTGCTAACAAAGGGACGCTACCCTTTCTGTGAGCAGCAGATGCAAGACTGCTATCCCAACATTCAAATATTCAACCTTCAAAGTAATTGTTAGTGGGAGCTGTTTATGAAGTGCCTTTATGGGCTACCCTGCAAAGCAGTTTTAGGCCTTTATTTATATCCATAGCTCTCACATACTATAAAATTACCTAATTATAAACTCCATCCTCAGTGCATGAATAATGGCATGTTTCACCTGAGGCTTGGCTGCTGCCAAATCTGATATAGTTTAATATAGCGCTTTTTTTTTACTGCCATATTTAGAAACTGCATCACCCTTCTATCTTATGGCTCCATTCTGCATGGCAGCTTCCACACAAATTGTACTCTTAATATGACTGCAAATAAATAAGGCAGGAAATGATCCTTCTCCCTTTTTTTATCTCTGTGAAGAGTCTCATTAAAGCTAATTGAACTGTTTGCATGTGTGAGAGCTGGATAGGTGAGTGGGGACTGCCTGTCTAGGATGGCAATTTCAAAACCTGTGATTAAAAAAAAAGAAGAAGAAGAAGAAGCCCACAGGAGTAAATGCTTAATTAAGAGCCAGAAAGCCAAGGAGGTGAATGATCCTTTGGTTCTCTTTCCTTTATTCACACAAATGACTCTTTAGTAAATCACCTGAACTCTATATTCCTTGTATCTTAATCCTGTAGGTATAACTGCTTTAGGTTCCTTTGGGGCTAAAAAGCAGTGTACAAATATATTCTTGCCCATGCAAAACAAGTACAGTGGTACCTCTGGTTATGTGCTTAATTCGTTCCGGAGGTCCGTTCTTAACCTGTAACTGTTCTTAACCTGAAGCACCACTTTAGCTAATGGGGCCTCCTGCTGCTGTCGCACAGCAGCCACGTGATTTCTGTTCTCATCCTGAAGCAAAGTTCTTAACCCGAGGTATTATTTCTGGGTTAGCGGAGTCTGTAACCTGAAGCGTATGTAACCTGAAGCGTATTTAACCCGAGGAACCACTGTACATGCAAGAATGATGCAGCTTTTAAATACAGCTGTCAAAAATTAGTTTTGTTTTGTTTTGAAAGCCATTGGGTTTGTTCTTAGAAGAGATGCTAGTCACAAGCCAACACAGATTTGAGTCCATTGGGTTGGCCTGAGCATAGTATGGGAAGAGGTTTTCCCCTGAGTCAGGCCATTCATTCACCTGCTTCAGTGTTTCCCAAAGTGGGTGATACCATCCCCATCGGGGCACTGGAACAACCCAGGGGGGTATTAATAAGGTTACCAGATTTTTTTCAATGAATCCGGGGACACTTTTCAACTTCAATGGATTTTGTATGGGGATTGATTTGTAAAATCTGGGGACTGTCCCCGGGAAATGGGGACGTCTGGTAACCTTATTTAGCCTTGGGCGCAATTGGGGGGGCGGCGGCCTTGAATTAAAATAAGTGGTGGTTGAAGCATAAAGAAAGGAGAAACGAGAAGGATTTTTTTAAAAAATATAATTTTTATTAAGTTTTCCATATTTTATTACATTTCAGTCTCAAAGAATAAAAAATAATAATAGTAATTCATGACTTAAAACATTAAATAAAGCATCAACCTCCTTCCTTCCCTCTAACAGACTTCCATATCTCATTACCAATTTCTCCACATTCCGAAATTCACTTTTTTACCTTAAATCAATATTTTAACAATCACCTTCTTATAAGTAAATCAGCTCCTTAATTTCCCATTACCAAACATTTCAACTTAAACCTACAAACGTATTCAACTGTTTACAATTTACGAGAAGGAAAATATGGGGGGAAACAACCTTGTTTATACATGTTTCATCTGTTGTGTAATGATGCTTACCGTCAGGTTGGGCACCATTGCGGGATGCTAACAACGCCTCTCCTGGATCCTGCAGTCATATTAGAGGCGAAGAGTTTTCCCCAGGCTTGGGTGAACCATTTTTGGCTTCAGTCAGGGCTGGGAAATGGATTGCAGCTTGCCTGCGTATTTGAACAATGGCAAGTGGGCTGCAGTGCTGGCCCCACCCCTGGAGTGGATTGAATTGAGCTGGCAGGCTTCACTCTAGTCCCCCACTCCCATGGATTTTTAATCCCGGGGCCTAGACCACTTTCTTCTCCAGTTTTGCAAAACCGTTTGTACATGTTTCATCTGATGTGCAATGACGCTTACCATGTAATTTAGAGTTAAAGTTGCAGTGATTATTTTATTTTCCAAATAAACACACAGATTGCATGTTATAACCGATCAAGTGGTCGAGTCCACCAACAGGTCTTAACAAGCGAGCGTGTCACACATTGTCTGGAACTCTAGCATGCATCGGCAGGAATATGGGCCTATAATGACTTGTTTACAATACAATACTATAAACAGGTGACCCCTGCAATGCAGGAATCTCAACTAAAGCAAACATGACAGATGGCCACCCAACCTCTGCTAAAAAACCTCAATTGGAGGACATTCCGCCACCTTCCAAGGGAGTCTGTTCCACTGTCAAACAGCTCTTACCATCAGAAAGTTCTTCCTAAAGTTGAGTCAGAACCTCTTTTCTTGTAACATGAAATCATTGGTTTGAGCAGGAGAAAGCAAGTTTGCTCCATCTTCCATGTGATAGCCCTTTAGATATTTGATTGCTATCAGAGCTCCTCTTATCCAGTCTAAACGTTCCCAGATCCCTCAATCGTTCCTCATAAGGCTTGATTCTAAGACCCTTGATAAACTTGATTGCCACCCTCTGCACACACTTCAGCATGTCAATATGCTTCTTAAATTGGGGTGTCCATGCTCATATCGTCTTGTCCTGGTGAGTCACCTGGCCACTAAATTCTGCACTAGTTACAGTTTCTAAACCATCTTCAAAGGCACACCCATTTATAATGCATTACAGTGATATAATAGCATCGATGCTTGTTCTGTAAGCAATGGCATTCTGTTTGACTGATCCTAGTACCGCCTGCTAAACAGCAGCTATACGAAAAGCCATGCCTACTTTTTAAAAAAAACTTTGTAAAAGTTAAGGATTTAATTCTGGCTATTGATAAAATGGAATCCAAATTAAAAATCAAATAAGTACCTGGTGATGAGAGCCAGTTTGCTTTAAGATCATTTTTCTTATGCTTTAATCGGCTGATCTATCATTAATGGGGCCTAGAGGGGACTTCTCCATATAGCTGCATCAAATTGTTATTAAAGCAGGAATTGTATAATTAAAGGTGACTGTTCTCCTTTTGCTCCTTACCTTTTACCGAAGGAATTCTATTTTCATTGGACTCACTGAATGATTAAATGCATTTATCAGAGCCATAAGAGGAGTTGAACACATGCCCAGACATGTTTTTCTTGGCAGAAAATGCATTAAATAAGGACCTTCTTGTTGGTTATAAGCAAAGGCACATTTACGGTAGCAAAAAGGCATGGAAATTATTAACTGTTGATGTACCATTCTGCTTTTAAAATCGTTGCAAATTGTTACAGTGATGTGCTGAAATCACTAAAATGTGCATTATATGAAGGCCACCAAGGAGCTTCAGATGTTGCTGGGATGGAAAGAAGGGCATCTCCCAAAGATCTTAAAACCCAAGTAGGCTCTTATTAGATCATAGTGGACAGCTGACATAACCTGGTGCCAGGTTGTCCACTTTGAATTGTGCTTGGAAATACAGTGGAAGCCAGTAAAACTGTTGTGACATGACAGTCACATGCATCCTATCACTGGTCTTGGTGTCTTCAGCATTCTGAACCTTTGAAAACTCTGCAATGTAGAGTGAATTACAATAGTCCAAATGAGATGCAATGATGTTGTGTGTCACCATGGGCAGATCTGACATTTCTAGGGACAAGTGCTCCTGGCTAGTGCTGAGCCTTGAACATTTAGTTTCTGTGCTAAATCCAGGAGCACATAAACCCAAACAGCAAACTTGAGTCATCGTGGGGAATCCAAATTGAGCGTATCAGTGCCTGCCTCTACCATGTCATGTGTCAGGGACTGGGCAGAGGGGGAATGGTGGAGACCACCTGCCCAGCCTGACCCTTCCAGAGAAGAAGGCAGTTCAGAATTACAACAGGGGTTTGAGGGAGATCACAGCTAAGAGGCAGATGAGGGGAAAAGCTGGGAAATGATGGGAGAAGAGAGGAAGAAGAAGCACCAGGGGGCAACCGCTGATGGACACAGTGTCTTTAGAAAGCATTCCAGACCCCCCCACTCTCCCAGACCCCGACAAGCATTGAAAATAGGATAGCAAGAGCTCAAAAGCAGAGGGCACTTTTCAGCGATGAGGCATGAGGAAGTGGGAGAGACGGAGGATGTGCAGACTCACTCGGGACAATGCCATTATTCCAAGAGGCTGTGTTCCAAGGCTCTCTCTGAATATTGAATACAAAGCAGATGGTAAGGACTTTTCCTTGTCTTGTCCATTCCTGGCAACCTGCCTTGGGGGTTGGTTCCTCTGCCACCTGACACACCTGCTTCTTGGCTCAGTAGTCTGAAGGCAAAGCTATGACAAAGCACAGGGGTTGTATACATATTTTGAGCCCACCATAGTGGCCCTCTGTCATACTTTAGGTTTTTCAAGCATAGCCAACACAGTTGTCACTTTTGAATTACGTCCGTTCTCCTTTCAAAGTGCCGTGTTTCCCCCATATTTATCTCCAATATACTGCTCAGCTTCACACTTTCGTTTGGTAGTGGTCAGACTAATGTACTAATATTTTATATATTTGCAACAACACAATAATTTCTGAGGCCTCTGTGGGAATTAGCTGCTGCTCAACCATTCAAGTTAATGGAAGTTGCATGTCAGCTCCACATGTGTTACACTGAGTGTTTACTCCTATAATTGCACCTGCTATCAACATTATTACACCACTTAGTGTTTTGTGACTCAAAGTGCTAGACTAAACTGGGTGATATATTTAGGGCTCTGACATATCTTTCTCTGACTGATGCCCAAGTAGTGAAAACAGGCAATTATCTACCAAGAAGAGAAGCTTCATGAGATTGAATTAAACTACTTACTCTTGTTGCTGGAGAAATAGCTGGGTTAAACTTTGACAAAGCAGCATAGGCAATTTTGGATAACAGTTCTCTCAGCTGTTAAGGCACAACTCTGAACTTTGCTCTGTTCAAAACGTCATTTTCATAACAACCATACTGCCTTACAGAGTGACCTTTCCAGGTGTATTCAAGCAACCATACAGAACTCCAGGTGTTTAGGAGTGCTGAAACTTTAAATATTTATTTAGAAACCTTCTGAATTAATGCCTTTTTCATGGAAAGAAAATGTTGCTGATGCACCTGCACACATGATTACCGGTGACCTGCTGGACATGTAGCTATTGCAAAGTTCTCACCCAGAAGCCTTTGGGTCTCTGTTTGGCTGCCCCATATGAATTGTTGCAGCCTGAATGGTCACTGGATCCTGCAGGATGGGAAGGACTGAAAAAAAGGGGGGTCCTGATCCAGTCAAGCTTTGCTCAAGAATTCTGTTCTTCCTAAGCTCTGGTTTTCCTGTATCCTTGAATATTCTTCCATCCTGACTTCAAGGTTGCTCCTTAACCAGTGGAGGATGGTGCCCATTAGGACTGGCAGGGAGGGCAAGAGTAGATGGAACCAGAGCTAATGACTGGTGGAGCTAGAGCCAACGACTGAGGGAACCATCTAATTATAGTTTTGTCCCCATCCTCCTTCCTGCTGAGTTCCATAAAGGCAACATTGAGACTGGCTAACAGCCAGTGATACCCCCTAGACTGGTCATAAGTCAGGAGGTAGGCAGGTAGGGGCTGGCTCAGGGCAGTTTGGTGGGGCAGCGTCTCACTTGCCTTAATGAACTAGTATCTACTGTCTTCAATCTTGCCTCTTGTACGTCCTTCAGTTCTGACTTACCATTCAGTCCTGACTACTGATGTTGCCCCACACAGCTCCTGGTTCAGAACTCCTGACTCACCTCAGACAGCTATGCACAGCCAGTAGTATAAGCTTGTGTATCCCCCACAGATAATAGGCAGTAGCAATAGTGATATGTTTCCTATAAGAAGACTCTTCTTAGATCAGAATCTATCTAGCCCTCTTTTCCTCAGTGCCCAACCAGATATGTCCAGGCAGCCTACACAGAACATGAAGATGATAGCCTTCCCCTGTTTCTTGACCCAGAAGAACCAGTATGCAGATGATAAATATTCCATACGGCCATCATAATGAATAGGCCTATCCTCCATAAATTGGTCTTATCCCCTTTGGAAATCATCTACACCGCTGGCCAATTCCATATCTTGTAGTCTCAACAGGGAGGAAGATGGAGATGAAACCACAATTAGTTGATTCTATTGGTCCTGGTTCTGCCTGCATCAGTCATTGACTATGGCTCCTCCTACTGTCAGGCCAGTAGCTTCTGCCACTTCTGCCACTATGTTGTCTGCCTTATTTTTTTGCCTCATCACTATAAATAGCCAAAAAATGCAACCAGGACTGCATTTTAAGGGTTTAGCTGCTTCCAAGGCATTTGTAAATTCAACTTTAATATAAAGTCAGCATTTTTTTTTAAAAAAAATCTAGTTGCCCATTTATCTGAGCTATGCATTACTTTGTTGCAAAGGGAAAGAAATAACACACGCACACACACAAACACACACACACCCTTGCAAATAAATGGCTTGAGAATTTATAGAAACTTATCCCTATGAATAAGTAATACTAATAAAAACTAAGCATTTAAACTGAAGCTCACACTGCTAGATCTTACTGTGAAAACAGGAGGAAAAGATTTTCTTTTCTTCCAGAATCTTCAGCACAAATTCAGATCATGTGAAATGTGGATCAATGCTGTGGTTAAACAAGCTCTGAGCCCTTTTCCTTGTTATGAGCAAAGGTTGCTTATAAATGCCCATATTCCCCATACATAGTGGGCAGCCTCAGAAATCTGCAGAGGTGTGGGGGGAGGGGTGTCAATAGCAAGTACAAATCTCTAGTCTTCTTCCTTGTATTTGAAGCTCAAGTTTGTCAGCTCTCCCACTGCAAGATGTATTTACCCCAACACTACATGAGAACATATTGAGCTTGAAAGATCTCCTGAGATTCAGCACCTGAACCTTGGACTTCATTTCATTCAGAAATAAAATGAAATGAACATTCCCTGTGTCAATTTCCTCTGCTTTGGTTGCGGTCTACATGGAACAAGGGGTAGAGGTTGCCTGAATGAAATTATTAGGTCTACCAAAGCGACACTATTGATCAAATGGATTCATGTGGAAGCAGCCAATGCCCCATGATGAAGCATTTTTGTAACTAATTGATTGCATGTGCTGCAGAGGATTCATTCAGCCAGACTTCCATAAAGCTGTTCAACTGAGAGTGGAGTCATATTGGCTCCTCAGTGTGAGCTGCCAGTGGATGGGCAATCCTATATACATTTACCTTGGACTTACTTCTGAGTCAACACGATATAGGATTGCATTGTGAAACAGTAACACATGCTGAAAGGCGAGAAGGAAGGATAAGCCTTTGAAGAAACCTGAAAATCCCTGCAGGGACATGTAATTGTCTTTTGAAAGCTCTTCCACCATGTAAGCCTTCTTCTGCATCATATTTGAGTGCATATGTGTGTGGGGGGTATGCAGCAAGAACATATTAGTTCTGCACCCTCGTTGACATTCCCATTGGCCTCTAATACAGATAGGCTTCTGGTTTTGTACTCACAGAAGCTGCTTTTCCAGGATTCTAAAATGCATGGAAAGCTTCTACAATGATAGAAGGCTGCCATCTTCACACAGTCAGCATCCATGAATTGGAGGGTGATGGGGAAGATGATGAGTGACAGTGGACACTCATCCCTGCTTGCCACACCTGTGTTTTCTGAGCACTTAAAAGTAATGCATGAAAAGTGCCTGACTGATTTGATCAGTGGCGTTATCTTTTCTAGGGTTTTCCATTTGAGTCCTTCCAGGAACGTAGGAAACTATGTAGGGAGGCCTGAGGAATTTGTTTCTGTGAATTCCAATGTAAACTGAGCAGCTCAGTTTAGTGCAGAATGGAAATGTAATTATCTTCCAGACAGACAACGTGCCTCTAAAAATGTTGTGATGTAGTTCTTGGCTAAAAAAAAATCCACACACACAAAATGTCTTCAGATTTGTACTTTAGGATAAAATATATTTAGAAATCTGCACATAGAAATAAAATATGTATTTAAATGAGGAAATAGACATTTGAATATAAAATGTGTGTGCATATATATATATATATATCACAAAGAAAGGTAGAAACAGGAACTAATGAGTGGACAAAAGTGTCATTGTCACAGACCAGAAACAGACTGATCTCTGATCCCCTAAGGTTATGGCAGGTCAGCCTGTTTGTCCATCTAGTCTAGGGAAGGGAGAGTGGAGGAAATCCCATTGCAGAAGCGGTAATCCTTATTCTGATGGGATGTGCACACACTTTGAAAACACTTTTAAATCTGCATCATAGCAAACAATGCTTGGTTGGCATGAACTTCTCCCTGTTCCCTAACCCTATTTAAACTGATCATCGAAGAATTGATGCTTTTGAATTATGGTGCTGGAGGAGACTCTTGAGAGTCCCATGGACTGCAAGAAGACCAAACCTATCCATTCTTAAGGAAGGACAGATCCTGAAGCTGAGGCTCCAATACTTTGGCCACCTCATGGGAAGAGAAGACTCCCTGGAAAAGACCCTGATGTTGGGAAAGATGGAGGGCACAAGGAGAAGGGGACGACAGAGGATGAGATGGTAGGACAGTGTTCTCGAAGCTACAAGCATGAGTCTGACCAAACTGCGGGAGGCAGTGGAAGACAGGAGTTTCTTGTCCATGCTCTGGTCCATGGGGTCACGAAGAGTCGGACACGACTAAACGACTAAACAACAACAAATCCTATTATTCTCTGTGGTCACAGTACAGCAAAAGTTTGTCATGAATCAGACATGTTGGAGACAACAGGATGAAGGTTAGTCACAAAAAGCTCAAGTGTTATTTCCTGCAACAGGACAGAGTTGCCACCACCTTCTGTCGGATTCACTGTGTGTATCTAATACAACCATTTTCGTGCCACATGCCTTTCAAGGGCGACATTTTAGTTTTCCTTGCCTTTTCCCTCTAATGTCCAGGATTGTGATAGAGCACTGATGATACACAGATTGGTTGCTGCAATAATTTGCCGCACAAATTGTTATTACTCGATACATATCCTTTAAATGTATCCAAATGCACACATTTATAATCATAGAACTCTCAACCTTTCATGTTAACAGGCCATTTGTATTCTCCCAAGACATTGCTTTTGTATGGAATTTACTATCAGGCAGTACGTATCAAAGAGCAATGCAATCATGATGAAAACCTACATATACAGTCAAAAGTGGGACCTTGTGAATTGCTATCCGCTATTTCGTGCTGAATTTCAAAAGGGTACTATATTTTCCTTCTAGGGTTCATTACCTTTTCGCTGATATGGAGTGGCAGGGGAAGTAGATTGGTTTAAAAATTGTTCAAAGGTCATAGAAAGGGTATTCATACAAACAGTATGGCCTTTTTTCTCCATTGCTTTCCTATTCTGTTTTTTTCTCTCTTTCTTCCTCTCAGTTATACTGGGATAATGATTTATGTTACATGTATGTGGCAACCTGGGATTTTTGAGGGTTGTGAGGTATTGCTGGGGCTTTGTGTGGATTTTCTTTTGCTTGCTTGCTTTAGAAATGCTTTCACTTCAACCCTTCAATTTATGTTCCATTGTGTCCTGCAGAAATTATTTCTTATTGTACTCATTCCCCAGATCAGCTACTTTTATTATTATGCCCTTTCCAATTCACTAAGGATATTTTTACATTCTGAGAACAGGCATCTTTAAAGTAGAAAAATGACCTACATCTTGCAAATGTAATATTGTTCCATATATATATATATATATATATATATATATATATATATATATATTTCATGATCCCTGTAAGATCATCTTTAAGCTTCAAATACCTGAAATTGCTGTAAAAATGATTTTCCAGTCAAGAGAGTAACACTGCTCATGGCACATTAAATACTGTATTTGTATATATTCCACACACTGAAAATAAAGTTTGTTGGTCACAATCGAATTCCTACCAGTAGTTTGTAGAAGGGAGGGTTCAGAAGCCCTTTATTCAAGAAGCTCATCATGAACAGATAGTATTTTAAACATTTTTTTACCAGTTCTGTTGGCTAATGAATCCTGAGGTCACATATTGCTAACACGTGGACAAATTACTTCATTTGGTTTGTCAAAACACTCCTTCTTCTTAGCCTTCTAAGATCTGTGAATGGCGTAATGTGAATTATGTCACAGGCCTAATATACCTGAACCATGACCAACCCTACCATTAGCTAGTGTCATGCAGCTGCCTCAACCAGTAGATGCTGAGAGTGGCTGTGAGATGTTGAAGAACTGTGTGCCACACAGCCCAACCCTGCCCCATCTATGGTAGCCTGCTACCCTAAACTGTGGTGGAGGATGCAGTCCCATCACCATCCCATCCTACTTTCTAGAGGAGAGTCCTCTGTTTAAAGTAGACCTCATTTAATCAATAGGAGTTAATTCCAAGCCAACACTCAGGCTGTTAATCTGTGGGGGGGGGGGGATGGCCCAGTGCAAAGCAGGACAGGGCTCCTATACCTTTTAAGAACTGCAGAGAGTGTTGTGGGCTGTTTCTTGTTTGTTTGTTTTTGCTTTTTGCTTTTTTTGCTGGTTCAGCTTGTGAAGCAGAATAAAGAAATCAAGGCTTGTAGACCCTCCAAGCATCCCTATTTTCCAGGGATAGTCACAGATTTACAGAAGCCATCCCAGTTTCTGATGTGATCCTGGAATGTCCCAATTTTCCTTAGGACATCCCTGTTTTCATTGGATCAATTTTGGAGGGTATGGAATAGAATGTTCCTAGGGCTTCCCCCCTCCCAGCTGGAATTCACCAAAACTCAGTTCTGGCACCTCCCAGGTAGGCCACCATTGCCATTCTAAGAGAATGAGAGAGGTGTTCATGGTGAGTTCTGGCACTTCTTTTTTCTAGAAAAAAATAGCACTGGGCACCCCTATTTTCATCAGAGAAATGATGGAGGGTATGGGCTTGTTTCCTCCAAGTTGGAGTTGAACATTTATGTGCCATTTAGGGCGGATGGATGCAAAAGAGGACAAGGTCCTGTATTCTTACTAGTTGTGTGGAAGAGCAAATCCTTCTTTATACAACTTTAAAAAGTACTGGAGCCCTATCCTCTTAGCATCTAGCCACCCCAGTGTAGTGCCTTATAGTTTCTTGATTACTGTTTAATTGCTTCCGTGGTATTTTTTCCCCAGGTGGATATTTGTGTGTATGCTTTGAACAAAGTCTGTCTTCCTGTTCATTCGGATGTGCATGGTCCAAGCCTCTTGGATATAAGAGACTATGGTGATAATTTTATTATGTCTGTGGTTTTGTTGGTCTGAAGTTTTGAGATTCCTTGAGTGAGGCTATATATGTCTACTCATAAGTAAACCCCATTGAGATCTATGGGGCCAGTTTCCAAGTATGCGTGTATCAAATTGCAGCCTTAACTGTCAAAAAAGTAGAAACGGCATCTTAATTAATATTTTATCAAAGAAAAAGCTGGTTCCCATCCCTGCTTAATTGCTCCTCTCCCAATTGGACATATATTAAATATGTTATGCAAACAGAGAACTTTGGAGGAGCAGGCAATTAAAGTTAATATTTAATGGCATTATAGCAGATGTACCAGAAATTGTTTATTGCAGGTGAAAATGGAAGATCATTTCGTTCTGCAGCCATCCTTCAGTAGTGAATTTAATGAAGAATGATAGCTGCGTAGTTCCTCTTTGCCAACCTCCTAAAGGCCATTCGTTAAAAATGTGGGGAGAAAAACAACAACAGGAAATTGTGTGTGTGGTTGGTAAAAAGGACCTAGCTTCTGCCAATTCCTCATTTTATTTCATTTTTGGTCCAGTGAATTAATCTAAAAAGCTTCAGGTAAAGGCATAAAGAATAACTAACAACTCCAAGCAATAACTTTTTTAAAAAATAAAAGCAAGATCACATCCAGGTTGACATAAGGCCTGTGGGGGCCAGAAAACTTTAATTAATAAGCAAGACCAATCTTCAAGCAGGACATAAATAACCATGATGCTCTACCGAAAAGAATCTGAGTTATGAGAAGGGCATTAATATAGTATTATGTTGTACTTTTGCCATTCATTTCATCAGGGCTTGAACAGGAAACCATCCTGATGGATGAAGTACTATCAATGTGGTTGTCTTTTTTGCATGGACAGGCAGAGACCCCCCAACTCTGGGAGACAACCGCGTGGAATAATGACTCAAAACAATGTGTTATGGGATTAAAATTTGGCCACAACTTTATTAAAACTTCAGATGTGGGTAGACCTTGGCTCAGGCATTGGGTGTTTATCCCTCCCAGTCCCCAGCCAGGGATCTGGGGAACACCAGGGTTATCCAGAATGTGTGGGGATTGGGCTGGCTCTGGAGAATGTCTGTTCAAGCAGAGAGCCCGCCCCCCATTACGCCGCCATCACAGGGGAGAGCAATGACAACCTAATGGCGTACGGACAATGCCTTCCCTCAAAACAACCCCTTTAACGGAGAATCCTGGGATCGCCGCCGCAGGGTGTGTGTGGGTCATTTCATGCCCCCCTCCCTCGTTTAGTGAAGATAGACTAAAGGATTCTGCCCAAGGCTTGAAACTGCCAAAGTTGTGACATTTTGCTAGGGGGAAGGCAAAACCTGCCAATGCAGAAAAATTCCTTTCCGGCTCTTCAACAGTGACTATAATGTAGTAGCGCCCGCGTACCTGTGAAGAAGAGGTTAACCTGCAAAAGAAGGTTTAACTGAGGGAGGGGAGGGTGGGAGAAGCTCTGAAGCCGACTGAGAACTCCCAGGTAAGTTTTGCCCACTATTGTGTGGGCTGGGAGATCCCTCCCCTTACCTGGCCAACTCTCTCCTGGCAATGCCTTCCCAGCTGGGATTGGGTAACTGGCAGAGGTAGGCGGCTGCCTCCAGGTGTCCAGCCTTGGGAGGGGGGGGAATCCAGGCTGTACTGCTGGGAACTGCATGGGATCCGGGGGGGGGGCTGCGTGTGACCGTGCAAAAGGTGCCCCCCATTTGATGTGGGGAGAGGTTATTGCCACTGGTGAGCATTTGCCATGGCTTTTTTTTTCAGCCGGAACTGGCCAGAACTCAGTTCTGGCACTCCTCAGGTAGGCACTATTACCATTACAGTGGTACCTCGGGTTACATACGCTTCAGGTTACATACACTTCAGGTTACAGACTCTGCTAACCCAGAAATAGTGCTTCAGGTTAAGAACTTTGCTTCAGGATGAGAACAGAAATTGTGCTCTGGCGGTGCGGCGGCAGCAGGAGGCCACATTAGCTAAAGTGGTGCTTCAGGTTAAGAACAGTTTCATGTTAATAACGGACCTCCGGAATGATTTAAGTACTTAACCCGAGGTACCACTGTATAAGAGAACAAGGGAGGCATTCATGGTGAATTCCAGCACCTCTTTTTCTAGACAAAATAGCACTGGCATTTCCAGCAGGTAAACCTTTATGCTAGTGCAGTCACTTCAGAAATCCTGTTGAGCAGAGCAGTCTTTTTAAAAATCCATTTTGGGGTGTCCTATTACACTAAGGGTCAAGCCGATGTAAATTTACACTTGATCTAAACACCATCCAGCTGCAGGGCTGCTGCTCCGCCTAAGTCTGGCAGAGGGAAAACATGACTTTGAGGTGAGCCAATTCTTTGGCTCCCTCAATATTCATTTTACGGGGGCGGGCCCTCTCCATCTTGAGGCAGCCTTACGCCTATCCAGAGTGCTTAGCCTCTTCTGTCACATGTGCTTCGTTTCTGTGACATCACAAACATGTGCTTCACTTGTGTGACATCACAAACACGTGCTTCACTTGTGTGACATCACAGAGGCCTCAGCTTAGCCAGTATTGGCTCAGCCATATAAGCCCCAGCTGAGCTGGAGTGAGCAAGGTAGGCCAGCGTATCTTCACTTGAGCTGGGTTGGGGACTTAACACTGGCTGAAATGGAGATCTCCTGAATCATATGCTGCTTATTCCAGTGGATCCTGCCATAGTGTAGCCCTCTAAAGAGAAGAATGTTATAATGAAGGAGGGAAAAAATGACAAAACTGAACTGTTTAGGTTGGAGGATAGTAGTGGACTCAGCTGGGAGACATTAAAAAATGAAAGTAAGTAGAATGGGATTAACTTTGAGGTTTTCTTAAAATGGCATTAAGATTCTAAGAGAAGAGGAGAAAAACTATTGTAGTATCTGTTTCCCTGCTGGCACAACTCATTGCCATTGTTGGCATTGCTCTGACACAGAAGTTAATAAATCCACCCTAAGCCCTTTATTTTTGGCAATTTTAAATTGTCTCATTAAAGCACAACAATTCTTATTTGGCAGCACCAGAAACAGCAACACATTGGGGAGATCTCCTTAAATTGTGCAGATGGTTGGGGCCAATCGATGTACACGTGTGCTTTGAAAATGTACTGCAAAGCAACTTTGTTGTGATCATCAGCATTTTTTGGTACAGTTTTTTAAGGGAGGAAGACCTCCATTCCTGCTACGTGTATCAATCTGAACAAAGCCTTTTTTCTGCTTTTCCAATCCCCATCCAACTTGGACTTTTTTTTCTGATTGGCTTTCCAGATCTTTGTCTTGTTGCTTTCCTTGACTTCCTGTCACAGACTTGATAAGTAAATTTGATCCCTTATTGCAGTACAGTGGTACCTCGGGTTAAATACTTAATTCGTTCCAGATGTCTGTACTTAACCTGAAACTGTTCTTAACCTGAAGCACCACTTTAGCTAATGGCGCCTCCTGCTGCTGCCGTGCCACCGGAGCACAATTTCTGTTCTCATCCTGAAGCAAAGTTCTTAACCCAAGGTAATATTTCTGGGTTAGCGGAGTCTGTAACCTGAAGCGTATGTAACCTGAAGCGTATGTAACCCGAGGTATCACTGTACACTGACTTGTGTATTTAAAACTCTTCCCTAAGTGTGCTCAATGGCCTAAGCTTTGCTTAAACTTATTCTGTGCTAATTGCTGCTGTCCACAGGCCTGTGTTAATCTCATTATTCTATGTCCCCATAATTTCGAGTCCCCTCGATTAATCAGAAAATGATAAATTACCTCTATAAATATATGTCTGCGAGTATGTGCATCAGAAAAAGAATAAATGGTTGCTGCAAGTAAAACGCTCTCTCCCCCCCCTTCAAAATCACAAAATGCACATCTGTACTATACCTATCATAAATACTAACTGTAACTAGCAGAACTGCTCCCTTGAATTGTGTGCGCGCATCTGCTGTACGAAAATACAGCGTGACAGGATAATGTGCATTGTGATTGTTCCGTCCCTTTCAGCAGCAATCACTTTAATTCAACTTTAATGTCCGTCCGTCCACGGAAACCTGTAATCTTGTTAAAGCACGTATAACAACATAAAAGAGACACTTTGTGTCATTCTGCTTCGGTTTACGCCATAAGGAATGAGTAGCAGGTAGCTTTGTTGGAAACATCGGAAGATGAATTGCTGGTTCATGCGCTGTACACACTCAAACATCTGGTGGTTTGTTTATCTTTATTTACAAGCCGCCTCTCCTCCAAGGAGCTCAAGGTATGGTTCACCATTCTATCCTGTGAATTTGCCCTCTGTGGGGAATCGGGTTGAAGTCAGTTGCAATGGAGTCAACCATCTTATGTCATATATGGATACCCCCCCAACTCCTACCGTCTAACTGGAATACGCAGTTTGGAATAGTAGGAGGGCTCCTGTGAGATTAAACATTTCTCTAGGAAAAACAATATTAAAACCCCTAATGGGCTAAAATGTGGTATATAGATACATATACAGGGCTCAGCAATAAAATGTTAGGGATTGATGAGGCAGGTAGTCAGGATTCCAGGCTTTCCATTCTTCTGCAACAGCCAGCCAGAATTCTGTCCACATGTAACATGCTCAGTCCTTATTGGTGTTTGGGGGTATTTTCCATGGTCTTGGGAGGGGGGGGGGTTGGACACATGCACCCAATCCCTGTTAACATTCTTCAATTTCTCCACTGACATCTCTTTTCTGGACCCCCTTTTTAAAAAAATAATAGCTAGTCATTGTGAACTAAGGATTGACCAATCCAAACACTCAGATGGATCTGTCTGCCTCTATCATTCATATTTTGAGAGGGTTAGAGTGTTGGACAGGGACCTGGGAAACTAAGGTTCAAATCCTCACTCAGCTATGAAGTTTACTGAGTGAACTTGGGCCAGTGACCGTATCTCAGCCTAGGCTACCTTGTGTACTAGGCTAAAAGGCAGAAGAGAGAACTATGGGGAGAACCATGCCTGCCACCTTGAGCTCCTTAGAGGAAATATGGGGTATAAATGTAATATTCTACCTTCCTATGTTTATCTGTCCTCCTGGTCCAACCTCTCCATTCAATTTCTCTTCTATTTATTTGTCAGGTCCCCCCCCCCCCACTTTCAATCTCTCCATATCCCTGGCTGTTGGGTTATTATGAGGCCAAGTGTTGTTGTTGTTTTAGGGGGTGGGAAGACACAAATAGGTATTAATATGTATACATGTGGTAGATCTACAACTAGCAGCAGTCATCCCATCAGGCTCTAGAGAGAGGGGAAGTGGACTGTAGTTAAAATACTAGCAACATGTGGTTTCTTTTGTCCTTGGACTCTTTGAATTCTAGCTAGCTCTTATAAGTACTCTGCAACTAAGAACTCGTGACCAAAATACTGCCATTTCACACTAACATTCATTCACATCAATAGGTGTGGTGTGACACAACTGCAGGTGTCATCAGACATGCCACCCCCTCCAACCCTTTTTGTCTGTGCATTTCTGCGCCCACATGATTTACCCATGAATTTGAAGGGAAAGAAGTGTATGCTGGGATATTCCCCCCCCCCCTCATTTTTGTATTTGTATTTTGTGTGTGATTGTTTAACAAGGCTTCAAACCTATTTTTCCTGGAACCAATTAACAGGGGAATCAGCACTAAACTTCCAGTAGATTCCACGAGATTCTGAGAAGGCTTTTTTTTGGTCATGTGAAAGATCACATAAAATGCAGAAATGATTGGGTAAATAAATGTTGGAGAGCTGGAATAAAGTATTGTCTGAATGCAGCCTTGCCACTCATGAGCCAATAAAAATGGAGCAACCTACGTGGTGTAGTGGTTAAGAGCAGTGGACTCATAATCTGGGGAACCGGGTTTGCGTCCCTGCTCCTCCACATGCAGCTGCTGGGTGACCTTGGGCTAGTCACACTTCTCTGAAGTCTCTCAGCCTCACTCACCTCACAGAGTGTTTGTTGTGGGGGAGGAAGGGAAAGGAGAATGTTAGCCGCTTTGAGACTCCTTCGGGTCTAATATAAAGTGGGATATCAAATCCCAACTCTTCTCTTCTTCTTCTTCTTCTTCTTCTTCTTCTTATTATTATTATTATTGGGTCTGATATTTAAGCCTAACTATTTCTTTTTAAAAAGGTGTGTCTTCTGATTTCATCCGTGGGAGTCTAGAAGTAAAATGTTGGAAGGAGGAGGTTCAGCTTGAAAAATGTGCACTTGCTTCGCCTCTGCAGAGCAGGCAATAAAAAAGCTAAGCTTCTAGCTGGCTATTAAGTACAATGGCTGTCTATCAAGCCCAGTTAAAACTTGTGGACCTCTGCTCACTAAACTGATGACCCTTGATAGGTGGATAACTTGTGCCCAAACCATAATCCAGGTTTCTGTTAATTTCAAGTTTGCATTATACACAGGGCTTTAAGGGGAATTTCCTTTTCAAATCTTTTTCTGTTCAAATGCTGAATGAGAGGGCCTGAGAGTGCACATGTACAATTCGCAATGAAAGTAACTCATATGAGAACCTCTAGCAACTAATCTCATCCCTCCCAAACCTCCAGGTTTTTAATGGGTACTGACTTGCAACAACACATCTTCTTTCCATTATGAATTGAGCATATAATTGAAAGCAACTACTGCTGTTCGGTAATATTTAGATGCCCTTTAGGAAGAAAGAGTGGGTGGGGGAGGATTTATTGATCAGTTTGCTTTTCTGAGTGGAAAGAAAAAAAACATGTAATAGGAGAGCTTTGAAGAAATTGTTCTATTTCCATCTTGCATGAGGATCTCAGTATTTCCTACAGGCTAGCTTGCCTTGTGTTTCTTTCAGAGAGCACCAGCTCAGAACGAGATGCATAGCAGGAGCTGCAAATTGGGCACAGCTACTGGAAGCTCAGCTGAATTTGCTGAAAGGTTCATGAACTTTGCTGAACCTGGGCTCATTGTGAGAAGGAAGCTGAAAAGCAAGCGAGTTCTTCCAGCATGGAGTTTTATTATAAACGCTTCACATGCCACCCAAAAGGGTTTCACCAATTGGGACTGATCCTTCATTTCAGCTCTCTTCGCCTCCCTCCCCTCCTCAAATGCTCCTGACAGGTCCAGGAAGTGTGACAGCATTCAAGTAGATATCATCTAATTTGAGGACAGAAGTCACTTACTGATAGAAAAAATATTCAGCTTATCAAGCAGTTGCTCAGGGAAGCTGGCATTAAGGAATAATGATGCCTGGGCTGCAGAGGAAAATCACCACATTTGCGGAGGGTGGGGAGCTAACCTTTTTACTTGGAAAACAGGACAAAGTAACACCAACAACCCAAAATGTGTCTTCCCACCAAAGAAAGGAGAAGTAAATTATTCAAACTGGAGATTGTTAGGAACTCTAAAGTGCAATGGAACTGTGCTGGGAATCTTGGTCCTGGGGGTGGGTACAAAACAAGCAAACAAGAAAAGGAAACCAAAGTTTATTTTTTAGCTAGTGATGTCCAAAGAATGCTTATATTTCAGAATAAATCACAATACAGACAGCTTATGTATTCACCTGGATGCTTCCCCCCACTTTGAGTGGTGAAGGGGCAGCTGCACATGAATTAATGAATATCCTTGTTGGGTGACAGCAAAGGTCGATCTAGTTGAGTATTCTGTTTCCAACAGTGGTCAGATTCTTCTGGGAAGCTTAGTAGCAGAGCTTAGGGGCAAAATCCCTCTTCTGATGCCCTTCCCCAAGTATCTGATATTTAGAAACATACCGCTTCTAAGAACAAAAACCATGGCTATGTTCTGCCTCCATCGTTGGAGGGAGCATAATTCTGAATACCAATTGCTATAATTCGTAAGTGGGGAGAGTGCTGTTTGTGGACAGGTCCTGCTTGTGGACTTCTCATGGCACCTGTTTAGCCACTACATGCCTAAGCACATATTGCCTGCAGCACGGTGAGGGGCTAACCATAGAATATAGGTTTTGGCCAACACATTGGCTATGTGTACACTATCAAATAACCCAACTGCTGGTTGATAAGGAAGGTGGAGTTGACCCTTGGTTTGGGGTTTCCCCTAACATGCACCAGGTGATACAATCACACCTGGGCCACCATTGGGAGGGGTACTATAGCCCATCATACCCTGTGTGAACTATTGGACACAGATATGCCTTCTGGATCCCTTTCACAAGGATCAGCTAAGGATCCATCCCAATGCCTTATATGCCAAAGTTGTGGCATTTGATATGAGGCAGGCAAAAAAACCAGCAGATTGGCCAGTTTTTCTGCTGGAAAACAATTCTCCTTAACCCCAAATACAGCAATCAAATAAACCATATCAAGGTTCTAATACCAGCCTGCCACTGAGAAAGAGAAGGTGGAAACAAAATATCACTTAGGGAAACGTAAGGAAAGCGGAACAAACTGTTGTATGAATGCAGCCTTGTGCTGTTCTCTGCTATATCCTGGAAAGTGCCTTCAAATTTTCTGTTGCTGTTTCAAAACTCAAGATCTGTCACTTTATTTCAGAAAGCAATATAAATATTACCTTGCGATTCAAATAAATGCTGGCATTCATTTGCCTCCCAAATATTCAAGACAGATTAAGCATAAATATTTCATCACGAGATTTTGGAAGCATCCCCAGTTTTTCACAGCAAATGGAATTTGTAGCCAATCACAGCAGATATGATTCAATTGGTCTTGCACTGAGGAGACTAATTAAGACCCTTGTGGGTGAACTGGGTAGCCTTGGTCAAACTTCACTTTCTCACAGAAAATGGGGACATGAAAGGTCTGTCATAGATGCTGATCATGAGTGTGAAATTCATTTAGAATTAATCTACTGCTGTACACTTACCCAGGTTGACTTTGTACATTTAGCTATTTGAATTCTTCCAGACTCTGGGATCGGTGAAAAATTGTTAAGGCCCATCCAATGCTGAGTACCTACTGAAGGAATGGTAGCAGCAAACAGAAGTTTGTTCTCCAGGAAATGCCATAAAAATATTAAGAAAATATCTTTGAGAAAATGAGGAGGAAAAGGGTGGTGGTGGTAGTGGGTTTTTTAAATTTCCTCAGGAAGGAGCAGATGCTATGAAAGGAATTTAACATATTTCTCAGCTGGCAAAAATCACATTATAAATGGGTTGAATGCTCAGAGGCAGTTATCATTCTCTGAAATGCATTATCTGGCAAAAATGCATTGACTAAAAGGATTTATTAAAATAGATGTTTACCTCCCTTTTTGTAAATGATAGATATTCCCACAGATAGAAACTAAACTATTAAGCTCCTTGGTATTTTCTCCCCATTTTAATTTGAAAGCTAGCTAAGAATTATTCTTATTTAAATGAAATTGGCAAGGGAGCTTCCAATTCCACAAAGGCCAATTTCTTAAGTCAGTGACCTCTTGTTTTCTAATTAGTCTTTCCTCACATCTGTAATCTTTCTTTTCTTTTTTTAAAAAAGGGAGCTGAATGTCTCCTTTTAGATTTTTTTATTTTTTATTTTAACTTCGAGACTAGAGCTGGGATGCTACTGAGTTCTGTATTCCAGGAGCTAATTGAACATTGGTTTGAATCCTAAGGTAACTTTTCTTAAGGAGTTCCATCAAAGTTTCTGGTCCTTTCCTCCCCTATGGCTGCCTAAGGACCTGCTGCAAAAATGTGGTGATGCACGGTGACTGGGGAGTGAACCTGAAACTGACAGATATTTCTATCCCTGGTATACAGTGGTACCTCGGGTTAAGTACTTAATTCGTTCCAGAGGTCCGTACTTAACCTGAAACTGTTCTTAACCTGAAGCACCACTTTAGCTAATGGGGCCTCCTGCTGCCGCCGTGCTGCCGGAGCACGATTCCTGTTCTCATTCTGAAGCAAAGTTCTTAACCCGAGGTACTATTTCTGGGTTAGCGGAGTCTGTAACCTGAAGCGTATGTAACCCGAGGTACCACTGTACATATAATCTCCCACTGACTGTAGTTTCTGCCTTCGTTGGAAAGCTGAGCTGGACTGCTTTTGACTGAAACAGACTTTAATGTCCCCCCTCCAGTTCAAGAATCTGGAGAATTCAAGAATCTAGTGTCTGGTATTGGAGGGTGAGCAAGAGAATGATGAGAACTGACAGCTTTAGGAAAAGGGCGACAGTTAACTAATCTTCCTCATTGAACCCAAGCGGAAATGTGAAGAACTGCCTTATTTAAACATGGAAGCTTTAAAGCCTTTTTGTATGACTTCATGCATGAAATGGCATCAGAACAACAGAGTGTGCATCATTTCTGAATGGTTCTGAGCTGGAGAGTCTTTTCTCAGTTTCCAGAGCGGGCGCACCTGGGCAGCCCGGGAGACAGGGCACAGAAGGCAACGTGAGGAGGACACAGCAAGGGAACCATGTACCCTTCCAGTCAGCCCTAGGGAGCTGCCCTCATCTGCCAGAGCCCAGCAGAAGAGAGGGGTTAGACAAACGTCTAGGAGACCCAACAATGAAGACTGTTGTGCTTGTCCACACTTCCTTTTCCAGGTCCAGGTGTGTCAGGGACTAGGCAGAGAAGGAACGGTGGAGACTGCCTCCCCAGCCTGACCCTTCCAGAGAAGAAGACAATTCAGAGTTACAACAGGGGTTTAAAGGTGATCACAGCTCAAAGGCAGATGAGGGGGAAAGCTGGGAAATAATGGGAGAGGAGGAGGAGGAAGCACCGGGGGGTGGGGGCTGACAGACACCGTGGGACCGCCTCTCCCAGAACCCAGCAAGCATTGAAAGTAGGAGAGCAGAGAGCTCAAAGGCAGAGGGCGCTTCTCAGCACCCATAGCGATGACCCATGAATGGAGAGAGGGAGGGGGTGGAGACTCACTGGGGGCAATGCCATTGTTCAAGAAGCTGCATTTCCAAGACTCTCTCTGTGAATATTGAATAAAAAGCTGTTGGTAAGAACTTTTCCTCGTCTTATCCATTTTTGGAGACCTGCTGTGGGGGTTGGATCCACTATTGCTTGACAAGGTGCGAGCAGCGGTTTCTTTTTTTGACCCAATCCTTTCCTCAGGAAAATCCATGTTCAACCACTGAATTGGAGCAAACAGCGTGGATGAGCTCTGAGAGTCCCTCTGAAGTATACTGACTGGCGTTGATGGCAGCTTGGAGACCAAAAGTATCTGGAGGGCCACAGGTTGTCCACTGTGCTCTATGAAATCATCTTTAAAACATCAGAAATATGCAGAAATGTGCTGCAACCAGCTGGTGGGTGGCTCAGCACATAGGAAAGTGATACGGTTCAGAAACAAAGTGATTTGTGTGCCCCTCAAGAGCCCATCCTGCTGGTGTGACTTTTCCTCCAAATCCTGTCAGGGGAGAAGGAGTCCTCCCGAGCGGTTTGGTTATTCAGAGCCTTTGCATCTAAGAATAAAATAGAGTTTTGGAGATCACCGTACAACAAATACTGATTCATTTGCTCACGAACAGCAGCGCTATTCTGTGAGTTGGTCACACAACCCATAGGGAGGAACAGACCTCTTTGCCAACGAGTAAATGTTTTGGTATGCAGCCTCACTGAAAGCAGAGCAATAATTCATTCCAAACATGACATTGTGAGGCAGGATTATAAAAATGGCAAGGTAAACACTAGAATATTAAAAACCCATTATCAAAATCACAGTTGAGTGTGATTTCTCATTTCCTATAATAGTTTACTTGGCTTCATTGTTTTTGTAATAAGAGAGAGAGAGAGAGAGAGAGAGAGAGAGAGAGAGAGAGAGACTTGCTTTTCATTTAATGGCATTGCTTTCTGTTAAAACTCTGTATTACCAGCTTATCTGCATGTGAAATGTGGGGTGGAGAAAGATTTAAATTATTCAAAATTCCAAATAAGCTGCCAGCAATAATTCACTCTAAGTTCTTGATCAGTAACTGGAAAGCAGGCAAGAAAAGAAAAGCCATCCTCTTGCTGAATATTTTACATTCCATCTGCATAGATATTGGTAAAATAAAATGAAATAAAGGCACACACAAAACTTTCATCTAGTAATGATAAAATATGCCACCATCCTTTTTGATTAACATGACAGATTCTCCAGAATGCTACAGAGGGTCTTATACAACCAAAAGAACAACTCACTCATCTTGGTGATATGGGTTTTTGTTTAAGTACATCAAGACCAAATATATATATATGTAGTTATCAAGGAATAAATATTCAGGGAGACTCCTTCTTGCCATCTGTCTGTCTCGAGAGACAATGGTATAGGCTACAACAGCAGCCCAGATCCTGTTAGCCCAAAGATGGAAAGAAGAACAGTTACCAAAAATAGAAGAATGGCAAATAAAATTTATGGACTATACAGAAATGGCAAAACTGATGGCAAAACTCAGTGACTCTGACAATGAGAAGTTTAAAAAAGAATGGGGAAAATGCATTGTGTATGTGCAGAAATACTGTAAACAAGTTGGCACATTGGCATGTTTAGATTAAGCACTTGTAAGTAGTAAGGAAATTGAGAATGTAAAGGTGTAACCAATGGATAAAAATAACTTTTAAAAATGCAGAGAATGATTCAGGTAGGTAGCCGTGTTGATCTGACGCTGTCAATATATATGTGTGTGTGTGTGTGTGTGTGTCCAGTAGGACCTCAGAGACCAACTAAGTTTGTTCTGGGTACTGTGGTACCTCTGGTTACGTACTTAATTCGTTTCAGAGGTCCGTTCTTAACCTGAAACTGTTCTTAACCTGAAGCACCACTTTAGCTAATGGGGCTTCCCGCTGCCGCCGCCACACAATTTCTGTTCTCATCCTGAAGCAAAGTTCTTAACCCAAGGTACTATTTCTGGGTTAGCGGAGTCTGTAACCTGAAGCGTATGTAACCTGAACCATATGCTAAAGTGGTACCTCAGGTTAAGAACAGTTTCAGGTTAAGAACAGAGTTCCAGAACAAATTAAGTTCTTAACCCAAGGTACCACTGCACTTGGGCCATTTTCTTTAATCAGAACAAGTTCAGTGTTCATTGTCTGATCATTTTCACAAAGTAACACTTGCTTATTCATTTCACTGTGCTCCTCAGGTCTCCAGATTCAAAGTATAATGTCACTCCTAACAACTCTGACACATTGTAATCCTTTCAAATGTCAAATGCCTTTTTTTAAAAAAATACCCCAGGAACTTGACTAATGTGGAATGGCTTTTTTCGTAAATGCTATACCTTATTGCCCTTTGAAGGTACAAGATTTATTCGTTTCCTCTCTGTGCCAGAATGCAAATTCTTCATCTTAATTGCAATAAGATTTTGGCTTCAGATACCTTGGCTAACTCTCAGTGTTTTCTATACAGTGGTACCTCGGGTTAAGTACTTAATTCGTTCCGGAGGTCCGTACTTAATCTGAAACTGTTCTTAACCTGAAGCAGCACTTTAGCTAATGGAGCCTTCTGCTGCCACCGCGCCGCTGGAGCACGATTTCTGTTCTCATCCTGAAGCAAAGTTCTTAACCTGAAGCACTATTTCTGGGTTAGTGGAGTCTGTAACCTGAAGTGTATGTAACCTGAAGTTTATGTAACCCAAGGTACCACTGTATCTGCCAAATGCCCCATCCAGCCACACACTCACACAAAATCAGTAGTCTCAGTATAGATCCTCATGCAAAATCTTATGTACATGGTGAGTTGTAGTGATATTCCTTTTTTACAACAACAAGCAAAATTACGTATTCAAAGGACTCACCGAATTTGATGGGGTGCTGCTGATGGTGGTGTTCACTGATGCAATCCTCTGTCAAGTTTCAAAGATTTGGATTGAATCCAAGGAAATAATTACACAAGCAGAACATCTTCCACTTACACAATAGAACTTCCCTTCTCTCTTCTCTCTCAAAAATTTTCTTTGGGGTTTTGCCCAACCCACTGGAAGAGATTTGGGACAGGCAGGGAAATGTGAGGGAGGAGAAGTTCCATTGTGTGTGGGGAAATTGTTCTACTTGTACAATTTCATTAAGCCTGCCAGAGTTAACCTATTTAAAGGTAAAGGTAAAAGACCCCTGACAGTTAAGTCCAGTCGCAGACGACTCTGGGGTTGCGGCGCTCATCTCGCTTTACAGGCCAAGAGGGCTGGCATTTGTCCGCCGACAGTTTTTCCGGGTCATGTGGCCAGCATGACTAAGCCACTTCTGGCACAACAGAACACAGAAACCAGAGCAGTGCATGGAAACGCCATTTACCTTCCCACCACAGCAGTACCAATTTATCTACTTGCACTTTTGGTGAGCTTTCAAACTGCTAGGTTGACAGGAGCTGGGACCGAGCAATGGGAGTTCACCCCATTGCAGGGATTCGAACCACCAACCTTCTGATCAGCAAGCCCAAGAGGCTCAGTGGTTTAGACCACAGCACCACCTGCATCCCACTAGGGTTAACCTAGACTTTACCCTAAATACCGTATTTTTCGCTCTATAACACGCACCTGACCATAACACGCACATCATTTTTAGAGGAGGAAAACAAGGGAAAAAACATTCTGAATGAAACAGTGGATGTATCATTTTTGTGCTTCATGCTGTGGCCACAGACATGTGATCTGATGGTGAATTTGGGGTGACCCAATGCAAAAATTCTGAGAATTCCTGTGGATCCATGCTTTGTAACCACGTTTTTGCACCATTGCAGCCCCAGGCAACAGTGGGTGCGTGATTTGGGGGGGTGCAGGCTGTAGCCATGGACATGCTTTGTGATCTGATGGTGAATTTGGGGTGACCCAATGCAAAGATCCTGAGGATCCATGTTGATCTATGCTTTGTAACCACATTTTAAGTGGGGAGCGAAGGAAAAACAAAGAAGGGACATGAGAGGGGTGTGCAGAGAAGCAGCTGGCTAAGAATGCAGGAGAGGGATTTAACGGGAGGGAGGAAAGAAAGGCAAAAGTTTCCCCCCACCCAAGCCAGCCATCTCTCTCTCTCTCTCTCTCTCTCCCTCCCCCCTCTCCCTCTCCCTCTCCCTCCCCCACTCTCTCTCCCTCTCCCCCAGCAGCACCGGAGCACAGAGAGGAATTAGAAAGAACGACACTCTGCTTGCCTGGAGGGGAGGGGCTTTCCCTGCTCTTTGTTCCGTTTCAGCAAACACAGCAACGAAACAGAGAACGGTGGGCAGTAAGACCCTGAGGCAGAATGCAGGAAAGCAGCCGCTTCCTCTTTTCAGGTTTCCCTTCTCTGTGAAGCGCGATTTGATTTTTGCCTGATTTTTTGGCTCCAGGGACCACACATTCGCTCTATAACACGCACAGACATTTCCCCTTCCTTTTTAGGAGAAAAAATCTGCGTGCTATAGAGGGAAAAATACGGTAAGTGGTCGTCAGCCCAAGTTCTCCCACTACCACTAAATGGAAACCATGTGAATAGCTCTCTGTTCCTCTTCATAATGCACTGCTTTTACTCATCCCACTCAGTTAGTGTACATTGGGGCATGATTGACAAGGCAAAATCAGAGTGGAGCATGACAGGCAGGGCCAGTCACCCTTCTTCTGCACATTTATTTTATTTACTAGGCATGTGATAAAGGAGCTTATGGTGTCCAAAATCCTGGTCTGGCTCTACTGAATGTGATGAAGATAGAGGCACTAGATAGGCAGGCCCTGTTTTTGGTTTGGTTTTGGTTTTTAGGGAACAGCCATGTCTGGTTTGGCCCAAAGAAATCGGATGGAAGATTAGAGCCAGCACTGCAGTTTGGGATTGATAACTCATGTATAGGAGTTAAAAATTAAATGCTTTCAACATTCAAAGCACAACCAGGAATCCACTTGTGCTGCCTGAAGGTAACCTCATTATTTCCCCTTCCACACTAGCCAAGGCTGTTGTCAATTTTTTAATCACAAACCATTCTTCAATTTATAATGGAGTGGCTTCATAGGGGCTAGGATCAAAAGGCTTCAGGCCCTCTTTCTACCACATCCCAATATATTCCCCCAAATGTATTTTGAATGTCAAGGAACTATCCAGAGCTGCATGCAATTCACTATAAGAGTACAAATTTTGAAGTTGAAAAACACCAAAGTCACATGAGCAAAGTCCTCTAGATGTGAATACCTGAGTCTTTTGAAATGCAAGTGGAATTCGGAGAGGGCTATGGTTCAGTAATAAATCACCTCCTTTTCATGCAAAAGTCCCAGGTTTAATCCCTGGCATTTCCAGGCAGATCCGGAGTGGATTCCTGTCTCAATCTCTGTCAATCAGTGTTTCCAATACTGAGGTAGATGGCCCAATAGACTTTCAGTAAGGCAGCTTTCTGTGTTCCTAACCCAGTTTAACAGGAGTCAAACATTATCAGAATATCTTCTATGTAGCAATTTGGTTCCACTTTTTCTTCTATGCAAAGCATCCTTTAGGACAGGGGTCAGCAACCTTTTTCAGCCGTGGGCCAGTCCACCATCCCTCAGACCATGTGGTGGGCCGGACTATTTTTTTTTGGGGGGGGGGTGAACAAATTCCTATGCCCCACAAATAACCCAGAGATGCATTTTAAATAAAAGCACACATTCTACTCATGTAAAAACACCAGGCAGGCCCCACAAATAACCCAGAGATGCATTTTAAATAAAAGGACACATTCTACTCATGTAAAAATATGCTGATTCCCGGACTGTCCATGGGCCGGATTGAGAAGGCTATTGGGCTGCATCTGGCCCACAGGCCTTAGGTTGCCTACCCCTGCTTTAGGAAGACTAGCAAGAGGGACAAGTTGAATGGGGAAATGAAACAAAACCTGCAAACCCCCCCCTCTCTCTCTTTCTCTCTGTGTGTGTGTGTGTGTAACTCTTGGATTTTCCATTCCGAACGTGTAATTAGTGTGTGTGTGGGGGGGGGGGGGAATCAGATAAATAAATAAATAATAGCACACTCTGCCCTTTATAATCACACTGAAAATGAAACAATCGTTGAATATGTCATTACAAATGTGATCAAATCATCATGGAAAAGAAATCTGTGGCCCTCCCGATGTGGTTGCATTCTGACTCCCACTCATGCAAATGTTCGTGGATGATGGGAGCTGTACTTCATCTGCTATCTGGAGGACCACAGGTTCTGTATCCCTGTTGTACAGCACATCAAACAACAGTCTTTTCTTTATCACCCACCTAATCTCGCCAGCTTGGTTACAATCCAGCCAAAGTAAAGCACTTCTAGGTCCCATTATCTCAGGGGAAGAGTTAGTCCAGCCTCTTTATACCAGAAGGACCTTAAAGTGCTCGGCTTGGCCTGCTTCCTGCCTATAAAGTCTAATGATTAGATACAGGGGTACCAACTTGAATAAAATATTGGGGGGTCCAGGTAAGCCCCACCCCACATAATTGAGCCCGTGATGTGGTGCATGCACACCATTTGAATGAAAATGCCTATCAACTGAGGAGGGGGGCTCAAATATTTTAGAGGGGGTGAAGACCCGTTGGCCCCTAGGAGTTGGCTCCTATGATTAAGTAAGTTCATTAGCTGGTGAGTTAACATAGGAACATAGACATGCAAAGCATGTGTTTTATCATCAAGCTATGGAACCACCCAGTTTCATAACAACAAACAAATGCAGCTCAGAAAAAACAACAACAACACTTGGAAATGCATTGCAATTGATTGTGGCAGAAGCCTCAGGCTATACACACAGGAGACATGCAACCATTTGACAAAATAAATAGTAAGTAGTTCCAAAACTAGCAGCCTCAGAAGTCTGCAGGTTGGCCTTTTTAGTAGCTGGAAGAACTTGTAATTCTTTTGACTCAGACACTATATGCAAGGCTTCCTGTAACACTGGGGCCCTTCCTGTGACACTGGCAAGCTGCTGGGTGCATTTACAGATTTACTTGACAGCCCACTGGCTCTGAGAATAGAGAAGTTTTAGTTTGGACAATGGTGGACAATGCAAAGATGCAGGATAAGCTGGGCTTCCTTCTAACATCGTAGCTTTCTTGCCCAATAGGCATCAGTCCACCTGACATATGTCATTCTTCGGTTGAAGCGGGAGCAGCAGCCAGAGAAGACTCCAGGCTATTGGAAACTATATGGCTAGGAGAGGAGGGCTGGATAATCAAGTTGTTCAGAAGACAGAGAGGAAGGACAAAGCGGGGATATAAAGGAGGTGAAGTGGGAGAGGAAATGAGTTAGAGCAGAGGTAGTCAATGTGGTGCCATCCAGATGATGATCAGCTGTTGCTGCTGCTGTTGTTTAGTCATTTAGTCGTGTCCGACTCTTCGTGACCCCATGGACCAGAGCACGCCAGGCACTCCTGTCTTCCAGTGCCTCCCGCAGTTTGCTCAAACTCATGCTGATAGCTTCGTGAACACTATCCAACCATCTCGTCCTCTGTCGTCCCCTTCTCCTTGTGCCCTCCATCTTTCCCAACATCAGGGTCTTTTCCAGGGAGTCTTCTCTTCTCATGAGGTGCCCAAAGTATTGGAGCCCCAGCTTCACAATCTGTCCTTCCATTGAGCACGCAGGGCTGATTTCCTTAAGAATGGATAGGTTTGATCTTCTTGCAGTCCATGGGACTCTCAAGAGTCTCCTCCAGCAGCATAATTCAAAAGCATGAATTCTTCGGCGATCAGCCTTCTTTATGGTACCATAAAGATGGTCAGCTACAGTTCCAATAATCCATGAACATTGTCTCTGCTAGCTGGGGCTGATGGGAATTTCAGTCCAGCATTGGACATCACCTTGGCTAGAGAGAAGGGATCTGTATTGTCAAAAGCTAAGGTACCAATATTTCAGGGGTGGAAACTTGTGGCCCTCCAGATGAACGCCAACTGCTATCAGCTCCAGCCAAGATAGCCCCCATCCAATGATAAGGGTTGTAGCTCCATAACTCCTGTGGAATTGAGGGTCCCCCATCCCTGATGTATTGCTTTCAAATATTGCTTTGGCTGCAGGCCTCTAGATCTAACTGGATTTCAGAGCAAAACAAGAGGGACGCCAAACGATGTGCCATGGGAGACGCACACTGTTCCAGCAGTGTTTTATTTATAAGCCAAAGGAAAGGTTGCCGGTATCTTTTAATTAATTCCTCACTCTTTTAGAACCACCATTGTCCAAGTTTGCTTTCTGTGCCTTCCCATCCCTGACTTTCTCCTCCTACTGCTCTACCATTTCTTGGCTCCTTTCGACGTCTACCCAAGTTCTGCACATTTAATTATCAGCAGGATTGATGGGGTTTTACAAATAGTATCTTTCTTGACAGTGCTCCATATCTTCTTGGGTCATTCAGGTCACTCCTAATTCATTGCTGGCTTTAAAAAAAGAAGAAGAAATTATTTACTTGTCTCCAGCTGAAAGCTTTCTAGAAATCTAATCAAAAGGCCACAGTCTCAAGAGCTTCATATGATGCTGTAGCTTTAAAATCCCAAACTCCCTTTCCAATAGGCTAACTAAAGTGAGCCATATAAATGCTGTGTAACTGTATTTAGGCTGGATCTTATTGCTCTTGGTCCACATAATATCTACTAAAGTGCTTTCAGCAGAGGCGAGTTGAAAAATCATAGCAATTTCTAAATTTAGGAACCAAAGAAATTTCTGAAATTTCTCTGCATTAGAAGAGGGGTTTCCTCTTCATTCGAAATTGTGAATTGCCAGTAGTATGTGCCTATGAGTCTATAGTTTGTTGTTTGAGGTTCGTGTGTTGCATCAGCACCTATCATAGTTGGACAATTATTGGGGACCCACTGAAATCGACACCAACCTTCCCATCTTTAAAAAGTTCATTTTAAAAATAAATAAATGACCCAGAACTAAGTATGTCCCATCATTCCCAAAGGGACTTGCTGTAGGTGCACTCAGAGCACACAGTGGTAAGAATCCTAATCTTAATCCTAATAATTCTAATTTATTTATATGATGCCTCGGCAGCTCTGGGCAGCTCCTAACAAACAACAACAACTGTAAAAACACAACACATCACACTAAAGACTTCCCTGAATGGGGCAGCCTTCAAATGTCTTTTAAACACCAAACAAATGGTTTATCTGGTTGGCATCTGCTGGGAGGACGTTCCACAGGGTGGGTGCAACTGCTGAAAAGGCCCTCTGCCTGGTTCCCAGCAACCTCACCTCTCACAATAAGGGAACCACCAGAAAGCCCTCCGAGTTGAATCTCAGTGTCTGGGCTGGATGATGGAGGTGGAGATGCTCCACTTTTGAGAAATGGAGGCAGCACACAACTCTCAGAAGTGAATCCATAATCCAATCTGCTTCATGAGTTGCACAGAACAAATCAGGCAAATATGCTTTGGAGTCTGATTTTGACAAACTCTTCCCCCATTCCTGGGCCTGTGGCGATCACACAGGGTCCCCGGATGTTTCACCGTCTACTGATCCCTGTGCCACCACTTTATTTCTCGCTGCCACCACCCAGGCCCTACCTGGTACAATACTGAGTCCAGTCAGGGTTAAAGTGGAACATAAACTTCTGTTTATTTATTGCAATTTAACAAGCGTGTGGTTTCATAAACGGTATCGGTCAATTACAATCATAAGGTGCCTATCCAGACCTATAACTTCAGTTACCTGCTCTCCCTCACTAAACCACCTCTCAGATATTTACTTGTCTTCCTAGCTCCTAACTGTTCCTGACTCAGCTTATTTTGCTACACTAACTCAACCTCCCCACAGACTCTATTCCAAAACACCCACTCCAACCAGCCTCCCAATGAACTCCTCCCTTGGCCCCTCCCAGAGCTGGTTTTATACTCCCTCTGACTCCACCCCCCTGGGTCATGATTGGGTAACCTGTTTAACTATTTCACCTCCAGCACTCTCATATGCTAACGTCACAGGGCCCCAGAAGGTTCCTCACGGTGGTAGATTTAGGGCCGTACAAGCTGCATGTGTTCGTACCAGATCCAAACTTTGCTCAACAGTAGGGCTTCTGTTTTTTGAGAGCCAGTGTGGTGTAGTGGTTAAGAGCAGTAGACTCCTAATCTGGGGAACCGGGTTCGCATCTCCACTCCTCCACATGCAGCTGCTGGGTGACCTTGGGCCAGTCACACTTCTTTGAAGTCTCTCAGCCCCACTCACCTCACAGAGTGTTTGTTGTGGGGGAGGAAGGGAAAGGAGAATGTTAGCCGCTTTGAGACTCCTTAAAGGGAGTGAAAGGCGGGATAACAAATCCAAACTCTTCTTCTTCTTCCTAATCCTGATAGAGGGAAAACTAGCCTTTAAAACAGTCTATGCTGGGTTGCTCTGTCACATAACTGAGCTGAAGAGGCTTAGGATTCAACCTAAGTTCACCTTCTCTGGTCCAGCCATGCATGGTCCTGGAATGCCTTTTTTTCATACTTGCATTGGCCTTGGCCAGCTGAGCCCCAGTTAAGACAGGATGAGCAACTTATGTTAGGGCTGCCATTTCCCCAGACATTACCGGGATGTCAAAGGTGAATTTCTTGTAAAAAATTGCTTTTTGAAATATGGCAACCCTAAGTTCTGTCTGTGTATCTTTGGCAAGCTGAGAATCAGCCATCTGAGCTCTAGATCTACTGTATCTTAAGCTCTCATCCTTTCAAATCTTGCCATAGGATTTCCCCACATTGGATTGAATTTTATTAGTAAGCTGTGGAATGTTTATATATTGCACTATGTTTGTATATTTTGTCTGTTTTTATTTATGCTCATGAATAATCGGCTTGAATTTAGAAAAAGGAGCATGCAAAATACATAAATAATAAGCAAGATGCTCCTTCCAGGAGTATTATGGGGTTGCTGTTGTTGTTTTTTTAAAAAAAGAAAAACAATGCTATCTTGCACTTAATAGGAAACAATCTGTTCTGATTAAACTTTAAAATGATCACAGAGCACAATATGTCATCAGGCAATTCAAATTGAAGCCATTTTAAAATCACCATGGCAATTAGATTCTTGCAGCCTCCAATACCACTCTTTTAAGTAGAAGGTCACTCAGAGCTTCCACTGTAAGCCTTGGTTTTTGTGCTTTATTATTCAGTTGTTAAAGGTGGGGAGGAATGTATCTGTGGAACTGACACACTAGGTTACACTCTGAGTCCTTGATTAATCTTTTAATGAGGTTTAAAGGAAGACTGCCTGATTCTGATTGCACAAGAAGATATAGTGTGCAGAGTTCATTCACCTTGCAATATTACAACTTAAGAGAGACAGGCTTCCAAAGGCATAATGGAAGCATTTGCCAATAGTATTTCATAGTAAAATATAAGTACCTATATCAATAGACCAGTGAGGCTGGACAATTGTTCTCAAAATGACCATAACAGATTCATGGGGTATGTAATGAGAGATGGTAGAAATAAATGGGGAGCACCATAGGAAATAAAACTTGGGGATCAGAATACTTTTGTAGAGGGAGCAGGGAATGCACCCACCTTGGACTGTCTCACTTCCAATAAGATCCTACACTGAGTATGGTGAGATTTACTCCTATTTATTTAGTTCATTCATAATTTGTCATTCTTCAATCATAGAATTCATGGTAGCATACATGTATTTCCCTAGGAGTCTGCCATCCAGGCAGGGACCAGATCAAGATCTGCTAGCTTTAGCAAGGTTACACCATTGTGTGTCTTCAGACCATGCTCTGAGACCAACAGTTTTATTTAGTATTGTAGCTTAATTATCCACAAATTGGGTGCAAAGCTAGCCCCATGATGTTGCAAAGGGCAATACAACCATGACAACTAAAGGCAGTGCCAATTTCTACTGGCAGCCCCCCATATGCAGGGGGAGGTATAATAACCTCCCTCTGGGCTGCAGCAGAGTAGCAGCAGGTAGCAGACTATTCAGATATGTGGCATTCTGAATTTCTTTATTATTTACAGCGAATTAAAACAACCAAACATGGCTAGTGTGAGCTGAGTGTCTCAAACACATCTTCTCTGTCTGAGAGCGGAGACAAAGAGGACAAAGAGTGGAAGTTACAGAAGTTCACTTCCATCCCCAGACATAACAGTACAGAAATGTAAACATGGATATCATGTTACATCAGCAATGGGAGAATACTGAATACTGACACTTTCATCTTGAGCTTCCAATGACTTTCAAGTCTGCCCTGTGTTGGGGACACTAAGGGCTTAGGTTGCAACCAAGGCCTAACCATGTGTGTAAAACTGTTTTCCCAACATTACAGGAGGGATGGTCCATAGGAAAGCCATAGTTATGGGACTACCAAACAGTCTTGCAGGATTGGGCTACAGCCAAAGCAAATAAATTCTCTCTATATTCATAAAAGGCATTTTACTGTCTCCAATGGAGACAAGCAGTCTGCTAAGATACAAAAGGACATTTGCTCTCAAGAAAATCAATAAAGCTCACTTTTTTCCAGTTGACATGAACCACACTGAGTGATATCTGAGTTCATTAAAAGACCTGGTCCGCAAGGGACTGTTTCCTCTAATAGACAATCTCATGTTCATTGTGTTTTTACTTTAAAAGAAAATTCAGCTCCCTGAAGCTTGTTTTATTCCTCGCTGAGGTTTTTTTCCTGGCCTAGACACTTTGGAACATGTTTTTCTCCAGCAATCACACATACACCCTCTACGTCCATCCTACCACAGAGATCAAACTCTAACACCAACATGGAGAGGTCATGTCCTTATTTGCAGGGAGTAGCCCACACAGTTAACAGCAGAGCATCTTGAATCAGAGCTGATTTCTTCAAGATGGTCATTGTAATGCAGGGTCATAAGTTCAGGGCTTGGGTGAGGGACCTGAACAGCAAAAGAGCAGGAACAAATAACAACATTAATTAAAGCCAACATATAGGATGTTAGGGAAACGGGGAGTCTTATGCCAAAGACTAACCTCTGAATGTAAGACAGGTACATGAAGCTAAGCGAGAAGTGTACTTATAAAGACACATTAGTGATTTATGTTTAAGAGGGACGCGGGTGGCACTTTGATCTAAACCACTGAGCCTCCTGTGCTTACAGATCAGAAGGTTGGCAGTTCGAATCCATGCAATGGGGTGAGATCCCATTGCTCTGTCACAGCTTCTGCCAACCTAGCAGTTCGAAAGCAGATAAATAGGCACTGCTGCGTGAGGAAGGTAAATGGCGTTTCCATGCTCTCTGGCTTCTGTCATGGTGTTCCATTGCACCAGAAGCAGTTTAGTCATGCTGGCCACATGAACCAGAAGGCTGTCTGTGCACAAATGCCTGCTCCTTTGGCCTGAAAGTGAGATGAGTGCCGCAACCCCATAGTTGCCTTTGACTGGACTTAACCATCCAGGGGTCCTTTATCTTTACCTTTACCTATCTAGTGAAGGAGAGACTCCATTTTATGTGAAGCAATGTGACTCTGTTTTGGAATCCACTGTGAACACTGCTAATGTTGAATAGAGTGTTGGAGTGCTTCTTCTCTGCTTGAAAGAGAGCAAAGTTGCAGGATAGGGTAAAGGTGGAAATCTCTCATAGGAGCTCCAAGGCATGGCCTGAGATACAGAAGGCTGAAAGTGCTGAGCTCTGGAAAGGGAGGAAAATACATTTGTTTGGAAGAGACTGTAAGCCCATGCTGAGAGAAGCATGTGACTGTAAATATTATGCAAGGAAAGCTTTTGAATGTTAAAGCCGGGGCATTAATTTCCAAAAAGGGGTGTTTGGTTTTTCTATCCATGATTTGAGCTTCTTAGTTGTGATTTCACTAGTCTTACTTCAACAGATCAATGGGGATTGTCCATATTTCTGTTTGTCTCATGCCTAAAAAGCATGGGCCTAAAGTGTTTTCTCCTGCCTCTTTAGCATTAAACTGGAATAAATAGCAAACCTGATTTTCTGAAAGGTCCAGATAGATACAGAAGCAGGCAGGCAGAGAACACTCTTCTGCTTCAGGGCACCAAAACCTGAAGCAGATTTGATGAGGAAAGAATATGCAACACTGTTGCACATTTGTATTGTCATTTCCTAAGCTGCTTTTTTTTTGCATATCGTCAGCAGTAGAATTAATGTAGACATCTCAAGAATAATCAGAATGCATTGCTTTGGAGCATAAAATCTACAAAATGCAGATCATAAGGACCGAAGCACTCCATAAGATCCAAGTGACAGGGGGAGAAATGTACACCAAGTGTTCTTTGAGTTCTAATTTATCTCCTCAGTTCTAAAAGGAAAGCACTCTCTATGCACACAACCCATATTCAGCATCCTCTTGAAGCAATTATTGCTAAGATGCTTACCATTTTAACACTCATTTGTAGTAGTGTTTCTAATTATTCTATTTTGCTGGCTTCAGCTCCTTCACAAAATCTGTCCCATCATCCTATTTACTAAATTCTTCATGCCACTAATGATCTTTTTTTCTTAGTCTCTTTACAGTTTGGCTTAATCACACTGGCTTCTCTTGTGCTGTTTTAATGCTTACATTTTACTGATCGGCAAATCTCATTCTTCATGCATCATATCCTTGATAAGTAATTTCTTTTTCTATGGGGATCCTCCATTCATATAATGGACTCAAAATATATAGACATTTGCTAGGCTTAAGATGCAAAGTTCCCCTACACTATGAAAATTTGCTGCAGCAGCAAACAAGAGCTTTATACATAGTGTACCAAGGACTATACAAACTGTGATGTGGCATTGGCACTGCATGTAGCCGTGAAGGTCAGATTGAGGGTGCTCAAAAAGTACTATTCACGTTTAATACATAAATTTGCATCTTTTCTTAAATAGACCAGCCTTCCCTCATCTGGTACCTTCCAAATGCCTTGAACCACAACTCCTACTCTCCCTGACCATTCACCATGATGGCTAGGACTCATAGGAGTTGTAGTCCCAAACATTAGGAAGTCATCCGTTTGGAGAAGGCTGGCTTAAACCATCCAATATATGTTTTGCATGGAAGGCAGAGGAGAGCACATGCAGAGCATAAAGAAGATTCCAGGTTCGACTTCCGGCGCAGCCGCCATGGCGAACTGCCAATCCCATGGTAGCAGATGCCAGCCGTGCAGTCAATTGAGGATAATTTGGGAATAATTTTTTTTAAAAAAATAAAATTGTCCAGTAGCACCTTAGAGATCAACTAAGTTTGTTCTTGGTATAAGCTTTCTTGTGCATGCACACTTCTTCAAATACACTGATACAGACCCTTGTATATAGTGGGAGGGTGGGGTTTTTCTCAGAAGGGTAGTAGGAGATGGGTGATTGACTCAGTGGGTATGGGAAACCTGTTGATGACTGTAAACGACTGCAATTATTCCTACAGGAAAAAGCAAGGGATAGTATGCATATAAGGTAGCTTCCTATGTACTGTCAATGGAGAAAAAACTTCAACGTTCTGTGATGCTATGCCCATGCCCAAATGGCAACATTCTGATGGGCCGTTTCAATGTGGCAGTTTTCAGCTTGGGGGAAAGGAAGTACTTCCCCCCGCAGTTTGTAAAGATTGCCTTACTAGTCAAAGTAGGAGTCCCAGGCCATTCCCCGAGAAACTGTTTACATTGCTACACGCCACCTCAATCTCCATGTGGCATGAGATTCCAGGGCTACAAGGCATGTTTACCAAGGACTGTATTCCCTTTTGGACAATGAGGTACAGCAGAGTCTGTGGTGTCTTTATGATATGTGGCTTATTTACAGATATGTACAACCTGAATCCAATGGAGGGATCTCCAGCATTAAATTCCAAGAGGTTCTGGCTTCTCCCATAGGCACAGCTTTGCCTTCAAAACAGAGAGCAGCATTTTCTGATCCTGCTTCTTCCTTAGTTTACATGTTGTCCTCTCTTCAGCTCACTGCTTAGTAACTCTGTTGCTTAACTCCTAGTTGACATTCTAAACTTCCCCTAAAATATTGCCATTTATTGTTGTTTTCTTGAAAAAAAATATTAAAGATTTTCTTGTGTTAGAAAAGTTAATGCATTGTCTCTTCTTTCAGCTCATACTTTTCTACAGATCAGTTACATTCTATGTAAAACAACACTGTTGTATACAGTGTTACCCTCGTTCTTGTTTAAATCCCATAAAACTATTAAACAAAGGGCCTAAAATTACTTTGCCAAATCACAGGGGTTTTTAGTTGAATTTAGAATTATATGGTCAAAAGCCTGCCCTCTTCTCCACTGCAGTTCTGGTAATGAAAGTGTATTTTATTTTTTAAAAGATTGCTTATACATAATACTGCTGCAGTAACATTTCTATAACTCCCCAGGAATATCCCTACCTTGCAGATCAATGAGATAGTGTGGGAAACTGCCCAAAATTTGTTCTCAGCATAGGAAAGAAAAAACAGCAGCACATGGGAAAGCCGTGATTCTAAAACAGTTAAATTGGTTTCTGTGTTTTAGAGTCCTGCAACATTTAGCACTCCATTATCTTAGCTCCTGTATATATGAATACTTATCTGAGCTTCTTCTATGATCAAATACAAGTTCAAGAGTCCAGTGATGCCAGTTCAGGAGCAAAAAAAAAGTAGAAAAAGAATTAATGAAGTAAATCTCACATTTCTTTCTTTTTTAATGTTACCCCATAGTCACCCCTAAAGACTTCCTGTACTTTCCTTTCTGGGAATGGGGTGAAGAGTGTTTTTGAATGACATTGGAACTTCCATTAATTCATGTTAATGGCTTTCTGCAGCAAATGTTAAAAGCAAGGTCACTGATACAATAGCTTAAGTTGAAGGACACCATTCACATAATTCTCTTTTTAAAATACTCTTCACCAAACACATCCTGCATTAATTATGCTACAGGATACTTTAAGTTGAACTTTCTAATGTGCATTTGTCATCCCTGCTGTATATGATGGCTGATCTGCCACTTTGCTAATTTTGAAAATTATCTATTCCACAGTGGCCAGATATAGTTCAGCTAAAGCATTGTGTTCATTTATTTTTCAATACGTTTTTCTAAACAATGGGTTTAAGCAAGGCAGGTTCAGCTGCTAGATCAAACCCAGTTCCTAGCAGAAATCATCTTATCATTTGATCTTTAAACACAGGACGATTCACAGCTGAATAGGAATAATTGTAATAATCAGCTGTGTTGAAAAGCATTGTGTTTTGAGTGGATACAAAAGACAATGGATGGTGATGATTGCTTTGTAATAACGTATTCACACATGCTAACCATCATGGGATGAAATTTTGTTTGGTTTGGATTTTAATGCAAACCTACCCAATTCACCTCCTGGCAAATAGAAGGGGAAGAAATGGAGGCATTGAGCGATTTTACTTTTTTGGGCTCCATGATCACTGCAGATGGTGACAGCAGTCACAAAATTAAAAGACACCTGCTTCTTGGGAGAAAAGCAATGACAAACCTAGACAGCATCTTAAAAAGCAGAGACATCACCTTGCCGACAAAGGTCCTTATAGTTAAAGCTATGGTTGGTGATGTATGGAAGTGAGAGCTGGACCATAAAGAAGGCTGATCGACAAAGAATTGGTGCTTTTGAATTATGGTGCTGGAGGAGACTCTTGAGAGTCCCATGGACTGCAAGAAGATCAAACCTATCCATTCTGAAGAAAATCAGCCCTGAGTGCTCACTGGAAGGACAGATCCTGAAGCTGAGGCTCCAATACTTTTGCCACCTCATGAGAAGAGAAGACTCCCTGGAAAAGACCCTGATGTTGGGAAAGATTGAGGGCACAAGGAGAAAGGAATGACAGAGGACGAGATGGTTGGACAGTGTTCTCGAAGCTACTAACATGAGTTTGACTAAACTGCGGGAGGCAGTGGAAGACAGGAGTGCCTGGCATGCTCTGGTCCATGGGGTCACGAAGAGTCGGACACCACTAAACAACTAAACAACAAACAACAACAACCCAATTCACACTTCCCAAAACAATATGCAAACTGAAACACAATTTGGGGTGCAGATTGTTGCAATGTGTACAAAAATGCATATATTAGGGGAAATAACATAAAAACCATTTTATTAGGGAAACAGCTTTCAAAAAAGCATACATGAGGCAAAATTGCATACAAAATACGTACATCGGGAGAAATTTTCACTAAAATGCTGGTGACACTTTTTATTTAAAAACGAATGAAACAAACTGATGCAGAGATGTGGAGACTTGAGCTGATTGGGGGGGGAGAGATTGGGGGGAGAGAGAAATTGAATATGAAGATATGTGTCCAGCCCTATCATGAACTGACCATTGTTTCCAACATTTAGTTGTCATTTAGCTATCCCAGGGCTTGTGGCCCTCAAAGTCCAAATAATCCCCACAGAGAGCCAGATTTCCCTGAGTAGCGGGGACTGGCTATTAAACAACTTTTGATCTACAGTGTTGCAATGTCCTTAGATCAGAAGGTAGCCAATGTGGTGCCTTGTGGATGTTGTGGACTCCAACTCCCATCAGCTCCAACCAGCATTGGAATGGTCAGGGTTGCAGCAGTTGTCATTCACAACTTCTGGAGGGCACCTATTGACTAACCCTACCTTAGACTATGCATGGGCTCAAATTACGAGACACCAGATGCTGAAGAGGACAGGGATGATGCACCCTTGTAAAGAAGAAGGAATTTAAGCAGATACGATTTGCCATGAAAGAAGCAGCTTCTGAAGTTTCCTGGTGTAAACAAATATCAAAGGCACCAGAGCCTTTGTTTTTGACTCTAGGCACTCTGCCATGGTCAATTTTTCAACAATGCCCATTCTTGCTTTCTTATTTGAGCAGCAAAACCAGGAAATCTACATAGCCACTGATGGATCACTATACGCGAGTAATGAGCTGCATAATTTTGCAGTCCGATTTCAGGGTGTGTTTTCCCTATGAAAGTTGAAGCTAATTATAGGTAAAGGTAAAGGGACCATATATAATAATATAATCCATATTAATCTGTAATCCTATACATCCTTACCTGCAAATAACTCCCACAAAGGCAGGCTTATTTCTGAGTAGGATCATGCAGTTAGTATCTTACAATCCAATACTATTCATATTTACTCAGAAATAAGTCCCATTAGGTTCAACAGAGCATGTTCTCAAGCATGTGTGCATCATACTACAATCTTAAAGCAATTGTGGCTATTTGGAAGCTAAAAGGTCCATGTTGCTTTAGAGGACATTAACTGATTCCTACTGATGCAGAAAATTCATTTAGCTATAACTCACATATTATTTAGTGTCTATAGGCAACAAGCCAACCTTCACCATAAAGTAATTGTTTGTCAGTTGTATGAAAAAGAGGATAAAGTCTTATAGAAGCTGTGCAGAAGATCAAGTCAGCTATGTTTCTCAGTGGTGTAACTTGTTGTGATAAATGTTTGTTATGGGATGCAATAGAAAAAGTAACTCATGAGTACTTCGCAGTTGCAGACAATTGTTTTGTCTAATCTTGCAGAAGCAGATTTAGGGGAGCGCCACAACTATGATGTAGAATGGATGATAAGAGGCAGGGTTGCCAAATTTTGGCATTGCACAGGATCCCGCTGAAATTTCAGGTCTGCCGCTGAATCCTGCCTTCGTAGAAAGCACTTTTGCAAGCTACCAAATAGGGAACTGGTTCCTAACTATTTAGCATCTTTTAACACTGTTTTAATTATGAAACTCTATAAGCCATTCAGTAGATGGTCTAACAGCTGTGAAATATGATCTTATGTTCATGGAATCTCATTTTGCAAAGCTTCCAGACTGTACACAGCTGATCATTTTTAAGCCACTATGCTTGAGCTATCAAGGTTATGTTACTGTGCAATTTATTTAGCGTTGTTAAAGAATGCATGTGGCCAAATCATTAGGCAATTCATCAAGCATCTGCTGTTGCAGTGGAAATGAGACATGCTTTATAAATGTCAGTGCTTTGAGCAACATTTCTAAATGGAAATAGATGGTGGAAAATGATGGCTTTTCGTTTGGGGGAAGTAAATCGGATTCTGTATCCACCCAATCCTGAGAAAAAGAAATGACCACTGTGTATTTTTCTGTTTGTTTATGCCATTCCCCCCACCCCAGTTGCCTCATGTAAAGAGCCCATAGGCAACATACAGTATGGTACAAAACATTAATTTATATGAATGCAGGTTTTGTCAGCTGACAGTGTAAGGGTAGGAAACGCCAGCTTAACCAGACTGATACTGAAAATATCCAGGTAGGTAATGGGAGTTACAGGATCACCAATCTGTTATAAGTGGTTTTGTGTATGCATAGAAAAATAAAAGGTCTTTACAGGCATTATTTATGTACAGTGAATATTTGTGAATTAGAATGAGCCAAAATGCCTCAGAAAATGATTTTCTGGCTTTAAAAAACCAAACAAAACATATTTCACCAAGCTCCTCCTGAATTGTTCGAGAATTTCCAAGAATTGAAAAGAATATTCAGTGATATGACCTTCTCTGTTTTACCACCTATTTGTTTTCAGGCACAACTGTTTACTATATATTTTTCAATATAGATTTCTTTTTGTTGAAGGAAGCTCCTTCCACTCGCCATCCTTTAGTCTATTGCTTCCCTCATCCAAAAACACAAACTAACAATAGAGTTCCATTCATCATCAAGTGAATTAAAAAAATTCAGAGGAGAATTTCGGAGATGAACTGTAGAGGCATTTCACCTTCTCCACCAAAGAAGCATAACCCATGACTTCCTTCAATAATTATATTGGGACGGAAACATCAGTACAACTGAAGTTCACCATTTTATTTGTGTGGGGTGTGTGAACTTCAACAATTGGTGGGAACTCAAAAACTAAATTCTTAGAAAGTGTATCAGAAAATTCTTTTCTGAAAGTTTCTGCTGAGTGGGATAGCTTCATCCCTGTCCTTTAAAAAATATATGAATTGCCCCATGAATTATTCTTTCTTTATTTCATGTCAACAATTGTTCTGTTTTCCCATCCTTCTTTTAAGTGTGCCTATGTTATGCAATTCCACCCCTTTTTAAAAGTCTTCTGATCCTTTGACCTTCTCTCATCCAGCATCTCATCCCACTCCTTCATTTTCTTTCTAAAGTTCTTGGCCAGATTCTTTTCAACCAATATTTGATACTTTCTTCTCTCCCTGTTATCTTATTGGTCTTTTCTGATTTGGTTCTCACACTCCTTTTTCTGAAGTGTTCTTGGGTCTTTGATGCTCCTCCTTTCTTTTCATGATTCCCTTGCTTTTTCAGGTACTGTTCTGCCATGGTTTCAATCATATCTCTCCTTTAAGAAATCTTTCTGTAGATCCCTTTCTTCATCTTTCTCCTTTGTACAGGAGTTCCTCAGTGATCAGTATTAAAACATCTTACACTTGGTCCCACAATAAGTGCATTTGATCTTCACCCCACTGCTGAGCCAATGAAGTACTATTCTACTGATGTTTCCCTCTCATAACTTGCCCAAATACCTGCTGATTTCTCTAAACTCATTGGACGAATGCCCTTTTTATTTTTTTTCAGACTTAATACTGCTAGCTTTGAGTCTTTCCTACTGCTTTTCATTCCTTTTGCAAAATCACTTTCTCTTGTTCTCGACAATGTGCTTGCTTTCTGTTCTCCAAGCAATAAATCTTGGAATTCTTTTTGATTTTTCTCTTTCATTTTCTCCCTATAGCCTGGCTCTTGCCAATTCTTCTCATTTTCAGTCCACATACCCAAAGTCTGCTTTTTCCTTTCTATGGTCAGTATCAATTCTTTAGTTCCTTCTCCTATTATTTTCTGCACTGATTATTCTAAGATTATTTTTGTTGGTTTTCCAGTTTCTACTTTCTTCCTCTTTGCCCCGTTCCAAATTATCTTGCTGGTTTGGCACCTTTTGCTGATCATATGAGGAATTCTAACACATCTTGTATTAACCTGAAACTTTATGCCCTTAATTGCAAGTGCCCCCATTGTCTTATTCTTTCATATCTATCTTCTCCTTCTCTGTATGTTCCTCGTTGCATCTTTTAATCTACAGGCACCAGTCTTCTTGTTCAGCCTAAATTGCCCTCTGAATTGCACATCTGTATACTTTTTGCTGATCAGCACCCTATCATAGAAATGCTTTGGAATGTGACATTCAACTCTCTTGTGTTTTCACATTTCAGTGCTTTCTTAAAACATCTTTATTCCCCCCCCCCCGCTTTATTTTTTCCTCCTACGTTTTAATTTCTTTTGCTTTCATCCATAATCTAGGTAAGGCCTCTACAGCTCTTATCCTTTTTGTATCCCCCTAGAAAAGTTAAGCTTGCTTTTGTTGTTTTGTAACAAACTGAATAAAAATGCAGTACACGGCTGATTAATTCCTAACACTTCTATGGCCTGCATGTTTGGGATGGAGAGAAAAAATGGTTTGCTTCATATTTACTTATTTATTCAAAACATTTCTATCATGCTTTTCCTTCAGGAAGGTGAAGGTGGCAGACATAGTTCTCATCCACTCCATTTCATCCTCACAACAACTATGTGAGGTAGGTTAGGCTGAGAGCGACTAACCCAGAGAGCCTCATGGCCAAGTGGGAATTTGAACCCAGGTCCTTTTTCAGCATTCTAACCACTACTGCCAAATATGACCCTACCCAAGTCACACTTCTCTAAACAGTATGCTAACCAAAGCTTATTGCAATAGTGAAAATAACATACAGAAATGCATTGTAATAGAGGAAATGGCTTGCAAAAATCTGCATATTAGGCAAAAAAATGTATATATTAGCAAAACATACACTATAACAACACCCCTCCTATGGGATGCAATGAAAGCAGTCATCAGAGCAGCTTGCACAAGAGAGAAAACATCCCTTAAAAAACAATCCTCAAAATTTAGCAAAATAGAACAAGACCACGGCCCTCTCACCACGCTACAAACAAACAGGAGCTAAAAAAAATTCTTAAACTTATAGAACAAAAAAGGAGGGAACTAGATTCTCTAGAAATCAACAAAACAATGCTCAACATTCTATACTCTAAACAATGCTTCTACGAGAATGGAGGGGGAAACTCCAGACTGTTAGCAAATAGGTGTAGGGAAAAAAAATCTCTCAAAAAAGAGAGAACACATTGTATCACCAAAAAAGACGGCAAAATAACATTCTCCCCCAAAGTAATAACCTCAGAATTTGCAGATTTTTTACTCTAACCCATATTAGCAAAATATGCTCTAAAATGGTGGCAAAATTTTGTGAGGATTTGAAAAGCAAAGCAAGACAAAACTCAAACTGATGCAAAAATGTGGTGAACTGAAGCATGGAAAGATGAAAAACTGAAATCAACAGATTTGTCTAATCATAGCATCCATTTAATCTCCCATTGATGGTAGACTCTGCCTTCTATGGACAGCTGAGCTGGACTGCCAAGACACAAGCCTTATTTTTCCACTGGAGTGGACTTTCCTATCCTCCTTACATTCTAGAATCTGGAGAATTCAAGAAACTGGTGCCCAGTATGGGAGGGGGAGTGAAAGAATCCTGAGAGCTGACAGTTATAGGAGGAGGATGGCAGTTAACTAAACTTCCCTAAATTGCACCCAAGAGGAAACATAAAGACTTGCCTTATTTAAACATGGAAACTTTAAACCCTCCTACATGTGTCAAATGGTGTCAGAGTAACAGGCTGGGCATTTCCTTTGAATGCTTCTTAAATCCTTCATCTGACTGAAATAAGGAGAGAAGTTTTCCTGTGCCATCATTAACAAGTAAATCACCCTTCCCTGCTGCAGTTTCAGCAATCAATTCGCACATGTTCAGGTTTAACAGCATCCCAGTTCTTCAAATGCCAAAATATCAAACTTCTTCCCTTGATTCAGTACTGTTCTTTCTGCCTCTATCATTAAAGGTAAAGGTAAAAGCACCCCTGACAATTAAGTCCAGTCGCGAATAAGTTCCATCATTCCTTGCTCACTTATTAATCCCTCATCCCCAGCAGCTTTGTACAATCAATTCTCCCTTCCTCCCCTACCAAGTCTCCTACCTTTCCCATCATCTCTTAGCCAGTTTAGCTTCCTCAGTCATCAACTTATTTAAATGTACTTGGTGCCCTGCCGAACCAAGGCCCTTATATCTTCTTCCTCTTACTTGAGTGTGACCAGGGTCTCCTTCCATTTCTGAAGGACAAAGAGAACCCAGCAATACATCTCTTGTGTCAAGTGTCAAGCTCCTGCTGACTCCATCTGAGCCTGGAGGTCTGTGGACCATCCTTTATACATTTCTGTCCTCATAGAAACTGGAACCTAAACACTGTGACATAGGAAGCAGGCTCCTCTTGTTCATTGCTAAGGAAACCTGCCTCCTATGTCACAATGTTTGGGTTCCAGCTTACTGCAGTGCACTGCTTAGTAGTTTTGTTTGTTGGTAGGGGCAGTTGTCAAGACAACAAAAGGGTCTTGCCTATGAAGACAGAACAAAACAAAACCAGTATAGCAAGTGAGTTCCATGATCACTGCAGATGGTGAAAGCAGTCACAAAATTAAAAGACACTTGCTTCTTGGGAGAAAAGCAATGACAAACCTAGACAGCATCTTAAAAAGCAGAGACATCACCTTGCCGACAAAGGTCCGTATAGTTAAAGCTATGGTTTTCCCAGTAGTGATGTATGGAAGTGAAAGCTGGACCATAAAGAAGGCTGATCGCTGAAGAATTGATGCTTTAGAATTATGGTGCTGGAGGAGACTCTTGAGAGTCGAATGGACTGCAAGAAGATCAAACCTTTCCATTCTGAAGGAAATCAGCCGTGAGTGCTCACTGGAAGGACAGATCGTGAAGCTGAGGCTCCAATACTTTGGCCACCTCATGAGAAGAGAAGACTCCCTGGAAAAAAACCACACCTGATATTGGGAAAGATTGAGGGCACAAGGAGAAGGGGACGACAGAGGACGAGATGGTTGGACAGTGTTCAAAGCTACTAACATGAGTTTGACCAAAGCTAACGGTTACATGATCCAAAATGGGTCTTTACATCATTGTATATCTGTGCATATTTGAAAGCAGATAAGACTACAAAAAGTTGCTGGTGTATTCATGACATATACAAATCCAGAAGCTCTGGGAGTTTTCCTCCCTAGTTTTTATAGCTAATGACTCTTCATAATGTAAGTGATCTTTGTATCATTTCAGAACATAAAGTCTAGAATTTCACTGGATCTTCAACTGGTACATTTCTGATATTTCCCCCTCTCCCTGTGCCATATTCCATGTTGTATAAGTCTCTAGTGCCCTTAAGTCCATTAATTTCCCTGCTCACCAGCAAAAACCATGTTGTTTTTGTCCATTAGTTTTGTGCCACAATAATAGTCTTAACATATTGATCCTGGGTAGAGTAGAGTTTTTATTTACTCTAAAGCCATTCATTCAGATTTTCCTGATCACATATCAAAGCTCTTCTTTTCTCATTTCAGTATTTGTATTATAAACAGTCCTCTGTATTTCTGTGTGTAACCATGTGCGTGTGCACATTTCTGGAACTAAGGTCAAGATTTTGGCTTCAGCTTGGTATACTGCCACTTACTTTCAAAGTTTTGCACATTTGCACAAAGGGCAAAACATAAATGTTGGAACCTGCAGGCCAGAAAGCTGTTTAGCGGGTGTAATTTGGAGTAGGGAAATAGCAGGTAGGGTAGGGTTAACCCAGGGGTCAGCAAACTTTTTCAGCAGGGGGCTGCTCCACTGTCCCTCAGACTTGGGTGGGGGACTATATTTTGACAAAAAAATAGTGAACTATGCCCCACAAATAACCCAGAGATGCATTTATTTATTTATTCCTTTTATTTAAAAGGACACATTCTACTCATGTAAAAACACACTGATTCCTAGACCGTCCACAGGCCAGATTTAGAAGGTGATTGGGCCGGATCCGGCCTCTGGGCCTTAGTTTGCCTACCCAAGGGTTAACCTCACATACACCACCATTGCTTCTTTGATACAGAACACCATTTTGAAAGCCACTTCTGTTTAAAGGGCCATCCAGAAAATGCTATAGCTATCTGTCTGTTACTGCTCCTTTGTCCCTCTCAGAGCAGCAGATTACTTCTATGGTGATATCCTTTCCCCCCCTTTCTTTTTTGCAGTTGTCATTTTTATCTTGTGCGTCGGAAATTGGAGTGGGCTTTGCAATAACAGCTGTAGGAACACATTTGCCACTATTGTACATTAGCTTTCTGAATGTGTAATTGTTCATCAGATGTGTTGATACCTCTGAAGGAAACGGGCTTCACATTCAAACATTTCTTTAAATGGACTGTACTTCGTTAATGAAAGAGGCTTGGGGCTAAGCATGAATTAAATTAGATAAATCACTTCCTTCCTTCCCAGTCTTTCGTGTTGGCAAGCATTCTCAGTGTCCTGATATGACAGTGAATAATGTTACACAAGGCATTTTTCTCTCTCAAAGAAGAACACAAAATTCCTTCCAGGGTTTTTCTTACTAATACGTTTTGGGGAGGCGGGGCTACTTTTTTGACAGGAAGACTACAAGCACCTCATGTGGTTTTTAGCAACCGACATTCAGAGGCATACTGCCTCAATGGTAAAGGTACATAGCCACTCCCTCCCCCCCCTCACAGCTTTTCAACATTACGTTTGAATAATTTTGTTTGGAATGATATAATGAAGGTCTTTAAGAGTCAAGCTTGCTTGTGTATTCCTAAGCACTGAGCAGAAACAGGATGAGCATTGAACAAAGAGATTTCAAGTTCAATGCTCTATCATTATAATTACTGGAAACACAATTTGTAGGATATGTTATGCCTTTAAACTCAGACATGACAAAGAGAAAGAAAGACCTTAGCCACTTGTACTACTCCCCCCCCCCCAAGAAGATGACCACAAATTAGGAAGCAGAGCTTCGCCTAATGTAAATGTAGGACAACCAAAGATTAATATACCGTCTTCCCACTAATGTGGATTTATTTATATGTGTGGGTTTACAGTCTTTGAAGGAATAGCATGCCACATTTCTATTATTATTATTATTATTATTATTATTATTATTATTATTATTATTA